>CM062820.1:218182617-218782617 GCA_031772625.1 Pinus tabuliformis | reverse complement strand
GCTGCGGTGGTGTATGTGGCTACGGTTCCTTGTTGTGGGGACCACACCTGTAGTTCCTGCACCTACGCCCTTAAGGCCCCCAACACAGTCTGCTGCTCTGACATGGCTTCTTGGAGAGCTTCCTTGGTGACCTCGCAAACTGTGTCACCGATGTTGTAGAGGTTGTCTTCTGTTAACGTGATCAGGTCGATGGCCAATTTGGAGGCCTTGACCTTTTTCTATGGACCCGATCTCTCTGTGACGCGCAGAATTTTCAGTTGGGTGGAAGTGGTGCTTGGGTCCGTGCCTTCTTCTGCATGGTCTATGTCCTCTGCCTCATGTCCTGTAGACAATTCCTGGCCCTCCTCTTCCTACATTGTTGTGGCCCCTGTTGTCTATGCTATTGCTGCTACTTCGGTGGCTTTTTCCTACTCTGCAGCTACCTTTGCTGGCTCGTGGACTGCCCTTATCTCTATTGCCACTTTTTCATTGCACCTCTTTCAGCCAACTGCTTGATGCACAACTTGGCATCATTTTTTCTTCTTTGTGCTACTGTCCTATCCAGCTCCGCCAGATCCGAGGCATGCCACTCGGGAGGCCATGATTCTAACATTGTAAAAATTGCATCATCAGTGGCGATGAAGGGGAGCTTGGTCCACTGCTGCGCCGGATCCTTTCGCGCCTTGAATTAAATATTGTGCATGTCCACCTTGAAGTCTACAAAGCTCCGTAGACTATTGTAAACCGTGGGGGATAGGTGCAGCCTCCTATTAATCCACATCCGGACACTCGCCTCCATGAGCACCCATAATATCTTTGTCTCACGAATCCGCTTTGCGTCCTTGGTAGCCCAGAGTGACGTGTACTTTGCAGCCTCTGGTAAGTCCTATTCAATGCTCGGGAACTGACTGTCCTCCGGCGGTTCTCTTGCTACCAGCAAAACGGATAAAAGCAACCACGCATAGTGGAAGGTCTTACCCTGCTCTTGGGCTTCCTTGCAGTTGGTCAAGAATTCCTCGTAGAGGAACTTGGCTCAATTGAACTGGACCCCCTCTATGCATTGTTCGGCTAACGCAACTACTGGCGCTGGTACTTCATCGCCGCGACATTTTCTCATTACCTTCCTGGCCAAGAGTTGGGTGGCTACACGCACCCCTTTATCTTTGATGTTGCTGATATCGTAACCCTTCTTTTTCTTCTCGAGCTTGTATTTCTTCTTCATGGCTTCCACAAGAACCAAATCTTCTCCTTTTCCTGCTATCGCCGCGGGGTCCTTTCCCTTACAGGGAAGTCAAGAAATTCTGTGGATGAGATCTGCCGTGATGGGATTAGGCTCCTCCAACCATAAGTACCCATCGTGCACTAGGCAAAGCAGCTGCCTGACGATGAAAATAATGATGGGCGCTTAGTGAAAGTGTGAAATCCACAGCAGATGAAGTAATTCGGCCTTCTCCACACTATGCAACCATTTTCGCGGCTCTAATGTTGTGACTGGCCCCTCCGTGCTCTGCTTCATGAGGATCTCTGTCTCTAAGTGTGGGAACTTATCGCTATCCATGAGGTCCCAATCTTCAAACTTCATTTTGGGCACGTGGCCTAGGTGTGAGCCCTCAAACAAAATTCCATCAGGGAGGAGCGGGGTTTGGAGTGCGCTCTTGGTGGCATCCAGATCCTTTGGTATCTTAGTTTTCCCTTTTCGTGGAGGGACATACTCAGGCAATTTTTCTCTAGAGTGCACCGGTTGGATATCCTTTGCCATGTCCTTGACTTCCTCTATCTCATCGACGAGAGCCAGGAGGTCCTCCTCCTCATCATCTGTCTCAATGGTGACAACCTTGCCCTTTTCTTCCATTGAGAGCTTACCGAACCGCGGATTCCTTGGGGACATGCGGACTGGTCCCGCTGCCTGCTTATCTTTCTTGGGTCTCGGCGTCCAAGGTGATTTCGGGATTTCCGGTACAACCCCAGTATCTTCGGGAACATCGTGTACCATGGGGTTCTGCGTAGCCTCGTCGATGGTTTCTTCTGCAAAGCCCAAACCTCTCCTGGTAGCTGCCATCTTGTTTGAACTGTCTGTGGTCTTTCACGAACTTTGGGGCTCAAATATCGCTCGGTGCTCAACACTCTGTGCTCTAATCAACTGCTCAAATCTCAAGTGAACAAGTGTTGTCTTGTGGCTAGCCCCTAGAGTTTTATAGCACCTTTTGAATTCAAATTCAACCGTTCCCCCTAATTCTGGGCCAACAATGCTTTCTTGGCGGCAGATTGTCCAAAATCTTGCCCTTAATTCATGTCTTAAATGTCTGCCGCCCACTCCCTTTTGCCTTAAATCGAACATCCCATCATGAACAGTGACACCAACGGTCACTTCCCATCCTACCTGTGTGTCAGCGCAGCCCCTCGTGCGTGGGCGCAAACCTTGTGACATGCTGATTCTGCGAGCACCCCTCTTATCGCGCAGCTCCCAAGCAGACTCTTTTATAGTACCACGCTCTCTTTCAACTGCCTGGAGCGCTGAGACTGTGTTTCCTACGGCTAGTTAGGTGGTTTCACCACCTATGCGAGGCTTCAACTCGTCTTCTAGTATAGTCCGTGAAAAATCCTTAATTTCCCTCTCGACAACCGGCATCATGCGTTCTATCGTATGTAGTACACTTCCCTGATTACCGTGTTTGATGAGGTGCGGTTGTATCCATGGCAGCAGAGTCACAAATTCTTAGTGACAATATTCTAATCCAGTGGTATGATCATCCGCACCTTGTCTTGTCATCCTTGGTTTATCGACGAGACATGCTTGCTTGATCTCGTTTTCCAACCTCTTGATCTTGGCTTCCATCAAAATGCTTTACTTCCTCATTCATACACGGTCTTTTTTGAGTTTGCAAAGTCTAAGGTTCCCTCGCCAAATGGCTTCCTGAATCCTTATGTGTTCAACCTCACGTAGTGGTGTGATTTCTTCATCTTGGTCTTCGCGCACTGTCACAACTGTGGGAGCTATTACATGTGGATTCCTCTTTGCATCCTCTTCATAAATTACTGTCTCTACTCTGTTCCGCACCTTTGGAATCATTTCCATGGTCAGGGTTTTGTACATGGTCCTATAGGCCCATCGAACCACTGGTACGCGGAGGTCCCAATCAGTGCGTCTCGCCTGGTGAAACCTGTTTAGTACTTCGCACATATTATCGAATGCTCCTCCATGGATGATTGGCAGTGTGCGTCGCCTTTCCTGCCACTGCGTTTTGTTTCGATTCTCTATTCTAGGAGTGGTGTGCGCTTGCGTGGGCTATACAACATATGTTTATACCCATCAGGAAAGGTGGGCATGCAAGTTGTTCCATCTTGGTTGACTAGCTCTCGTTCTAAGCTGGGGTTTTCCAAAGCATAGGCACATCATCCTTCTGTATCTGCGCCAGTCCTCGAAACTTCCTTGATGCGTACCCCACCATTGTGTAGGCATTGTGTGTAGTGCCCATTTCAGAGCATCGAGCTGCTACTGTTCTGGTACTACGCTTTAAAATTTTCTCAGGAATTCATCCACCACTGTCAACCCATCATATGTAGGCAGATCCCTTGCCTTTGTTGTCATGCAACGCAGTGATCTAACCATAATTTTGTAATTAAGCGTTGTTACTTTATGTAGCCGATTTTGCCATCGCTCTACTTCTTCATCTGAATTTGAAGTGCAGGAGCTTTCTCGCTCCCACGAAATTCTTCCATCTGCAGTCGGATTCACCCAATCCTGTTGTCACACAATTATCTTGTAAATACAATCAAGATCATCATCACTATCATCGTTGCGCACCGGTTCAGTGTATCTCGCTCCTTCGGCTAGATCTAGCGATACTACTATGCGTAGTGACTTTTCCTCAAATATCATTTTACGCTTCCTTAGATTTATGACTATGTTCATATTGGTGGCCCAGTCTATTCCTAGTAGTGTAGGATAGGGATTACTATCATTGACAATCTCTATCACTTCAAAATCCACCTGCACACTCGCAGCTTCAATATCTACTGTTACCCCTTGCAATCTTCCCATTGGCAAGATCTTCTGTTGGTTCGCCATTCGTAACTGAATAGGAGACCACTATAGCGTGGGTCTGCCCATGTGTTCCCATGTTTGTTTTGGTAGTACATTCACATCCAATCCCAAATCTAGGATTACCTGATCCATTTCATACTTGCTAATTTGCGCATTCAACCTCATTTCCATTCCTGTGCACAATGCATGCTTTCCAAGTTTTTGGACCACACACGGCTCTCCTGACCCCGCACACCTAGTGATAAGTTCCTGTAGTCCTTTTACTGCCTTGCTGTCGCGTAGCAGTTTCATGCATGTCTCCAGAAAGGTAGTGAGCATTGAAGGATCCATCCCTGGTTCTAGTTGATCCTTACTACCTAAAGTGGAGGCCTCCGTGAAGCTCTTCTTAGCTTCCATGAATGTCTCCTTCGTGCGTTCTAAATCAAATTCGGGTTCCTTTGTAGGAGCCTTGCGAACCCACGCACTTCCTTCTGGATGCTTCCCTTTATCATTGCCCATGGTCATACGCTCTTGAGCATCATGTTTACATTTGGGTCTTCTTCGCGCAGCTTAGACCTCATCATCTACAAATTCTGAGTCAGAGGGGGCTGGAGTACCCCTTTTTTGCACGTCCTCGCTATCAGTGAAGGGTAGTCTTCTACCTCATGATAAAACTGAGTACAGTACAAACATGATGTCCTTTTCGGGTTTGTACAATCGTGGGCATACTGCCCTGGCCCTTCGCAATTGTAACAAATTAGTTGTCCGCGCCCCCTTCCTGGTCCCATTCCGCCTCGACCTCCACTGTGCCCTTGAAATCTAGCGCGCGCCATTCCTCCATTTGGGTCGAGGGCTCGCATTTTGGTCTGCACCGTATAGGTAGGAGTCCGATCCATCATTTGTTCATAGCTTCGATAGGTGCGTTCATCATGGCCTACCGACCTACAAAAATTACAAAACAATTGCTCGGATGTTTGCATATACTTCTGCAATAGATGACAATTATCCGTAGTGTGTTTTCCTCCTATTTGATAGATTGCACACCATAATGCGGGTGTTGCGCTTGGTCCTACTTGTGCCTCAGGTCTTAACGGCATCGACCCTCCTCCTTCCAAGTAATTCGTGAACACTGGACAGTGGTCCTTGTCATGCCCCTGGCCTTTGCATTTTATGCACCATACCTCCTTGCGCACCTCTGGTCGAGGTGTCCTATCCTGTTTCAAAATATGCATCTCCAAACATAGATTCTGCAGTTGCACGTGGATTTCTTGGACTCCCAACCCAGGTCTTGTATAGGGGTCTCATGTAATCTCATCGCCATCTCCAAAGCTTCGGCCTGGGTGGAAATTTTTGTCTGTGACAACGTCATCCTTAAGTGTGGCATTAGTGATGCTACAAATCATGCGCAGTGTTGTCCATCCGCCAAAGTCATATTGGCTTCGCGAATCATACCCTTCAGTCTTTGGTCTAGATCCTAGGGGGTCTCACCTTGGAGCATCATGATCTCCTTAAACCTGATAATTGATCGTGTCTCTAACTTTGGCCTGCTGAATTCCCTGTTCAGCGCGGTCTATATTTCTGCGATTCCTGTGTTTGGATGATCATTAGAATGCTTGATATACCATGTTAATGCGCGATCCTGCAACACACTCACCGGTGTAGCCTTCTTGATATTGTCATCCACGATTCCTTGTGCTTCCCATACTGTGCTTACCACGAACCAGAATTGGTTCTAGTCTTCATTCCCTACTCCTCTAAATACTGGTAGTTTGATCGCACTCGCCATACTAAACTGTGGTGGTGGCGGAGGTGGGGTGGGTGGAGATGGAGGTGAGGAGGGTGAGATGGGAGGCGATGTGGGTGGAGGTGGTAAATGTAGAATGCACTGCCTTATCAGACGGATTGCGCTTCTCGGAGAAACTTCCACGAGCTCCTCCTTGCTTTCCCGTGAGGGGGAAATTAAGGGACTGGTTTCCAATTCTTCACTACTTCTACTTCTGTAGATCTTCCCACTTCGCGTAGTCTAAAACATTAATTTATTCTCATAACCCACTTTTCACATAATAACATCTTAATCCAAGTGTTCAAAGATTTAATATACTTACTTCGCGGTCCCTTGAGGAAACGTTGATTTGCCTCACTGTAGCTAACGGTCGTGTCTACCACGAATTCAGTGATAAATCCTCCTATAATCCAGTCGAGCCAATGGTCCACAGCTCGCGCGATCTTATCTCCTGACGCTTCTAGTCTGCGCACTAATTCCAGATTCCACACGATTGGTTTATCGAGTCTACACCTTCCCTGACTATTTGCTAGCTTCACAATCAACTCATACAGCTCAGAAGAAAATTATGCAAAGAAAATTTCGTGGATTTCCGTGTACAAGTAGCACTCCAACCATTGTTCTTTAGACACCCGTGGATTTCTATTTTCCTATGCCGCGAACTCATGAATCTTCTTGTCCAACCACTCTTCAATTTCTTTCTTTGTGGGATTCCAGTGGCATGACATCAGACATCCCTTATGCAGATCCTGTCCCGGCAATGGAACCATTTGTTGGCTTGTATGGGCCTAACCTAGGTTTAGAGTTGATTTAGCCAAAAAAGTCCCGGTATTACTGGCCCTTTCGGCAACAGTCTGTGGAGCTCGGATTGAGGTCTCACCCAAAGTAGTATGGGAGGGTGCTAGAACTAGGTTTCCACACCCTGGGGATGTCTGATGAGCCTCTGGCGGTCCGCAGTTTGACCCTACGTGCACCTTGCTACACGCACCTATTAGTCCCTCGCAACTTATGATGTTGCCTCCGTGCATCCTTACTCGGGGTGCAATCCATATTATACCCAAGTTCCTTACTATTTCACCTATTATTACTTGATTACTTAACTCATTTGTGTAAGACTAGTGATAATAACAGTGTATCCAACAATCATATAAGTGCAACAAAACAATGTAAATGTGAAGAAGGCAATACACAAGCAGATGCATAGAAATTGGAATCAACTTCTCTTTATTATTCTTCATTCAAGATTACAGACTCGACACCGCCCTGTGCACTCAATTGTAGGGGTCCACGCACTCAGCAGTAGACTCTACTAGACCTCTGCGCACTTAGCTGCAGAGCTTCTTCCTACTACTATGACCTAATACACTTAAACTCTTACTCTATACTGGAACCATTTGTATTAATCTATCTCTCCAAATTGGCTATCTTTTACACTTAGAGCCTCACTCTATTTATATAATCCCATGGTCCACGGACCATGGGTAGGTCGACATGACTTTACATTACATTACAATACTTAGGGCGGACAACCCTATGACTCAACCTATACTTCGTGCTCTGCAACTGCAATTCACGAAGTCTTACAATACATCTAACCAAAACTTGGGCTTTGAGCCCCAAAACATGCTGTGGGGGGGATTCCATGCCCAACAATTTCCACCTCCAATGTTGAATGCAGGAGGATTCATTTGGCCTTGAGTTGGACTTGGACTTGGTGGCATGTGTGGGAAACTTGGGAACTGCATTGAGGATTCAACAGAGGGAGATGACAATGGGGTAGTGGAAATTTTTTTTTCATCTCCAGGAGTTCCTATTTTTTTTTTGCTTTTCTTTCTTTGCATTACGCTGACTCAACATATCAATGGCCAAGGTTGTTCGGTGTTTGACATTTTCGTCAACGTTTTTGCAGAGACCTATATCATGGCTTGGTATTTGTGCAAGGTGGTACTTGAATCTATAAATGCCTCCACTACATTTCACTTTGCAAAATTTACAAAGGAGCTTAGGGTCTCCAAGAATCTTGTCACAATAAGCCCAAGCAATGTCCTTCTCCCTCAGCGTTGTTGTTGTTTTGGAATTGTGTTTAAATTGCGGCTTCTGTTTAGATTTGGAGTTGTGCCTTCTATTTAATTTGGCTCCTGTAAAATACAATGAAAAATTAAGATTAAAAATGGCATATATAACTTCGCAAAAAATAGGGTTGCTTTTAAAGGATATGAGGTTTTGTTAAGGATCAAAGAGGAGTCTGTCCAGCAACAGAAGCACATTTCGACCTAATATATCATTATGACCTTGAAACACAATTAGGTATATATGAGGAAAGGCTACCTAAATGAAATATTATCAACATATATTACATTGTAATATTGAATTTTCAAGTTCGTTTAGCATAAGACAATTGAACCAATACATCAATAACATATTCTGGAAGAACAAAAATACCCAAAGTTGTGAATGCATGGTTAAATCCTTTGAAGTCGGCAAGACATCGACCAAGGAAGGAATGCTTGATGACTTGGTCGATGGTTGGTATGAATCCATTTATGAGTGCATTTTTAAAATCTATTTAAGCCCCATTTATAGGGTTGAAAAGTCATAACCAAAGAAAAACGCCAAACATTTGATTGTTGAACAATGAAACTTGAAACTTGCCATTGAAAATGACATTGAAACTTCAATATAGTAAGATACATATTATTTAAGCCAAGTTCCAATGTACCTTGATTGTTGAATAGTGAAGCAACTAAGCCTAAAGGTAACACATGATGAAGGTGACACGCGATTTCCCGAGGGTCGATATGGAGTATGGATAGAGCACACATTGGCGACTGCCTGATATGGAGTCTAGACTTAGGCTCACCTTCATGGTTCCCCGATATTGAGTTTGGACTGTGTAATAGTGAGTAGTGATTGATTACTGAAGGTCTCGACGTATGAGTTTTGAGCCTGAGAAATGAGAAATAAATTTTGGAACAACTGACGTTTAGTTTTTCGCAATGCGGCATACCTAAACTTGAAAAACTCATGCTTGTCGAGTCAAGGCTGAAAATCAAATAAATTGGAATCAATCGTAGGAATCCATTTTAATGAGAAAGTCTCAAGTCAAACTTGCATTGACCATGAGTTAAACTTGGTCAACATGAGTTTGACTCGTAAATATTTAGGTTTGATCATTTGGAAAGTGAGTAGATTCCGACTAGTGATTAATCGCGATTGATCGATGAGTCCCGTTTCACTGCTTGTAATTGAAATCTGAACTAAAAATAGGAGATCTTACAATTGAAACTAATTTTGAATTTTCTAAACTGAAATTGGCCCATCGACATCGTTTCTATTTGCAGCTGGGCATGTCAACGGAAGAGATTCATTTTAAATCAGGTTCATGGAGAAAATATTTTATCGAAGATGTTTCTTTTATGTCGACGAATACATAGTAATATTTTTTATTAAATTTGAATAACAATAGTATCTACCCTGTATCTCCCGTATCTCATTATTTTTATCTCCTGTAACTCATATAGAAAGTGGGGTAATAGTGGACATGTAGCATCAAGATCCACTCCTTTTAATCCAAAGTTCTGCATGCAAACCTTTGGGTCACTTGCGCCGCAAATCCTTCACTGTAGAGTGTGGAGTTAACACCTACCTCTCCATGACAAAAGCTACACATACCTTTTGACTTGGTTTTTTCACCTTTTTTCCATTCTTTGTTTGGATTCTGGGACAACAAGCTCCACATACTTTTTTTCTATACCTCTATGTGAGTGTAATTTTGCACATTTTCTTTGCTTCAACCAATATCAAAAGCATTTGTGAGCTTCTTTCAAGGCATGAATACATTCTTCAATCATGGAAATTAGCAAAGATTCTAAATAAAAAAATAACCATGGAGTTATCCTTTTCCATTTCAAATATGTTAGGATTCTATTGAGAGTTTTTTAGAGATATTTATTAACTGGCCCTCTACTTTTCCCTTTTCCTTAATATAAATTGCATCTCTTATTACATTTCTAATCAAGAGATTTACATCAAATACTGGATCAAAGGGCCAAGGAAATTTCACAAATGTTTCCTTGTCTATTTGAAGAATAAATGGTCAACATGTAAGCTCGGCTCCAATTTCTTGGGAATTAATAATTTTTTTGAAAAATGGCTACTCTTGTTTGATTAAGCTTTGAAAATCGATTTTCCTCCAAATTGATCTTGGAAAGGTACTTATTAAAGGCTTCTCTATATCTCCTCCACTAGAATGAATGCCTTGTATGTTGAAAAGTATAGCAGAGCTCCCTTCTGGAAAGCCTGATCATCCCATTGTTACCAAGAGCTCCTCCTTTTCCCCAAATTGGACCCAAAACAACATTGAGTACTTAATTATGATCCAACCTGAGAAACTTTGATTGACACTGCAACTCAAGAGCTATTAAATTTAAAGTGCTCTAATATGATTCGTCATTCTTTCATTGAATAAGTATATTGTTCTTGAATTTGTCATTTGTGCTTGTAGTATGTGGTACTGACCTTGTTTCACCTGAAAGGGTTTTTATTCTTGGACTATGACAATGCTAGTAAGATTTAGGACTTTTGTAGTATTTGTACCCGATGATCATTTTTGCAAGATGTATGTCCTATGTGGAAAGAAATAAGAATTTAGTTATTACCTCCTGTTGAAGCCCTGAAAATAGGGTCTACAACAAGGGGGATACCCGCCCGGTCCGGACCTTGGTTGGCAGCTCCTTTTCCGTTTGGTATAACGAGTCCGACTGGGGATATGGGACCAGTTTCCAAATTTGTGTGTGTGTGAGAAAGATCTGATATTTATGTTTCTAACAGTTTCTAAATGGAATACTTCTACTCTAATTCTAATCTAATAATAAGGAAATTGTATTCTAACAAACAGAAACATGTAATTCTACACTAACCCGGGGTGTGATCTTTCCTTTATACGATCTACAATGATTTCAAACAACGACTGGTAATAAAGATCATTCGGCTGTTATGAGAAAAGAATTCAATAAAGATGAACCACTTCGTATAAAAAGTTAGACGAAACAGTTGTGAAAAACATATCGCATAATAAGCTATTCATACACCAAGCATAAATAAATAGCTATCACCGTACAAAAGTGCCAAATGATAACTCAGGCATTCATACATTAATATATAAATAACTGAACTAAAAATCACTCTAACACAAGGCAAAAATAGTTAAGAGATAGAAATACCATTTATAACTAGTCCTACTCATGAGCTTCAAGCGATAATGATTTATCTCTTCTTGATCAAATATCCACTAAGAGTATAAATGTGCAACATCAGTAGCAGATATCAAATGAAAACATTAATAAATCCTGATCCATTCATTCATCAAAACCTCCACAGAGGGTACAGAAGTGCATGTTCTGGGGATAAGTTTTTGATAAATTTCAGGACCCTTCTCTAAATGCATGAGAAGGGTTTAAATACTACTAACTAATTCTAAAAATAAATTATTACAAAAATATAGGATGCGGTTTAAATGACCATCCTCTTTTCAGGAAAATAAAACAAAATTAAAGCTAAAATTGAATCTAAAATTAAACTACTTCTGTATTTGGTCCTTGAAATTGCACGCATGCAGCATCTGTTTGAGAAGAGTCGGCTGGCTGACTTTCGCTTTTAGTTGAGCTGAGAAAATAGAATCGACAAGAGCTGGCGCCATTTTTTCGGCCGAATTGATGATACACTTAACAGTCATCCACTGGCTATGTGGCTTTACCAAGTATGCCCAGTAATAATCCCAGTTCAACTTGGTTAACCCTTGGATTGCTTTTGCCTTTTCTTGAGCTCTTTGTTTCCAATCTGCCTGTCTCATCTCTTTCTTGCAATTTTCGGAGCTTGTAGGTGATTGGGCAATTAGCAGTTTGCCTTTTTGAAAAAAATTTCTCAGCAATGCGCTATTAGCGCCTAGGAAACTGCCTCCGTTTCTTGATCCAGATTTCCTTGACGCGTTTTTTGCCTTTTGCGCTTTTTCTTTCTAGGGGATATAAAGTTCGAAATTTGTAAAAATGATAATTCCGTGGACTCTTTACCTTGAGTCTTAAACTGTCTGTTTCTGATCTCAACGTTGTCCAGTATCCACTTCACCATGTCTGTATATGGGAGAATTTTAGGCCTTGCTGCTATTTGGTGCAAGAATGAGCAAGCTAGCTCTGTGAGGAATGCTTCAGAAGAACCATTTGAGCCCGCGGTAGCAACTACTTCCATTACTCTAGGATTCTCCTCTTTGAGCAGATTATACATGCCTTCCCACATAGCAATTCCTGCGTCTCTGTTACAGGTCGTGTCTGTATACAAGGGCGCCATTTCCTTTTCTTTTGAGCCCGGGGCTTTGCTTTTCTTTCCCATTTTACTCTGCGTATTGCTTTGTATTGGCCTATGTTCTCCATTCCTGCAATTCACAAGTGAAGTGAAAATGAATGACAAGGAAGGATGATGGGAAAGTTTTAAATGTCACAGACACATCAAGTATACCACCTTATGTGAAATGATTCTTTCGATAAGCACGAACCCATATTCCATTAATAACTAGCAACTACCTCATTTATTAGCATTAAAGTACATAACCATGTGTCAGCTTATGGAAAATACTTCTCTTGAATAATGCGCCCGAAAGATATGCCATGAAGCGATTTTGTGATTTGCTTCGCAACATCACAGATTGCAACATCAAAAAATCATAACATCACAAAGTTAATCGCTCATGACGTCGCATTATTTCTTTTTCGCTGTATCGCAAAATTGCAATATCACAGATCGCAGGAATGTTATGTATGACAATCTTTGTTAACCTATTTTCTACGAAATACGATCTTGCAATCGGCGTCATCGCATATCGGAAAATTTTAAAGTGTTTCATGTTAGTTTTATTTGCTGGATGCGATGCGATATTATCGCGTATCACGATCTCGCAATATTGGAACTTCGATTTGTAAGGAGGCATCCCGCTATCTTTTTGCGATGCGATTTTCCTAAGGAAAGATTTTATCTTACCTTATCATAAAGCATGGATTTTTTAGGTTTTCAAAGGGAGGTTTCCTAAGCTTATGATGGTAAGTTTTATTTGAAAAGGAAATTTAACCACTACTTTGATTTTTTAGATTTTTAACTAAGGGTCCCCACTTATTTAGTATTAGGAATAACACTAAATAAGAAGGGGGGTTGTTGCTGGCCACAACAATTGGCGATTCACTTGGAAGAACCAGTTATCTCTGCTATTTTTTGAATTTTCAAAACTTCCAAAACAAAATTTTTCCAGAAAGTTAAAATTTATTATAGAAAGATAAAGTACATTATATTCTAACCTGTCAATGACATTTTGTTTCAACTATTTTCAACTTTGATTATTTTTTGCCTCAAGCTAGTCCTTTTATTTACATCAGTCATTACTTGGCTTGTAAAGATAAAACAAAGTCTTCTTTGTAAACTAGTTTTAAATATGCTCATTTGTTGTAGGTAGAGCCCCTGCTACCAGCAAGCGTTGATAGCCTCGATAGGGCTACCTGTTACCTAGCAATGATCCTGTATCCTACTTAAAGAAACCCACAATTCCAAAAGAAGAATCCACATCCACACTCCTTGTTTTAATTTTCTTTCTATTCTTAAAGAGAAATGTCTTGGTTTGGTGGCCAATTCATGACACAGTCATTCACTGATTTATAGCTTTGCTGAACAAGTTGGCTCGTGATGAGACCCCTTGCCTTTCGATTGCAACAATCTTGAGTCATTGCCCTGTTGTGATATGTAGTATTGGAAAAGTCAGCAAGTTATAACATCTATGATCATGATAAGCTGGCTCGTGATGAGACTTCTCACTCTTTAAGATAAAGTGTATCCTTGGACTGTTCCTCTGAAAGTTGTGATTTCCTTAGTAGGGAGGAAGTCATTGTTTCCTTAAGATAGTTCTGGACGACAATAGTAGAGTTTTTGGAACTATCTGTTCTACAGAGAATCTTTATTTTGTTATTGATACCTTTCATTGCACCGATATAAAACAATTTCTCACTAAAGGTTGTTTTCATCAAATTTTATGAAGTTGAAACTAGTATCATATCTAGGCTAGAGTTTTTAACTGTATCTTTCAATAATAAAGATCAATTTTCCAAAAGATTTGCTATTTATACAAGCGAAAGATCAAAATTTGAAAGAGAATTGGTATCTTTTTCGTAAATTCCTATTGTAACCATTCACAACTGGTTTTATTATGAAAAGAAAAACAACTACTCTACAAAAATAGAAGAATATTCTTCTATGGAAAATATTTCTTAAGAATCTGACCATTAACAGGTAAAGAATCCCTCTTCCCTGCTAAATATTGTAACATGAAGGTCGATGGACCTATGATTTCTACAATTTGAAAAGGACCAAGCCACATTCTTTGAAATTTTGTATGTTTTCCCTTTTCTTCATGAGCCTTGTCCCATTTTAAAACTAGATCCCCCAGTTGAAAATCTTTTCTGGATACCATATTGGAATCAAAAGAGGCTTTCACCAATGCTTGATGATGAGCATGAGTAATCTTAGCCCTTTCTCATTGTTCTTCTAATTTAATTAATTCCAGCTACCTAAGTTGTAAAGAAGAAGTTGGTACTTCATCAATGTACTGAACCAAGGCTAAAGAGGGAATTGCCAGATGTGTTGGAAGAACCACTTCTTTCCCATAAACCAAATTAAAGGGAGAAGTGCCGATAGAGGCTTTCTGCGTTATTCTATCTGCCCATAAAGCATATATTAAAGACTTATGCCAATTTTTATGATTTTGGTCAATGGTTCGATTGATAATTGTAATTAAGTTCTTATTTGTTGATTCAGCTAACCCATTCCCTTGTGGATAATAGTTGGCAGAATATTTAAGTTTGAAACCTCTTTTGAGTGAAAATTCGGTCATTGTGTTTCCAGAAAAGTATGATGCATTATCAAACATTAAAGCGGAAGGCAATCCAAACCTGGTGATTATGAACTGATCTATGAATTCAATGATGTTTTTAGCATTAGCCGTCTTGAGTGGAACTGCTTCTACCCATTTGGTAAAGTAATCTGTTGCTGTAAGGATGTATCTATGTTGTTTAGAAGAGTGAGGAACGATCTCACCTATTATGTCCAATCCCCACTGATCGAAAGGCTGTTCAATGGTAACTGGTTGGAGTGGCAAGGCTGGTTTCTTTTGTCTCCCAGCAACGGTTTGACAGACTTGACATTTCCTTACGTAGTTATGTGTGTCTTTAAATAATGTGGGCCAGTAATAGCCTGCGTGTAAGATCTTATGAGCAGTTGCATCTCCAGCATAGTGTCCACCTGCTGGCCCATCGTGGAGTTCCTGCAAGACTTTTTCAGCTTCAGCTTTCTCAAGACATCTAAGTAGAATAGAATCATTATTTATTCTGAAAAGAACATCATTTACAAGTTGATATTGTTTGGCTTTTAACCTCAGGGCTATTTTCTTGGTATACTCACGATTTTGAGGAGCATATCCATTCTTTAAATAATAAATAATATCAGCGTATAATGACTCAACATCGTTTAGGCTTACCTCGTACACTTGTACCTCTTCAGATGGATTTTCGGGTATTAGCGATGATCCTGCCAGCATTTTGCAAAAGCCTTGGCCTTTTACAATACTTGCCGGTTTGATTTCAACATCATATTCTTGTAAGGCAGTAACCCAATTGGCCCTTTTCTCACCCACATCCTTCTGTACTAGAAGATTTCTTACCACTGGAAACGGTACTATGATCTTGGTATGTGTTTTGAGTAAGAAAGGTCTGAAATATTTAATTGCTTTAAAAACAACATAAGCTTGTTTTTCTACATTTGAATAATTCAATTAAGCACCTTTTAAATTGGAACTAAAAAAAGAAATTGGGGCTTCCACCTTCTCTTGATTTGCTTGAGTGAGTATCACAGCATATGATCTATCTGAGGCAAATGTGTATAAAATGAAAGGATCGGAAAAATTTGGGGTTGCTAACGATGGAGCATTAATAATGGCTTGCTTGATCAGATTGAATGCCTCATGTTCATCTTGGCCCCATTTAAAGTTTGTGTTCTTTTTAAGCATGGCTTGTAAAGGAGACACGATTCTGGAAAAATCTGGAACGAATCTCTTTACAAAGTTAATCTGGCCAAGGAAAGATTGCATGGCTTTCTTGTTGTGAGGTAAGGGTACTGCGGAAATTTCTTTGATTCTGTCAGGATCAATGTGAATTCTAGATTTTGACACTATGAATCCTAGAAGCTTTCCTTCACTTAATGCAAAAAAAGATTTTTTCGGGTTAAGCGAAATCCCATACCTTAGACAATGTTGGAAGATTTATTTTAAATCTCTGAGATGATTGTTTCGTTTCTTGGAATAAACAGTAATATCATCCAAATAGATTACCACTGACTTATTGACTAACCCTTTGAATGCAATGTCCATGGCTCTCTGGAATGTGGCACCCACGTTAATCAAACCAAATGGCATCTTTTGATATGCGTATGTGCCCCATTTAGTCCTGAATGTAGTTTTCAATTGATCGTCGGGATGTACCAGCACTTGATTGTATCCTGAGAATCCATCTAAGAATGACATTAATTCTGAGCCCACAAGTGCCTGCAGTATTTGTTCCATGGGAGGCAAAGGAAAATTATCCTTTTGGTAGGCCTTGTTAAGGTTTCGAAAGTCAATGCAGATTCTGATATCTCCGTTTTTCTTTCTAACAGGTACCATATTGGAGACCCATTTAGAATGTGTAACGGGAAAGATTATTTTGGCTTTCAATAACTTATTGAGCTCAGTTTTAATCTGATTTTCTAACTTTGGATGGATCTTTCTCAACTTCTGTTGGACAAGTCTTTCATTATCGATCATTGGGATAGTATGCTGAATGATGGAGGTGTCGTACATTTTGAGTTCATCGTAATTCCAAGAAAAAACACTTTTGTATTGTTTCAAGAGACGGATATACGCTAATTTCTCTTTAGGGGCTAGGCCAAGGCCTAGGTTGATGTTCTGTGGTTTAGCATCAGTTCCTAGATTTACTAATTCATAATTCAAAGTTGAACTTTGGAGTTTTGAATTGGTAGATCTTTTGAATCGATCTTTCAAATCATAAAGGTCTTCTAATTTGACTACTGATTTAGGTATAGCATTGTTAGTACTATCTTGTTGCAATTGTTGGTCATGTTGGTCTTCGTCAATTATTTGATTGGTGTAGGATCCTTCAGATGTGAGAAAACTCACGATATCAGGATCGTCGTTGAAAATCCTCCAATTGGTAATGTTATCAGGGATAGATGGTCTAAAAATTAACTCAATTGAAAATCGGTCAGGGCTAAAATCTTCTGAAGGAATGAGCTTCGAAGCTACGTTGGCTAAGAGGTCTGCACTAGCATTCTGGAGTCTGGGAATTGATGAAATATTAAATGCTATAAAATGTTCAGTCAGATCTTGAACTAAAGATTGATAATGCTTTAAATGACCTGATAAACAGTGTATAGTATTGCGTACCTGTCTAATTACAATTTCAGAATCTCCAAAAACTTGCAGGTATTTGACGTTTAACCCAATTGCCTTGTACAATCCTTGGACTAGAGCTTTGTATTCTGCGGTATTGTTGGTGCACTCGAATTCGAGTCTGCAAGTGAGCATGGTTTTATCTCCCTCTGGGCTTACTAATACGCATCCTGCTCCTACTCCTTCGTTAGACTTAGAACCATCAAAAAATAGTTTCCAAAACAAAGATTTATTTACAGGACTATCTATAAAATTAATGCATTTAGAACTATCTGTTCGAGAGAAATTTTCTACTTGAGATAAAATAGAATGTTCTAAGTAAGGTGAAGAATGAGCATTAAAATTTCCTAAGAAAGAATCTACTGAATAGTTGCCAATAATGTTAGAATTGTATGCTACTGGTTCATTTTCTCCCTCGAGTTCTGTTACTATGTATTTCTGATGTCGCTCGCGTTCAACTTTTATTTGATTTGGTTTACCATTATAAGGTAGCCACATGTGTGACTAGTCAGTTGCAAAGTATCCATGAAGTTTTTCTGACCAATCTCTGCTAAGAATTAAGCCATAAAATTCAGGAATATCAGCAACTAAAATGTCAATAACTTGACATACCTTTGGGTTGGATGACAACCTTATGGTAACCTGATTTAACTCGCCAATCACTTCAACTTGCAATCGATCAAGCTGAACTATGCGTACAATAGATTTCTGTGGTTGAACATTCAATTTTGCGCAAATTGATCTTGGTAAAATATTCGATGAAGCTCCAGAATCGACTAAGCAATTATGCACATTTTTATTGAAAATTTCATAAGTAAGGAGAAATGGGGGAGTATGCGATCTCGATCTCCCTCCAATTAATGCGATATTGTTTGAATCAACTTTATTCATCGTACTAGTTGGAGGTCTTGCCATATCATGAGAAGCTTGAGAGATTACAGCAGTTGGTAAAGGTGCAACTGGCACAGCATGTAATTCCTTCAAAAGTACTTTCTGCTGGTGTTTTAACTTGCTCAATTCAAAAAGAGTAATATTGGCCCTAGTCTTTTTCATGTCTTCTACGATATTATACTCCATTTCATCTGAAATGATTAGCGTTTTAGATGGAGTAGATGTGTCTGTTTGGACTGGGCTGGTTTGGGTCGCTTTAGGTGATGTTTTCTTGGCTGCAACTTTATCCTTAGTCATTGAGCTTGCGCTCTTTGGCTTAGGTGTAGGTTGAGGAGGATCAAGCTGATTTCTGCTACGATTACTAACCAGGAATGCCTCCTGATCCTCTTCATTTGGGAGGATGAAATCCCACATACCTTGTAACTCTACAACTTCTTCTTCATCGGTATGTTCTTCAGTAACGTTTTCCTCTTCTTCTTCTTCTGATTCAGCATTTGAAATAACGTTAGGGGGTTTGGAATCAGTTGAAGGATTTCTTTTAAAAGGCTTGTATGGATTTTTAGAAGAGGTTTCTGCTACCTGTTTCTTGATGTCGACCATTTCGTTAGACATGGTCTTCAAAACTTTTTGTAATCCTTCTAAATCGAATGGATCTTTCAGTTGTTTTTTCTTGGGATCTTCTTTGAACGAAACCTTCTTAGATTTTCGTTCTTCCATCGCGTTTTTCTTTTCTAAGGCCGTAATATGTTTCTCTACTACTATTGCTTCTTTCATGTTTTCAACTAAGGTTGTTTTGTTAGCCCTATCAACAAAGATTTCTAAGTTTGATGGTAAAGCATTAATGTACCATTCACTTCGCACTTCTTCACTAGGCTGAGAAGCAGTAGGAATTTTGTTTAAGATTTTATTGAAACGTAAATTGAAATCTTTGATAGGTTCTCTTGAATCGGCCCTAAGGTTAGACAAGTCGTTGATCAATGTTGCTGTAGACCTGTCATCACCAAACTTGGTCAGGAATTGTTCTTGGAAGATGTCCCAACTAGTAATAGATCCAGATGGTAATGAGAAATACCATGATCCGGCTATTCCTTGCAGAGTATAAGGGAAAAGTCGAACAACAACATCTTCATTAACAACTCCATTGAGATTTATGGACAACATAAAGTTATTTATATGTTCTTCCGCTAGCATGCCTGCCTCAGGATTAAACTTAGGCAGCCATTTTTCAGGATGGGCCGGTATCTGACTCAAGGGTGCAGGCATTAGGACTGCCCCTGGGTTATTCCATGGAGATTAGGCCATTGTTGAACTACTAAAAAAGAAAAGTGCAAAAGATGATCCCTGCGGTTAAGAAGATGAGGATATTATGACTCCAGATGTTTGAGAGGGAGTTGAGGAAGTTGCAATAGGCTGATGGATGATGATCTGAAGTGGAGGAGTGGATGGTTGACTTCGCGGTGAAGAGGTTGAGATGGATGATGATGATGAAAGAGTCTCACTATCGGATCCTTTAGGAGACTTCCTTGCTCTCTTCCTAGTAGGTAGAGGTAATTCGGTTGGATGAACACCAAACTTTTCACTCTTTAACCTGGTGAGAGGATGAGCAGGATTATATTGCGAAGTCACACTGCCTTGAGATTTATCAGATTTCTGAGGAGATATAGAAAATCACTGAAGTTTGTGAATCAAAGATTCAACTTCAGGAGGTTCAATAGTATATTGTTCTGAAATGTCAGGGTTTGTAGCAGCGGCTATTGATCCAACAACTTCTAACTCTGGATTTAAGGTTTCTGTATGCAATGGAGAAGTCGGAGTAGATGGTGAGGGTGATTTACTCTCAGAATGGTATTTAGATTTAGATTTACTTTCCATTCGCAGTTCGGGGCCCTCCTTCTAGCGCCAAATATGTTGAAGCCTCGAAAATCGGGTTTACAACGAGGGGGATACCCGCCCGGTCCGGACCTTGGTTGGCAGCTCCTTTTCCGTTTGGTATAGCGGGTCCGACTGGGGATATGGGACTAGTTTCCCAATTTGTGTGTGTGTGAGAAAGATCTGATATTTCTGTTTCTAAATGGAATACTTCTACTCTAATTCTAATATAATAATAAGGAAATTGTATTCTAACAAATAGAAACATGTAAATCTACACTAACCCGGGGTGTGATCTTTCCTTTATGCGATCTAAAATGATTTCAAACAACGACTGGTAATAAAGATCATTGAGCTGTTATGAGAAAAGAATTCAATAAAGATGAACCACTTCGTATAAAAAGTTAGACGAAACAGTTGTGAAAAACATATCGCATAATAAGCTATTCATACACCAAGCATAAATAAATAGCTATCACCGTACAAAAGTGCCAAATGATAACTCAGGCATTCATACATTAATATATAAATAACTGAACTAAAAATCACTCTAACACAAGGCAGAAATAGTTAAGAGATAGAAATACCATTTATAACTAGTCCTACTCATGAGCTTCAAGTGATAATGATTTATCTCTTCTTGATCAAATATCCACTAAGAGTACAAAAGTGCAACATCAGTAACAGATATCAAATGCAAACATTAATAAATCCTGATCCATTCATTCATCAAAACCTCCTCAGAGGGTACAGAAGTGCATGTTCTGGGGATAAGTTTTTGATAAATTTCAGGACCCTTCTCTAAATGCATGAGAAGGGTTTAAATACTACTAACTAATTCTAAAAATAAATTATTACAAAAATATAGGATGCGGTTTAAATGACCATCCTCTTTTCAGGAAAATAAAACAAAATTAAAGCTAAAATTGAATCTAAAATTAAACTACTTCTGTATTTGGTCCTTGAAATCACACGCATGCAGCATCTGTTTGAGAAGAGTCAGTTGGCTGACTTCCGCTTTTAGCTGAGCTGAGAAAACAGAATCGACAAGAGCTGGCGCCATTTTTTCAACCGAATTGATGATACACTTAACAGTCATCCACTGGCTATGTGGCTTTACCAAGTATGCCCAGTAATAATCCCAGTTCAACTTGGTTAACCCTTGGATTGCTTTTTCCTTTTCTTGAGCTCTTTGTTTCCAATCTGCCTGTCTCATCGCTTTCTTGCAATTTTCGGAGCTTGCAGGTGACTGGGCAATTAGCAGTTTTCCTTTTCGAAATTTTTTTCTCAGCGATTCGCGATTAGGGCTAGGCGCTAATCGCGCATCGGAAAATGCCTCCATTTCTTGATCTGGATTTCCTTGATGCGTTTTTCGCCTTTTGCGCTTTTTCTTTCTAGCGGATATAAAGTTCGAAATTTATAAAAATGATAATTCCATGGACTCTTGACCTTGAGTCTTAAACTGTCTATTTCTGATCTCAACATTGTCCAGTATCCACTTCACCATGTCTGTATATGGGAGAATTTTAGGCCTTGCTGCTATCTGGTGCAAGAATGAGCAAGCTAGCTCTGTGAGGAATGCTTCAGAAGAACCATTTGAGCCCGTGGTAGCAACTACTTCCATTACTCTAGGATTCTCCTCTTTGAGTAGATTATACATGCCTTCCCACGTAGCAATTCCCGCGTCTCTGTTACAGGCCGTGTCTGTATACAAGGGCGCCATTTCCTTTTCTTCTGAGCCCAGGGCTTTGCTTTTCTTTCCCATTTTACTCTGTATATTGCTTTGTATTGGCCTCTGTTCTCCGTTCCTGCAATTCACAAGTGAAGTGAAAATGAATGACAAGGAAGGGTGATGGGAAAGTTTTAAATGCTGCAGACACATCAAGTATACCACCTTACGTGAAATGATTCTTTCGATAAGCACGAACCCATATTCCATTAATAACTGGCAACTACCTCATTTATTAGCATTAAAGCGCATAACCATGTGTCAGCTTATGGAAAATACTTCTCTTGAATAACGTGCCCGAAAGATATGCGATGAAGCGATTTTGCGATTTGCTTCGCAACATCGCAGATTGCAACATCGCAAAATCATAACATCGCAAAGTTGATCGCTCATGACGTCGCATTATCGCTTTATCGCTGTATCGCAAAATTGCAATATCGCAGATCGCAGGAATGTTATGTATGACAATCTTTGTTAACCTATTTTCTGCGAAATGTGATCTTGCGATCGGCGTCATTGCATATCGGCAAATTTTAAAGTGTTTCATGTTAGTTGTATTTGCTGGATGCGATGCGATATTATCACATATCACGATCTCGCAATATTGGAACTTCGTTTTGTAAGGAGGCATCCTGCTATCTTTTTGCGATGCGATTTTCCTAAGGAAAGATTTTATCTTACCTTATCATAAAGCTTGGATTTTTTAGGTTTTCAAAGGGAGGTTTCCTAAGCTTATGATGGTAAGTTTTATTTGAAAAGGAAATTTAACCACTACTTTGATTTTTTAGATTTTTAACTAAGGGTCCCCACTTATTTAGTATTAGGAATAACACTAAATAAGAAGGGGGGTTGTTGCTGGCCACAACACCTCCTAAACTAAAGCATTGTTTCTTTTATTAGGTGCCATGTAAGGTACTCTACAAATTGAGGATGAATGGGATGTAATATCCTATCCATCCCCATAGACTATAGTCCTCCATAAAGGGGAAACAAATCCAAAATACCCATTGTTGGGCAATTTTTGGGGAAAGTGGGCTTAAATGACCCAAATTTGGGGTTTGGAGTAAGGTTTAATCAATCACTTAAGAATATGAAACCCCTCTGGAAAATCTATAAATAAAGAAGGATTGAATTCATTTTGTATCTCCAAGTGTGGATTAATTCATTTGTTCTTGAGCATTAGGTATGATAGTGTTTGACACCTTCTATCTCTTGTCAATTTTGGTGGTGAAATATTCCACCCTAGTTGACATTCCCTTATTATCTCGCTATTTGAGCACAAGGGTCTTTGGCTGGTCAGCGAATTCTGTTGGATATTGGTCTCTTGTCTTTTTCTGGGCACAAGATTTCTGTTAAATGTGAATGAATTTGGAGGATAGTGCATGATAGCTTAGTTCTGTTTTGCATACACCTCTCTTGAAGGAAGAAACAAAGTTTATGAGTCCTTAATATCTTGTTCTGGGCAAAGCACTTACCTTAGGTAGTGGATTTTTTTTTTTTTTTTTTTTTTCCTGGCACCTGAAGTAGCAAAACTCTTTGCTTTATTTAGTTTTTGCATGCACAGTTAAAAGGAGCACTTCCCTAGTTATTAATTCTCAACCTTAGCTAAGGAAGCATGTTTGCATATCTCATATTATATTCAATAGCGACAGACTTTAATTGTCTTATCTATCCATGCAAGGAAGGTGCATTAGGATTAGGAGTTAAGAAATTTGAGACATTGTTGTACATGTTTCCAGATTCATTATACCTTCTAGACTAAAGGAAAATTGAATAGTAGTGTTTGAAATTTTTAGTTATTTCTTGTTTCAAAGAGTAATAAATAATGATGTTATTTGAGCTTCAAATCTGTGTACTTGCTGTTACTTTCTTTAGTGGCATGTTCTTCCCTATTAAGAACAAGGGGTTTTTCTGCAGTATCTAGCCTCCAAAGCTTCTTAAATGCAAAATAAATATCAAATCATGCCCTCGTACTCCAAATCATCTAAGGCATCACCCTAGAGAAGTTCCAAAGTAAAACAATGAGCTTTGACAAGCCAACTCCAACCCCATGTCACTATACAAGTGTTGACATCATTGCTACAAAAATTATTCTGAAGTGTTGCATCCTACACCAATTCCTAAGATGGATCCACAAAGGGGTTCTAGAATGAGGCTCAACCTTCACTACCACATTTAAGATTTTTCAAAGGGATCGATCCCTTTAAACCATACCAAATTTTACACTTTCAAAATTTGGCCATGTTCCTATCAATTTATATTTTGTATTAAAAAGTCAGTCCTATTTTACATGTTTATTAAATTTAGGAACAATTATAGGTCAGCTCCAGCAAAATGTCAATAAATTTGTGGGTTAGGTTAGCATTTCTCCAAATACTATCACTCATGTATATATAATCATAGATTTTCCTTTTTAGATCTTGATTGGGTGAATAAAAAGGTTCATTTCCTGTGTAAGTTTGTCCCATACCTCCAAATCAGCACTCATAGATAACAATATTCTTAATTCTTCATCTGTGTGCATAGTAAGGTCCCTTTTGGTTGCTATTTTTGATGGTGAAACCTTTGACAGTACACCTTTTACCATAGAGATGTTGTTGTTGGATAGAAATCTCCAGAGGAGTCTTACACCAGACATATAAATGGCTATTGTATATCACAATAATAATCATTAACATATGAAGATGTGCAAACCCTAAACTATGTGCATTCAATCCATTACTTTTTCTTTCATGGCAAATTTCGTTCTGCATAGTAGATGTGTTGTGGCACTTCAATGTGTTCACATAAGAAATTCTAAGGCCAAACCCGGATTCTCATGTGTCATGGAAATTCAACATATGCCTTGTTCACCTAAGAACTACTTGTAACTCATCTTAGGGTACTCATGTACAATCTCACTCATCCCACTTAACAAGTTACCAAGACAAGGCTCATCACATCCAACCTTGGTCTAAAACAATTAAGCAACACAATTTACATCTTGACATGCCATAGCACCTGACATGTCTTAGAATTCCTTGGCACTATGTGGCATGTGCTAACATCCCCTACATTCCTTGGCATTCTTTGACACTCCCTAGCACACCGTCGCACTTCTTGACATGCCTTGGTATTTTAGCATACCTTGACATTGCCTAGCATATAACCTTGTCACTCCCTCCTTAACACACCTAGAACTCATTGAAACTCCTTCTCACACTCTTATTCGTTAATTTCCATGAATTTTGAACTAGTGCTTCCTTATGTTTCCTTGACACCCCATAACGCTCCCTAGCTCACCCTAGCACCTGACACATCTTGGCCTACCACCTTAACACTCTAGCATTCCTTGGCACTACATAATATACCTTGTCACTCTCTCCTTATCACACCTAGACATCACTGACACTCTTCGTCACAAACTCTTATTCATTCATTTCCATGCATTTTTTCCTAGTTCTCCCTTATGTTTCCCTAGCACTCCTTATCACTCCTTGACACGTGTCGTTACACCCTAGCACTTATGACATCTTGGCATGTCGCCCTAGCCTCTAGCATGCCTTAACACTGCCTAGCATACCTTGTCAATTTTTCCTTAACACACCTAGAACTCACTGAAACTTCTAATCACAAACTCTTATTTGTTCATTTCCATTCATTTTGACATAGTTCTCCCTTGTGTTTCCTTGTCACTCCCAACTAACACTTCCTTACACGTGTTGGCACATCTTGGCCACATGTCGACCTAGAACTCTAGCATTCCTTATCATTGCCTAGCATGCCTTGTAACTCCTCCTTAACACACTTGGAACTCACTAACACTCCATGCCACACACTCTTATTCCTTCATTTCCATGCATTATGACCTAGTTCTCCCTTGTGTTTCCCTAACACTCCCTAACATTCCTTGGCACACATTGGCACATCATGGCACTTGTCACATCTTAGTAGGATTTCCTAGCACTCTATCATCTATTGGCACTGCTTATCATACGTTTTCAGTCCCTCCTTAGCACACCTATAACTTTTTAACACCCTGTATCACACATGCACATTCATTCATTTACATGTAATTGAAACAAGTCCTCCCTTGTGTTTCCTTGGCAATCCCTAACATGTGTTGGTGCCACATCCTAGAACCTAGCACACATTGGCATGCCTTAGCAGTTGGCATGTCTTGACATGCCTAACATTCCTTGGAACTTTATAACATGTGTTAGCACTTCCTGAAATTCCTTGCACACCTTGGCACTCCCTAGTTTTCATGCCCTCATAGATAACCTTACTTTTCTTGTGACTTGGGAACCCAACCAAGTCATTGAAAAAATAGTGTTGTGCATAGACCAAAGTCTCCCTTTGTATCAAAATTCTTCTTCCATCCTCTTATCAGAATCGTAGGATTTCCTCCTACAAATGCTAATATGAAATTCTCCGAACACACTTCGTCCATGGGACACCTAGAATTCACTAACACTGCCCAGCATAATCTCTTATTCATTCATTTCCATGCACTTTGATCTAGTTCTCCCTTATGATTCCCTGACACTCCCAAACACTCCTTGACATGAAATGCAACTATCTGGCATATGTTAGCACGCCTTTTCATTCTTTGGCATGCCATGTCACTCCTTAATTATCATTCCCTCATAACTACCCTTATTTTCTTTTAAACTTAGGAACCCAACCAAGTCCTGACTCAACTACAACAACTTTACCAAGTTACATTTACTACAAATGCCTTGTTCCCCTAATGGACTATAAATCATCTTAGGCTTCTCTTGTCCAATATTAACTCATCCCACTTAACAAATTACCAAGTCAAGGCTCACATCCAATATTTCCCATAAAACAACTAAGCAACATAGTTTACATCTTCACATGCCATAGCATCTGGCACGTATAACAATTCATTGGCACTACATGGCACACATTATCATCCCCTGCATTCCTTGGCATGATTTTCCACTCCCTAACAGACCCTACCACTCCCTATCATGCCCTAACACTCTAGCATGGCTTGGCACTGCCTAGCATATACCCTTGTCGCTCACTCCTTAAAACATTTGGAACTTGCTAACACTCCCTATCACACACTATTATCTATTCATTTCCATGCAATTTGAACTAGTTGTCCCTTGTGTTCTCATGGCACTCCCTGACACACATTGGCACACCTTAGGACTTGGCACATCTTGGCATGTCGCCCTGGCATTCTATAATTCCTTGGAACTACCTAGCATACCTTGTCACTCCCTCCTTAGCACACCTAGAATTCACTGACAATCCCTGTCACACACTCTTATTCATTCATTTCCATGCATTTGAAGCTAGTGCTCCCTTGTTTTTCCTTGACACTCCATAACTCTCCTTGGCATGCATTGGCACACCTTAGCACCTAGCACATCTTGTCATGTTTCCCTGGCCTCTAGAATCGCTTAGCACTGCCTAGCATACCTTGTCACTCCCTCCTTAGCACACCCTGAAATCACTGAAACTTCCTATCACAAACTCTTAATCATTCATTTGCATGCATTATTTTCACCTAGTGCTCCCTTGTGGTTCCTTAATGCTCCCTAACACTTCCTAGCACTATTTGGCACACCTTGGCACCTAGCACATATTGGTTGCATGTCGCTCTGGCACAATAGAATGACTTAGAGCTGCTTAGCATATCATTTCAGTCCCGTCTTACCACACTTGGAACTCATTGACACTCCCTGTCACACACTCTTATTCATTCATTTCCATGCATTTTTACCTAGTGCTCCCTTGTGTTTCCCTAACACTCACTAACACTCACCACACATTGGCACACCTAACTGCAATGAGTTTCACTAACAGTCAATCCAAAAACCCTTCCAGAGTCTAGCTAGTTACTTTTTCTTCACTAAGATATTAGGGTTAAGTTTATTGTATAGTGTTCAGTGTAAAAATATTACTAGGTGTTTTTATTGCATAGAGTAATTATGATCTTCCCCATGTACACAAGGATAACTGAGAAGTGTTTCCCATAATCATGCAAGTGGAACTTCAACATGTACATCAGGGTAACCACAAAATATTTATCATATTTACACAATGCAAGGAGATAGGAAAATATATACATTATATACGTGAATGTACTAAGATCGAGACCATTAGCATCATATCTACATATTTACCACAAGACGAGGGTTATTACAACCCCTTAAAAATAGCCATAAGGCCTTCCTCTTTTGCAGCTCCTTGACCACAAGGGTTTAATTGAAAAACACATATTTTCTTTAAAGATTTGTAGGTTGAGGCAGCCACTTCAAGCCCTTGAACTTAAAGATAATCAAATATTTGCAATTTGTTACAATAATAAGTGCATTATGCACACTCCTCATCTTAGAGTTGGGTAAAGAGGGAGAATACTTGATTGATGCCAACCTTGTAAATGAAAAACTTTGCCTACTCATTGGTTGGACACTCCACCATTAGTTGACACCACTAACACACACCAAAAGTCCAAGATACCCATAATGTGTGCCCTACACCCAAGGGCTTAGACTACACCTCCATAAAATGTACCTTCAACTTTAGATGTCCCAAAATAGTAATATCCCAACCCTAGCCTATTTTTTAGATTTTTGTAACTTTCTCCTTAACTAACAATTTTTTTTTTAACTATTTAATCCACTTACCATATACTATCTCTTGTTTGCACCCACCTAGTATACAAGAACACTTATGTTTTTAATACAACCAAGTTAAGAGCGCATGTTTCTTTCTTACACTTAAATGTTTTCAATACAATCAAGTTAAGAGCATGTGTTTCCTTTTCAAATTCCAAAAGTATAACATGTCTATCTCTATAAAAAATGTAAGCTTAAAATTAAATTAAAATTATATTATTATTATTATGACGAATACACCAAATATGGAAAAATTGTTTTCAAATGCAACCATAAAAAAAGTGTTAGTTTATCAAATAAAACTACAAACTTATTACGCCAACCTAGATCCATCTTAACCCGGATCTATCGAGCGCCAAGAGGGATCCAATCTCTCGATGTGCAAACCTCTTTTTTGGCACTTGGTAGATCTAGGTTAAGATGGATCTAGGCTGGTTATATAATACTATATAATATCTATATTTGTATCTATGTGTCTCTTTCTTATTCCCTCTCTCTATCTCACCCCCCAAACATACACACTCCCTCTCCATATCTATCTCTCTCTCCCTCCCTCTTCCTCTCTGCCTCTCTCTCTTCGCTATCTCTCCTCTCTCCATCACTCCCTTGTAACTCCCTCTCTCTCTCTACCTTTCTCCCTCTATGTCTTTATTCTTCCTTCCCTCTCTCTCCCCTCTAACTTCATCTCTCTCTCCTCTCTCTTATTCCTCTCTCTCCCTTTCTCTCTCACCTCGCTTTGTCCCCCCCATCACTCTCTCTCTCTCCCCCCTCCATCTTTGTGCCTCCCTCTCTCTCTCTTTCCCTTCTCTCCCTATCTTTATCCCCACCTATTCTCTCTCTCCCCTCCTCTCTTCTCTCCCTCTCTCTCTATCCATCTATCCCTTTTCACTCCCTCTCTCTCTCCACCTCTATCTCCCTATGCCTTAGTTCTCTCCTCCCTCTCTCTCCACCTTTATCTCCCTATGCCTATGTCATAGTTCTTTCCTCCCTCTCTCTCCCCCTCCAACTCCATATCTCTCTCCCCCACTCTCTTCTTCTCTCTCTCCCCTCTCTCTCTTCCTACCTCCGTCTCTCTGTCTCCCCCCATCTCTCTCTCTCTCTCTCTCTCTCTCCATCTTTGTCACTATCTCCCTGCCCCTCTCTTCCCTTCACTTTGCTTGCTATCATCACTTGGATCCTTAGTTAAGATAAAACTATGTTGGTTCTTACTAATATTTGTATTATTTAAATTTCACATCTTTAAATACAAAAGTATTCTCATTTTTATGTTTATTAAAACCTTAATTTAATTTATATGGGAATAATTTTAGTAGTCCCGAGGATAGAGGGTTTATATATATCTCAAAACTAATTGCAACCCTTTTCCTATTAGCTTCAAATAAAAAATGTTATAAAATGTTATAAAATTAAAATATTTTTATTGTGAAATAAGTTATGGTTTTTCGGCACGTGGTATTGATAAGGCATGATATTGGCCCATGGTATTGTAACAAAGCCTATTTACAAGTTAATAATATCCATGGTAAAGTGGGGTTGAATATTGATGGTTAAGAATCTTGTCATATTGTTATAAAATATTTAGATTGTGAAATAAGATATGATTTTTTGGCATGTGGTATTGATAAGCCATGGTATTAGCCCATGCTATTGTAACAAAGCCTATTCACAAGTTCATAATATCAATGACAAAGTGGGGGTGAATATCCATGATTAAGAATCCTGTCATATTCTTATAAAATATTTTGATTTTGAAATAATTTATGTTCTTTGGGCATGTGATATTGATAAGCCATGGTATTGGCCCATGGTATTGTAATAAAGTCTATTTCCAAGTTAATAATATCCATGGTAAAGTGAGAATGAATATCCATGGTTAAGAATATCTTCATATTGTTATAAAATATTTTGATAGAGCAATAAGTTATGTTTTTAGAGCATGTGGTATTGATAAGCCATAGTATTGGCCCATGGTATTATAACAAAATCAAATTTTTACAAGTTAATAATATCCACTGTAAAGTGGGGGGTGAATATCGATGGTTAAGAATCTTGTCATATTGTTATAAAATATTTTGGTGTGAAATAAGTTATGGTTTTTGGGCTTGAGGTATTGATAAGCCATGGTATTGGCTCATAGTATTGTAACAAAACCTATTCACAAGTTAATAACAAAATCAAAATATAACAAATTGGATTTTATTATTTTTACTATTAATTGAGCCAACATTTAGATTTTTTCACTCATCCCCATACTTTTGATTTTTATTATTATTATTATTATTATTATTTAACTAAACCCATATTTAGAATTGTTTACATACTTACATTACACCTACACATCTACTCTATACTCTATAAATATTTATTTATTGTTTTTTAGGGAGGGAAATTTAACATTTTTGAAAAAAATTAGCCTTAATTTTGATGTAACAAAGCCGTCCTAATTCCAATCTTCATTTACATTCTAAAACAAGTAGTATATTTTCACTTTTAATAGGGCGAGGGGAAAACTAGTAGATATTTTCACTTTTCACAGGGCGGGAGGGAAAATGAGATTGAAGAGAGTTGTGAATTAAATTTTCACTTTTCATAAGGCAGGGGGAGGGAAAAATAGTAGCATATTTTCACTTTTCACAGGGCCAGAGGGAAAACAAGATTGAAGAGAGTTGTGAATTAAGGTTTTACCAGTAGCAGATTGATATCGAACCCCACCATTAGATCTTCAATCCATTAATGGCACCCAGGTATGTTTCATTTCTAACCTCGTTGCATTTACACCCCACTTTTAGTCTTCTTCCACACAGGGAGGAGTACACACACCTCGAACCCCACCATTAGATCTTCAATCCATTAATGGCACCCAGGTATGTTTCATTTCTAACCTCGTTGCATTTACACCCCACTTTTAGTCTTCTTCCACACAGGGAGGAGTACACACACCTCAGATCTCTGGTTCAAAATTCACTATTTTTTTCATCCTTGCTTTTAAGTTTACGAGTAACATATTTTCACTTTTCACAGGGCGGGAAGGAAAATGAGATTGAAGAGAGTTGTGAATTAAGGTTTTACAAGTAGCAGATTAATATCGAACCCCACCATTGGATCTTCAATCCATTAATGGCGCCCAGGTATGTTTCATTTCTAACCTCACTGCATTTCCACCCCACTTTTAGTCTTCTTCCACACAAGGAGGTCTGGTTCAAAATTCACTAGTTTTTTCATCCTTTATTTTAAGTTTAAGAGTAGCATATTTTCACTTTTCATAGGGTGGGAGGGAAAATGAGATTGAAGAGTGTTGTGAATTAAGGTTTTACTAGTAGTAGACTGATATCAAACCCCACCATTGGATCTTCAATCCATTAATGGCGCCTAGGTATGTTTCATTTCTAACCTCGTTGCATTTCCACCCCACTTTTAGTCTTCTTCCACACAGGGAGGAGTACACACACCTCAGATCCCCCACCATTGGATCTTCAGCCCATTAATGGCCCCCAAGTATGTTTCATTTCTAACCTCACTACATTTACACCCCACTTTTAGTCTTCTTCTGCACAGGGAGGAGTAAACACACCTCAGATCTCTGGTTCAAAATTCACCATTTTTTTCATCCTTGCTTTTAAGTTTATGAGTAGCATATTTTCACTTTTCATTGGGCGGGAGGGAAAATGAGATTGAAGAGAGTTGTGAGTTAAGGTTTTACATGTTCAATCCATTAATGGAACCCATATATGTTTCATTTCTAACCTCGCTGCATTTCCACCCCACTTTTAGTCTTCTTCCACACAAGGAGGACTGGTTCAACATTCACTATTCTTTTCATCCCTTCTTTTAAGTTTAAGAGTGACATATTTTCACTTTTCACCCCCACTTTTAGTCTTCTTCCACACAAGGAGGACTGGTTCAAAACTTACTATTTTTTTCATCCTTTCTTTTAAGTTTAAGAGTAACATATTTTCACTTTTCACAGGGCAGGAGGGAAAACAAGGGAACATAGGTAAAAGCATATGTAACTTTCCTTCTTTTATGGTTTGTCTCTATAGAGTTGATTTTACTAGGTGTACACTGTATGCATCTCAAAATTTCTCTTTAGGAAATCCTATTTTTATTCTTTCCAAGAAGAAATCTCTGGGGAATCCCAATGAATGTTTCCCCACATTCATAGATGGCATCCTTGGTAAACCCATTGGCATTGACTAGTGCACCTCACCCAAGGGATTTCAAATAGGGCACCTGCCAGAACCGAACTAGCCAAATACCCAGTAACATTAATGACATTCAGTTGGGCTAACCCCTTCGGCTCAATAAATCATAATCAACTACATTATTTTCCATATTAACATATTGATCCTATTTAACATTTTGTTAGAGTAACCATAACAATCCAAGCCTGCTCCTATTTTTATTTGGTTTTTAATTCATTCTTTGCTGTGGTGACAACTTTATATGACTGTATAGATGTTTATTTTTGTCAGAGTATATGTTGAAAAGTAGATGCTCTCTTACATTCTACCTTGTCTATGTTGAAAAGTAGATGCTCTCTTACATTATACCTTGTTTGTTATGTATTGATGAAGTTCAGTTTCATTAGTTGTGACCAAAGAACTGTGTCAGGCATGTATACAAGGATTCTTGTATCACTATTTATAAATTGAACATTGTCCTTAAACAAGTAAAGTAGATCCTTAATGCTACATGTTTGTGTCTCAGGGAACTTCCAATCCTAATAAATGAGGTGAAATTTAAGTGTTTCGGGAATCCAAATCTCAGGTTTTGTGAATTCACTCATATATGGTCCTAGAAAAGCGAAGTGAAATTTAATTATTTCCAAATCTTAAGTTCTGTGAATTCACTCATATTTGGTGTTGGAATATTTTGAGAAAATGGGAAGAATTTCTTTTAGTTGAATTCAAATTTTCCAAAAATAATACTAAATTTCTCCCTGACTAAAAGACTCCCTGAAATGGCTTTGGGATTGAAAATTTTGTACATATTTTTAGGGCAACAACCTAAAATAATTTTTCTAGATTAGAGTTTTATAACACTAGGTACTAAAACAGTCTTCTATTTTCTACTGCAAATGTCTGATAGAGTCTTCCCAGAAACTGATCAAAAAATTAGGTAGATGCGCTGGACAGACTAAATAGTTTTTAATGAATAATCACTTAACATAAATGATATACTAGGTTGCATAAATATATAACTTAGAAGCATGAAATGAAGAAGAAATCTCAATGATATTGACATATTTTTAATTGAGTTGAATGAGGCCAGGAATAACTTTGACTAGAAGGTGTTGAAAATGGAATAATTTTGTTCTAGTTGGATAGATTTAGAACTAAAAATCAACAGTTTTCTTGCTTGCATAACTTGGTGTTATGAAACTAGCTCACAAAAAGATAGAAAAGATAGTTGAACGCCTTAGAATTCAGCCTCTTCGAGGGGGAAACCTCCTTTACATTACACAAATGAACAATTCTTGGATGATTCAAATAACAAAACCTCCTTTCTATATATAGGAGTTTAAGGAGTCACAATATAACCGAGCCGACCTAACAATAATAATATAAAGCCACAAAAATAACAATAGAGGGATTCTATGGGGCACAGTAATAACAATATGGGGATAATAGGGGCACAACAATATTAATAAGGGATACAACTACAATAGTAATGGGGTAATCACTAGTATTATAGGGACCTAACATGCCCCTCTCCTTCAAAAAAGTGTTGTCCTCAATGCTTGAGTAGTTCTGGATGCTTCTGTATAAAATTCTCATCCTCCCATGTGGAATCTTCAGCGGATAAGTTCTTCCACTTGATGAGATACTCCGAAATTGATCGATTTCGTAGCTATTGAGTTCCTGTTTTTGTGACTGTTTCCGATTCCAATATAATTTTTCCTTTCTCATCAAGTTCTGGAAATATTGTTTGAACTGGGAGCTTGTCGCCTATAACCTTCTTTAAACATGAAACATGGAAAACCGGGTGCACTCGAGAAGCTGCAGGAAGCTCCAATTTGTATGCCATCATACAAATATTTTGCAACACCTTGTACGGACCATAATACTTTGGTGATAATTTATTATCCTTCTTAGCTTGCTCAAGGGACATTTGTTTATATGGTTGTAGCCATAGGAATACCCAATCACCTACATTAAAACTTCTTTCGCTACGATGTTGATCTGCCTGTTGTTTCATTCTATTCTGTGCCAACACAAGGTTATCCTTTAAGAGTTGGAGGACTTGTTGTTGATGCTCGATGTGATGTTCCACTGCTTGAACCTTAGAATTTTCTCTTAAATATGATGTGATGGATGGTGGCTCATATCCATAAAGTGCCATAAATGGGGTCATTTTTGTTGTTGTATGGAAGGAAGTGTTATACCACCATTCAGCCAGAGGCAACCATTTGACCCATTGTGTTTGTTTATCAGATACAAAGCAACGAAGATATCCTTCCAAACATTTGTTTACTATCTCAGTTTTCCCATCAGATTGAGGATGATAAGATGAGCTATGAGCTAACTGAGTACCAAGACAAGAAAATAATTCTGTCCAAAAATTTCCAGTGAAAATGGGATCTCTGTCACTTACAATAATCTTTGGATTTCCATGTAGCTTTTGAATTGTTTCCATAAATGCAGTAGAAACTGTACTAGCTTTAAATGGATGTGATAATGCACAAAAGTGTGCATACTTGGTAAGTTTATCAACTACCACCATGATGACACTCTTTCCCTCAGACTTGGGTAAACCTGTGATAAAATCCATTGAAACCTCCTCCCAACGTTGGCTTGGAATGGATAAAGGTTGTAATAGACCCGGGGTCTTAATTGTTTCAACTTTATTTTGTTGGCAAACCAAACATTCCACCACAAACTTTTGAATATTGATTTAAGGTCATCCCAAAAAAATTCCTTCTTAACCCTGTGGTAAGTTTTTAAAAATCCCGAGTGCCCTCCTAAGGGAGAAGTGTGCAATTCCATAAGAATCTTTTGTTTGAGTTGGGAATTCTTACAGAGGTATAAGCGATCTTTGTACCATAATGAATCATTTTGCCAGATAAATGTATCAGATGTACTGGAAGCTTGTTGTAATTTTCAAATAAGTTCCCACACTTCTTCATCATTCTTCCATTCCTCCCTTGCTTCGTTTATCCAATCTAGTTGGATAATTAAAATGGTGCACAACAATGCTTCCACATCCTCATCCTTTCTTGAGAGTGCATCTGCCACCACATTTTGCTTCCCTTTTTGTAGATGATTTCAAAGTCATAACCCAACATCTTTGTGACCCACTTTTGTTGCTCTTCAGAGGATAATATTTGTTCTAAAAAGTATTTAAGGCTATCATGATCCATTTTTACCTTGAAGTGTCTTCCCATTAGGTAGGGTTGCCATTTCTTAAGTGCATGTAGTATTGCCAACATTTCCTTCTCATAAATAGCTTTGTGTAAAAACTTTCCCTTGATTGGACGACTTTCAAAAGCAATGGGTCTTTCATCTTGCATTAAAACAACACCAATTCCATTTCTTGAAGCATCACATTCCACAATAAAGGTTTTTGTGAAGTCCGGTGTAGCTAAGACCGGTGCTTGGCACATTGCCTCTTTAAGATGTTCAAAGGCCTTTTTTGCTTCTGGAGTCCATGAAAATGCATCTTTCTTCAATAATGTTGTTAGAGGTGCTACTATCCTCCCATAATTCTTAACAAACTTGCGATAATACCCTGTCAACCCGAGAAATCCTCGCAGATGCTTTATGGATGTGGGGATTTTCCATTCCTTAATGGCTTTAATTTTGCTAGGGTCTACCTTAACTCCTTCATGAGATACAATATGACCCAGATATTCCACCTCTTGTACTCCAAAGAAACATTTGGATCTTTTTGCATATAATTGTTTCTCCTCCAATAGTTGTAGCCCCCTGTCAACATGTTCAACATGATCCTTCCAAGACTTGCTGTAGATTAGTATATCATCAAAAAATACTAACACAAATTTTCTAAGGAAGGGTTTGAAAATGGAATTCATCAAACCTTGAAATGTAGAAGGTGCATTGGTAAGGCCAAAAGGCATGACCAAAAATTCATAATGACCCTCATGAGTTCTAAATGTTGTTTTCGGAATGTCTTCAGTCTTCATTCTGATTTGATGATATCCTGAATGAAGATCCAACTTGGTGAAGTAAATTGATCCATGCAATTCATCCAGTAATTCATCAATGACAGGAATGGGAAACTTATCTTTAATAGTGAGCTTGTTGAGCTCCCTATAATCCAGACACATGCGCCATGATCCATCCTTCTTGTGCACCAATACTACTGGAGCAGAGAAAGAACTTTGATTAGGTTGAATTATACCAGCCTCTAGCATTTCTGCAACCATACGTTCAATTTCACTCTTTTTGGCATAGGGATATCTGTACGGCCTGATGTTTGGAGGAACACTTCATGGAATCAGATGAATAGCATGATCATGATCACGAATAGGTGGGAGACCTTTGGGAGTCTCAAATACCTTGGAATGATTGTCCAAGACTTTTTGGAGATCTGGAGAAATAGATGATTCCGATGTGGAAACATCTAGTGAACATAATTGTGCAATTACACCTCTTTGTTTCTTTTTTAGAAGCTTTGTCATACCGTTAGAGCTGATTATCTTTCCCAGTTTCCCTGCAATACCCCTTAATTCAACTTCCTTTCCTTCCACAGAAAATTTCATGAAAATTTCTTGAAAATTAAAAGCTATTGTACCCAAGGATTGTAGCCATTGGACTCCTAGTACAACATCAGCACCTCCCATTGGAATGGAAAGCATTGGGCTAGTCAATACATATTCTCCCATGGATAGCTTGATATTATGGCACTTTCTAGAGCAATTTATCGTTCCTCCATTTGCAATCATCACTTGACACTCTGGTGCTAGATATAGGAAGCAATTCAATTCTTTTGCTATCTTACAATGAATAAAATTGTGGGTGCTTCCTGAATCAATCAACACTATTACCTTTTTCTTCTTGATTTGTCCTTCTATCTTGATGGTTTGTGGAGTGGTAATTCTAGCCAATGCATTACAAGATATGGTTGGATTCATTTCTTCTTTATCTAGGCTTTGTTCCTGGAGTATATCCTCTTCTTTTGACCTTTCTTGCTCCTTTTATTCTTCCTCTTCACAATCTATGTAGAACAATTTCTTCTTAGCACACTTATGACCTTTAGTGTATTTGCTATCACAACTGTACCAAATCCCTTTTGCTCTTTTTTCTTCCAATTGTTGTGGTGTCAACCTTATAGGTTGTGGAAGACTAGGGGCAACAACATTTCCATCTTTATAGTTGTGAATGGTATGCTTCCTGGTTGCCATAATTTTGCTTTCTATTTTTCTTGCTAACCTGAATGCCTTATCTAATGAATCAGGTTCCCAAAGGCGAAAATCATGTTGGATATTATACTTTAAAGTCCCTATGAACACATCAATCCTATGCTCCTCTGGAATATTTTTTACCCTTATGTTCAATTTTTGTAACTCCTCAATGTGCTCCATTATTGAACCCTTTTGTTTGAGACTTATCAATTGGCTAAAAAAAGTGTTGCTTTTTGTATCCTCATAATGTGCTGTCAATTCTTCCATAAAAATTGCCCAAGTGATAATTTGTTTATGAGAGCAAAGCCATTGATACCATACAAACTGATTTGGTTCCAAATATAAAGTTGCAATACGTACCTTTTGTGTGTTTTGCACATTATTGAGATCGAAAAATTTCTCCATCTATAATATCCATGTTGCGGGATCCTTGCCATGAAACTTCCTCATATCGATTTTTGGAATATGGTGGGTCTTTGATCCAAAATTAGAGTCTATGAAATCATGATTAACATTTCTTTTGTTCTCATCATGAGTTTCCTTTACTACCCTTTCGCCATTAGTAAGCATTTCTTGTAGAAAATTTGTTAAATTTGTCTTCAAATCTGTCTTCAAATCTTCCATGCCTGTTTTCAAATCTGTCTTCAAATCTATCTTCAAATCTTCCATCTTAGCTTCCACGTCATTTATCTTAGCTTCCACGCCTTTCTTTAAACAATCCATCTTAGCTTCTACGCCTTTCTTCAAATCGTCCATCTTAGCTTCCATGCCTTTCTTTAAACAATCCATCTTAGCTTCTACGCCTTTCTTTAAACCATCCATCTTAGCTTCTACATCTTTCTTTACACCATCCATCTTAGATTCTGTTCCTTTTTGTGCAAGTGACACTTGTTGGACTTGGTCTCGTAATTTTGATATATCATGTTGCATTTCTTCCTCTTCTTCATAAATCATGCTAGAGATTTCAAGTTGCTTACTAGGTGTTTGCATTTTCTTTCCTCGGGGCGTCAATTACCGATAATAATGCTGTACTATGCCCTTTGAATTCCTTCAAACTAATTTTTCAAACCAAGCTTATGCAAAAATTAAAAAAAACTACACACCTTTTTTCACTTTGTAGGAGCTTGATATTGAATCTAATGTATCTCTGTAATTTCAGATCATCCAGTTCTAAAATTGCAAACTACAGTAGCCCTCTGTGTCCTCTTTCCAATGCCACCAGTTTGATCCAAATTGGATTCTCCAGGGAAGAGTTATGCCAAATCTCCCACAGTGACCTAATTATAGACTAGTTCCGTAGAGCGAACTTGTACGACGTGCCACGAGTCACTGTTTCGACCTTTCGCTCTGAAAAATATATACAAGAAACTAAAGTCCGTCCTCTTTCTGTACCTTCTTACAAAATTTCAATCTGATACTCAGAGAGAATGTTATGACGATTTTCCCTAGGTCACCTGTTTGGAATGCAATTCAAGAGTCTGCAAAAAGACCAACTTCCTCAGATCATATCTTCACAAATATAGTGAAAAAAGCTCCGAAATTCGTACCCAAGATTCTGTGTGATTGTCTCCAATGGGTTGTTTTTTTAGCTTCTGAAATGTCGCAGAAAAAAAGTTATAGCGAAAATGCCACGATGACCTATTTGGAGCATCCAAACCCTAGAATCCAAAGCTCTGATACCAAATGTTATGAAACTAGCCCACAAAAAGATAGAAAAGATAGTTGAACGCCTTAGAATTCAGCCTCTTTGAGGGGGCAACCTCCTTTACATTACACAAATGAACAATTCTTGGATGATTCAAATGACAAAACCTCCTTTCTATATATAGGAGTTCAAGGAGTCACAATATAACCCAGCCGAGCTATCAATAATAATATAAAGCCACAAAAATAACAATAGAGGGATTCTATGGGGCACAGTAATAACAATATGGGGACAATAGGGGCACAACAATATTAATAAGGGATACAACTACAATAGTAATGAGGTAATCACTAGTATTATAGGGATGTAACACTTGGGAAGATTTTTGTATCTCAAGTCTCAAACTTATTGAATAGTATGATTTATGCCTTGCAATGTTGAGATATGCTATGATACCACTTGCTAGTAACCTTAACACTTTGGATGAAAATTTAGTTGTGAATTTTACTTGCAAAAGGTATAAGTGAAGCATACTAGAATGGGTGAGTTGATTATCTTGATAACAATGTTATGGTTTGATCTAGTCCTTCAAAGGAACTTATAGTTGATGGTCAAAATTTCACATTCCTTTCATTTTTTTTATCTTCACATATAACAAATATCTTTATGTTATAGCCTCTAGCTAGATATATACAGTAACTACCACTCAAAAGTTGGATGCCATCATTTTGGAGCTTGAGCTTACTCAACTTACCTTTGTTTGAGTTGAAAATGTCATTAGATCTCATTATATTGTCTATTGCAGAGCATGAATCCAATTTACCTTTGTTTGAGTTGAAAATGTCGTTAGATCTCATTATATCGTCTATTGCAGAGCATGAATCCAATTTACCTTTGTTTGAGTTGAAAATGTCATTAGATCTCATTATATCGTCTATAGCAGAGCATGAATCCAATTTACCTTTGTTTAAGTTAAAAATGTAATTAGATCTTGCTATATCATCTTTTGTAGAGAATGAATCCAATTTTTCATAGTCCATTTGCTTGAGGTATAACAACGGTACTTTAATTCATTAAACTTACTTTTCATATTCTATTTGCTGATTGTGATTTTGCAGGCCACATTTGCATTGGAAAAGGACATATTCAATGAAGTCTGGAAGGAGAGGAAAGCTTCAATTATGTCCTTTCAAACTTTCTAAGGTATGTAATAAAATTTAAAAAAAAATTCTCCATAGAATGTTGTGCTTTAACTTTTTCTTTTGCTAATGGATTATTTATGTGATCTACCCTCTCTTACACATAATCAGAGTCTAGACATACATGGTTTTTTGGGATAAGTGGACAATGGACAGATTTATGCTAACCATTTATCTAGAAATTTACACTGTAGAAGATCAAGCATTTATAGTTGAATATTTCCTTGCCACTAAATTAGAGTTGAAGAGTTGGACTCCTATTTTTCAGGCATATACCTCACTTTTAAATCAATTTATTACTGACTCTGTATAGAACTTCCAGGGGAGGGAAAAGAGTGATCACTACCATTGCTTAATCTTTCTGCAAACCAAGTAAAGATTCCAATGTGTATAAATTAGTGGTTCCTTGGAGAATCCCAAGAGTGGCGCTATTGTAGCAACACGAAATTCGTTTATTTTGGGTTCTTCATTAGTGCATTGATAATATATTGTTTATTCCATACACTACCTCAACAGTGTATGATCAAATTACAGTTAAGCCTGTTATAGTATTTTGACTTACCCTCTTTTAGAGGAAAACTAGAGTGCGTGTCAAGCTTGCACATCACAATTTCATCATGCAAAGTTTACTTGGGACAAGTTTTGTGGATCTAAGCAACAAGATACCTGTTGGAATTCAAGAGGAAACAATACTATAAAGTGGGAAAGAGGTTTCACAATTAACGTAGATTTCATATTATGGATGGAGTCGGTTTGTTGGCAAAATGCTAGATACTCCAGCTTCCTTTTTATGATTGAGTGCAAGATTGAATCCTTCGACATATTCCTTGCTCAATTGTCATTAAGTGATGGGTTTTCTCAGAAGTGTTGCACACCTATAAACTTTACTAGAGTTGTTCTTGAGTCTTTGGATGTGGTTATCTTTTCAAAGCATACAAGTACAAGAAGAGCAAAAATAATATGCCTGGCTAATTTGAAGTTATCTACCCATGAATAGGGTGTTCCCATTCATAAACTTGACGACTCTCTCTACTTCTTTCTATTGAACAACTTTGGGACTTGCCATGAATCGTGAGACAATTCCAACCCCATAATTATAAATTTCTTATTTAAATCTATACCCAATAGATTAGAATCTACACAAGGAGAACTCCATTCTTGTTTCAAAAGGACCTGCAATCGACTTATACCATGCTATTTAATCTTTTATGTATTTATTCACATCCTTTGTCTGTGACATAAATATGCAACAAGCTACCTTGCATTTTCTATACTAACACTCCTAAAAAATAATAAAGTATGCCCAAATCTATCATTTCAAATGATCTATGTGGCTCACCTTTTGGTTTTTCAATTATCGAAGTTGTTACCTATATTGATGAGAACTTCTACAACCGGTACCATAGTGACAATATATGTTATAGTTTTATCCATGTTTCTATGAATGTGTTTCTCCTTCAGTAGAGCAGCAATACATTGTAGTTTCCATTTAGGGGAGAAGTGTACCTAGTAGCAACCTTGGCCTATGTGCAGATGGGTTGAATGCACATTAGACTCTATCTATTGTTTTGAAGGTGTTTCTCCTGCAACAATACTTCATCTTAATAGATACTTTTGGTCTGCACCTTTAGTAGATGCATGCAGCTTTGGGATACATGTTGTAGATTATAGTTTTCTTATGAGGTTGTAGTAGCGATGAAATAAGTGCATCGATTTTCGGCATATTTAGTATGCTCTTATAGTTTGACTTAGATGCTCAATTTTCTTAATTTAGGTGTTTTTCTTAGTTCTGTTTTATGCACAGATTTATCTTTAAAAAAAGTGAACAGTAGAGAAGGGTTCTATATTTTGAGCAGGGGACACACTTCTAGGTAGGAGGTACTCTATTCTAGGAAGCTTTTGCCATGCAGGTTAGGTGCTTTATCTGAGAATCCCAAGAGGCATTATTGTAGCAATAAGAAATTCGTTTATTTTGAGTTCTTCATTAGTGAATTGATAGTATATTGTTTATTCCATGCAATACCTCAATATTGTATACAACCATATTTAGTATGCTTTTATAGTTTGACTTAGATGCTCACTTTTCTTAATTTAGGTGCTTTTCTTAGTTCTGTTTTATGCACAGATTTATCTTTAGGAAAAGTGCATAATAGAGAAGGGTTCTATATTTTGAGCAGGGGACACACTTCTAGGTAGGAGGTACTCTATTCTAGGAATCTTTTGCCATGCAGGTTAGGTGCTTTATCCGAGAATCCTAAGAGGTGCTATTGTAGCAATAAGAAATTCGTTTATTTTGAGTTCTTCATTAGTGCATTGATAGTATATTGTTTATTCCATGCAATACCTCAATATTATATGATCAAATTACAGTTAATATTGTCATAATATTTTGACTTAACCTCTTTTAGAGGGAAACTAGAGTGTGTGTCAAGCTTGCATGTCACAATTGTATCATGCAGAGTTTACCTGGCACGAGTTTTGTGGATCTAAGCAGCCAGATACCTATTGGAATTCAAGAGGGAACAATACTACAAAGTGGGAAAGAGGTTTTGCGGTCAACCTACCTTTCACATTATGGTTGGAGTCAGTTTGTTGGTAAGATGCTAGATACCCCAACTTCCTTTGTATGACTGAGTGCAAGATTGAATCCTTCGACATATTCCTCGATCAATTGTCATTAAGTGATGGGTTTTCTCAGAAGTGCTTCACATCTATATACTTTACCAGAGTTGTTATTGAGTCTTTGGATGTGGTTATCTTTTCAAAGCACACACGTACAAGAGGACGAGAAATAATATGCCCAACTAATTTCAAGTTATCTTCCTGCGAATAGGGTGTTCCCTTCCATAAACCTGACGACTCTCTCTACTTCTTTCTAGTGAATAAATTTGGGACTTTTCATTAATTGTGAGACAATTTCAACCCCATAACTATCAGTTTCTTATTTAAAGTTATACCCACTAAATTAGAACCCACACAAGGAGAATTCCTTTCCTGTTTCAAAATAACCTACAATCGACTTATACCATGCCATTTAATATTTTATGTATTTCTTCACATCCTTGGCCTGTGACATAAAGACGCAACAGGTTACCTTGCATTTTCTATACTAACACTCCTAAACAATAATAAACTATGCCAAAATCTTTCATTTCAAATGATCTATGCATCTCACCTTTTGGTTTTTCAATTATCTAAGTTGTTACCTATATTGATGAGATCATCGACAACTGAGGCCATAGTGACAATATATGTGATAATTTTATCCGTGTTGCACTAAAGGTGTTTTTCCTTCAGCAGCAGTACAATACATTTTAGTTTCCATTCAGCAGAGAAGTGTACCCAGTAGCTGCCTTGGTCTGTGTGAAAATGGGTTGAATTCACAATAGACTTTATCTATTGTTTTGAAGGTGTTTCTTTTTCAATAGTACTTCATCTCAGCATATCCTTCCAATCTACACCTTTAGCAAATGCATGCAGCCTTGGGGTACATGCTATAGATTCCAGTTTTTTTGTGAGGGTATAGCAATGATGAAAGAATCACATCGATTTTAGGCATCTTATTGTTGTTGTATGAAAGCATGCTTGTCCAGTGTTTCCAAAACTTATATAGAGCCATATTTATTATACTTTTATAGTTTGACTTAGATGCTCACTTTTCTTATTTTAGGTGTTTTTCTTAGTACTATTTTATGCACAAATTTATCTTTAAGAAAAGTGCACAGTAGAGAAGGGTTCTATATTTTGAGTAGGGGACACTCTTCTAGGTAGGAGGTACTCTATTATACAGAGCTTTTGTCATGCATGTTAGGTGCTTTATCCTAGATAGAGTTCCAAGTCCTTGCCTCCTTGACAAAGTCCCTGCCAGACAAGACCCCGGTGGATAGAGTTCCAGGTCCCTAAATTTTCGAAAAACCCACCTGACCCTAGCTATCTAGCCTAAAATCATTTACATTCGAGTCATCTCTTGGCTATGATTTCATAGAGAGAGACCTCTCTGGTTTGGTAGGGCTAGCTACAAACTAAAATCTTGGTCTGTTGTTACCTCCATCGATCTCTTCATCAGCCTAGGACATTATGGAGGATAACAAAGAGCATGACAACTAGGGAGTGCCAAGGTGTTCTAGTGAATGTAAGGCTCCCAAGTCATGGAAAAATGCAATTCTAGTTGTGAGGTCATGACTGCCAAGGTGTGATAGGGAATGCTAGGGCATGCTAAGATGTGCCAGATAGTACGAAGACATGTCAAACAAGCTAAGATGTGCCAAGTGCTAAGGCATGCTAAGATGTACAAGGGTTCCAAGTCCCCGCCTCCTCTTCTTCCATATGATATCCACTTATGACATTTCCTTTGCAATATTTGGTGCATTTGATAATAATAGGTCATTTATAGGTTATAAATGTCTTCAGAGTTTCACTTCTAATTGAGTATTCAACTGAACATATTGATTCTCTTATACATAACTATTTTTCCCTCCACCCAATTTTCATAACTTCAATAACCAATAGGTAGGGACCTACATCTTCGATGTTGCTTTGCTTGTTTAGTAAAATATTGCTGAGATTTTAATTTATTGAAAGTTGTAGAATTTACAATTTATGAAGTTTCAAGGTCTAATTTTAAAAAATATAATTCTTTAAAGGGTACTAGCTCAATGGGAGAGCACCTATTTTACAAGCAGGAGGTTGATGGTCAATTCCATCATGCCTTGACATCCATATGGAATGGTGACGATCAATTTTTGGTGACAGAGGTTCTTTTGACCATCACCAATGAGCTTAGGTGACATTATTTGACCCTCACCAAAAATATGAAATGGTGATGGTCAACGAATGCCACCATATATACGCATCAATAGTGATGAACCTCAAAGGTCTTTAACCATTAATCGTTGTTGTTGATATGAAATAGTGATGGTCGTTGTTCGTCATTATAGTCATTATTCGTGATAGACATTGATTGTCACCACAACACCTATACTTCTAGCAATGTGGCTTTTGGTGACGGTCAATGAACGTCACCATATATATGCACCAATAGTGACGACCATTAAAGATCCATCACAATAAATTATTATTGTTCATATGAAATGGTGACGGTCACTATCTGTCATTATAATCAATATTCGTGATGGACTTTGAATGTCACCATAACACCTATACTTTTGGCGACTCCACCTTTGGTGACATTCAGATTTTGGTGACCAAGGCTATGGTCCATCACCATTGCTCATTGCAATGGTGACGGTCGCTATTCGTCATTATAAATCATTATTGGTGATGAAATTTGAATGTCATTACAACACCTATACTTTTGGTAACGCCGCCTCTGGTGACGTTCAGTTTTTGGTGACGGAGGCTATGGTCCATCACCATTGCTCATATGAAATTGTGACGGTCATTATTTGTCATTATAAATCATTATTGGTGATAGAATTTGTATGTCAATACAACATCTATACTTTTGGCGACGCCACCTTTGGTGACGTTCATTTTTTGATGACGAATGCTCTTTTGATTGTCACCAATGAGCTTATGGTGAAATTTTTCGCCTCACCAATTTCCTTTTTTATTGTAGTGATTATGAGCTTGGGGAGTTAAGGATAAGTGATAGAACTACAATAATATTAGAAGTGAAGAAGGTTATCACTAAAAGAAATCTCAACCTTCAACTAAAAGTAAAATGTAGCAATGTTAACAACATGGTTAAGAGATTCTTCAACAAAATTGAACCTTTGATCAACAAAGGTTTACCTTCCATGATGGTTATTAATGATAAATTGATGCCAATTGAAGACTATGTCAAGAAGTTAACAGAGGTGGGTGTTATCACTCAGATTTTCCCAGAAATTGTAAGAAGGGGAAAGGGATCCGAGGTAACCACAAACCAATCTTTTAGATACAGAATCTAGCCAATCTGTGTCCAGAGAGGGCTCTCTCTTTAAGCTTTAGCTTTGTTTTATAAGGTTTTAGGCTAGTTATTAGAACTTGGGGTTTTGTTTGAATTTGTTGGTGAAGTTCAATAGCAAAGGGGTAGAACTGAATAGTTTAGTCCATTGGGCTAATGGAGTCAGGGAAAATGGCTCAACTAGATTTGGTTTCTCAATAAAGGGTGGCTTCACAGGGCAAGATAGCTGAACAGGGAGCAAATAGAGATTTAAAAAGATGGGATGGACTTAAAGGGTTAAAGGGAAATTAAGGATCCTTCAACATGCTTTAAGAGAGTAGAACATGACTAACCATCAATAAAGAGCAATGAAGAATTCTTTACTAAATGATTAAAATGAATAAACTAGGAAACAGGAGCAATTAAGAATTCACTGTTTATGCTAGTTTAGAAGAAAACATTGAGAACAAAAACGATTGAAGACAGATTGCACTTAAGCACTTTCTGAATTATTCTTTTTCGTTTTAATATTCAGATATGGAACATAATGAATATAATAAACCAGAAAACATTAACACATGAGATATAAGATACTTATTTGTTTGATGTCCAACACATGAATCCTGTGAAAAGTCCTTTACATCAATCCTTCATCCAGCTAGCCATGAAAAATTTGTCCAACAACACTTTTTATTCCAAAATAATCAGTTTTAAAGCAATGTCAAAGAATTCACCTTCAATACTTCAAATGGGGGTGTATTTATACAAAAAACTTTACAATGAAATATCTCATAACAAAGTGAGATATAAACTGAGATGACTAATCATATTTTTCAAGAAAATAGGGCCAGAAGACCTCGTAGATGACAGATAAGGCAATCGAATGGTTTGTTGTCCCTATTCTTGAGAATGTGCTAGAGTTAGGCCCTATGATTTGGCCCCTTGCTGTCCTTGGTGTAATTATGTGTTGGCTGATGTGTTGGCTACTTTGTTTTTATCTCCCTACTGATACACTCTACCTGCATCTGATACTCTTTACCTGTTGATCTCTTTTCATCCTCTTTACCCTTATTGACTGTAGTAAAAATCAAAATTTACTTTTTACCCAGGATAAATTACAAAATTTCAAGCATTTCTTCCCACCATTTTGGCTGTGGTATTCTGGTTTTTTGAAGCTTTCTAAGGGTTTCATCTGTTTCTGTGTACCTGAAGAATGTAGGCTGAATTTGGAACAAGTGCTTTAGTTCATGTTCAACATAGAATAAGTTCTCTAGGCTGTCATAGAGAAATCTGCCTGTGGGGAGTGCTTTTATTCCTGATACACTTGTTGATGAACTTGCTTGATTGCCTGCATATTGATTCAATTTATCCACATAATCTTTGTGCCTCATTAATCTGTCATTAATCACTAAAGGACTGGGTAGCCCTTTACTCTGCAAAATAGCAAATTTCTCCATAAAAGCATTAATCTCTGCCTACATGTCATGACATCTTCTTTCTAAATTTTGCATCAAAGTTCTTTTGGTTAATACCCTTTTGATTTCCAAAATGGTTTCTGTTCTATCTGTAATACCAAATTCTTCTAGCTGTTCCTTATTCTTAGTATTCAAAAAATGTATGAGCTTGTTGGCTTCCTTAGGCATTTTTCATAATTCTGCTTTTGTCCTTTGGATTTCTTCTTAGGCTATTTTTACTAGATCAATCTGCTCAAAAATTACTTGGATGGATGGCCAAACATCATTTATGGATTGAGTGATGTTGGCCCAAAGAATTTTCTTAATTTCTGCTAGAGGCTTGTCAAAAGTAAGAACCTTTTCTAATGATTTCACTTTATTTTCTAATCCTTTAATCTCTCATGTTTTTTCTGCAACATTTATCTTTGAGAGATCATAGCTTCCTTCCAGCTTAGCAAAATTTTGTTTTACCTGTTTTAGCTCTGAAACTTGTAGTCTCATGTCCTCTATTGACTTTATTAATTCCTCTGTGCTCAACTTGGCACTGCTGCCCTGTGCTAGTCCTGCTGTTCCTGCTGTTGCTGTACCTGTGACCACTTCTGCTGTGGCTGCTGGGATGTTTGGTGCTAGTGCTGTCCCAAGTGTAGAAGGGACTACTATTGAGACTACTGGTATCACATCGGGAGGCTGAGAGGTCGACTCTCCCTGCTTGTCCTTTAATGATTTTTCTAATGCTTGCTCTGTCTCATTTAATCGTTCATTAAGTTTTAAAAGTAAATCCATCAGCTCTTCTTCAGATTTTTGATTCATGATCTCATCAGTCTGTGGATGCCTTGAAGGAGGTAGGTTTAGCTACTTCCTCAAGGCAACAATATCTTGATCTTTCTTTTTGATTAATGCTTCTACACCCTTCACATATTTGGGATCATGTCCCAATCCAATAATAATTTCTTCTAAAGACTTTATTCTGTTATCTTTAGCTTGGGAGGAGGATTTCTCCAAGTGTAGTTGGGCAGTTGTATTATCCAAAGAATTTTGTAGCCTATGGGCCATCACTGCCTTACCAGTCAAGGTTGAATAAATCATTTCTCCAGTTTGTTTATGCAATTCAATCTGATCCATAGGATGAATATCCTTTACCATGACTTCCAAATTTGTTCTAAGATAATCTGTTGTTGATTGAGGTTGTTGTACCTTAGGCTTGAAGTAGCTCATTATCATTTTGCCCTCTTTAATGTCATAGGCTGACATTAATCTCTGTTGATTTGTGGGGGCCATTTTCAAATATTGATTGTAAATTTGAAGCCTCAATGGATCATTTCTGGCCTTTATTTCTGTAAATGTTTTGTTAATATCTGAGGCATTTTTCCCTGGTGGCTTGAAAGATGATACCTATGCACTTTGTTGTCTTTCTAGCTCGTCTCTGTGAGCTAGTAGATGTTCCTCCCAATGGAAAATTTTGTTGGCTAACTACCCTTTCTTCTCTCTGACTATCTATAGTCTCTTCAACAAATTCCTCCTCTGAAAGGGGATTTAGTCTTTGCCTTTTTGTTCCAGGCTGTCCTGAAGGTCCACTGGCAGGGGTAGTAGTTTCCCTGTCTCTCTTTTTATTCCTTTCCTCATTCAGAGGAGTCTGTAAGTTTGGAGTTTCTTCTACATTGGTTTGAGTTGGAGGAGTTGGCATTTGGGACTGTTCTTTGGAAGCTTCAGGCTGTTTTGACATTGTAGACTGTTCTGTGGTTTGAATGCTGGTCTCTAATTCCTTGCCTTTTAATGTTCCTGTGGCTGGTATGCTGGTTTCTTGTGAAGGTTGCTGAGAGGTTCCAACAGTAGATGCACCAATTCCTGACCGTTGTACCTACCCAAAAGAATCCAGGTCAATTGTTTTCTCAAGATCTCTCATAACATTCTCAAAATTGACCTGTTCACTATCATTTTCTACTAGGGTCCCTTCCGTCCATTCATCCATATTTGAAAATTGTTCAATCTCTGGAATCCTATGGTGAATTTATGGTGACAATCTGTTCTTCATTCTTATATCACATATAAAGCTGTTAGGGTCATATGGTATCCACCCAAAACTTTTTTGTAACTTAAGATGATCTTCTAAAATTATTTCTGCTTCTCTCCATGCTTCCCTAGTGTTGCAAACAAAAGGGCCTAATTGATTCTTGATTCTAAGCTGATCTTTCTTCTTGGCATTATAAAAATGAACCAAGTCTGAATTTATCATTTTCCTGAAGTATTCCATTGCAAACAGTCTCATTGGAACATACTTTGGTAGTTTAAAAGGGTAGAGCTCACACCCATAAATCCTAATTTTTGTATGTTTCCTGTATAGGTACCAATCACCTATTCTATACTTCTTGGAGAGTTGGAGGATCTTCTTTATATCACTACTGATCCTAGGAGGGGAAACACCTGTCAATAAGGTGGTTGCTGGATGCACAAATAGATCAATGAACTCATTGTAGGTGTAAGGGGTCTCAAGGGATTTATGGAAAATGGGACTCCAAAAGATAACAGACCTTGGATTTCCTTTGGTGTCAAGTTTCTTGACATTGAAAGGGAAGTTATCTGACTGATAATACAACATAAGATGATAGATGAAAGTGGTGTATTTGAAGACTCCTTCGTTGTCCAGTCTCAGGAATTGGTCATGAATTTTATTAGCAATATAGGAGGCATAGTCATATTTAACAGTAGGGGGTTGTCCAGGAGTAAAGATTGACAATAACACTAGGGTTACCTCATCAACATATTCACTAGTGTTAAATCCCATAACTAAAGATATCATATCCACTATAAGTCTACCAATATTTGTAAAAAAGGTTTGTCCATAAGGAGGTGGGCCTTTGGGTTGATGTTTCTCTAACATAAAGGTCTGACAGATGCGAATGAGTTCTGATTGTGATAGTCCAGTGGATTTCTCATGTAAATAACCAACTGAAAGGGGAGTAATAGCTTGAACAGGGTAAAATTACAACATTTCATTAATGGATGCAGCTTTTATGGGAAATAGGACTATTTGACTTCGGGACATAACAACTCTGCAGTTAGGGTCATAATTGGCACAGCATTGATGAATTATATCAGGGAAAGCATGGACTGAGGGGAGAAAATACCTGGGAAGGTTGGATTCCCACAGTCCCAAGATGTCTGAGCCATTTAGGTAGTTGTCTTTGGCTTGGCAAAAGACATTAAGGTGATTCTGGTCAGTGGATAGGTCCTTTATTTGGAAATATTTATCTGCAAGAGGTAGATAGTCTTGGTCCTTATGTGGGGCATTGATTGGTGCAACATTCAAAACAGTGGGGGTTTCCATTTCTGGTTCTTGTGGATTCAGAAAGGAATTTTGGTTTTCTATGAAAAATGGGCAAAACAGCAGGTGTGGGAACTTATATGATGAAAATAAAGACTGAATTTATACTGAATTTGGCCTTTTTCTTGTGGAATTTACAGTGTAAAACCAAAACTTGCAGGGTTTCGGTGGAAGCTGGATAAATAACTGTATTGGGGAAGTGAACAGTGCAATGACAGGATGGATAATAGGTTCTGGGCTACGTCGCTGCGAGTTTCTTAACTAGGTGGCGGTTGGAGAGCTTGTACAGTTGACCTCGACGTTCTTTTCATGGGAACACAGTTTTCTGTTTGAAACAATGAAAACGACATTTTGTCTATTTTATTAACAAAGTCAAGGTTTGCGGGGTTTTTTGGTTATCGGGCGGATGACGTGCACAGGAAAAGACATTTTTTCGTATGCAGACAGCAGTAAGCGGTATGGGATCGCACTGCTTTTGGGGTTGGGCAGTATTCGGCTAGAAGCCAGCGATTCCACTGGTAGCTTGACACGTGGCGGAGGTATGGGGTTGAAACCGCTTGGTGATTGCACGTTAACGCCCCGTCACCAAGGGTCGTTCGATATGAATAATGATCGTTGGATGAGGGGAGCACAATCTGACGGCTGACGGGAGGCGCGATCAGACAAGGTTTAAAGTGAGCGAGCCCGACGTAATTAAGAATTAATTGATCGGATCTGGGGTTATGTGATTGGTTAGGGGGAGTTTTTAATTAACCGTGATGGTTAACTAATCCCGATTAATGCAACGGGGAATTGGGTGGTGTTACACTAAAAAATGTCACCATGACTATTTACAGTTAGTATGGCTCAATCAACAGTCATGCTACCCTCTTAGGCAAGTCTTATGCCTCTGCTATCCATCTCAAACTCAAAGAAGAGAGAAAGTCTTGTAAAAAATGTGTTTATCTCTGGGGACGCAGGTTCTCTCAAGCCTTACCTGCGGGGACGCTCACAATGTTCACAAAGGATGCGTCCTAGGACGCTCTGTATGTTAAGGGACAGGTGCGTCCTTCTGTAAAAGGCAAAATGCGCAAGTTTCATCTTAAAAAAGTTACTTGTGGTTACTTCTAGAACTTTCTAGAGGTCGGTTTGATGAAATGGATGCGCCTCCAGTTGGTTCATGTATCCCTATTAAGGAGGAACTTATCCCATCAATAAGGGAGCTATCCCACCCAAAGAGGGGGATTATCCCATTGATGGTGGACCTGAATAACCTCTTTACAGCACTATAAATAAAGGCATTGAGCCAGAGGGAGGGGAGGTTGAAAGCTATACATTTCTAAGGGTAAATGCTGCAGGAATTAGGACTCCCATTTAGAAGCTTGTGAGGAGAGATTGCCATCTTTGCTTGTTCTATTTGGAAGTGGGTGAGCTTTGTCAAAGTAGAGGAAGACTCTTGTGGACCCTGGAAGGAGCTTGCACAACACCAAGGCTCAGGTTGTAATGGTTCCTTTTGATTACCTTTAATGCAAATTGGTCCATTCTTCTCAATAACTTGTTGTTTATGGGTTATTTCATGTACTCCTTGGTCTATATGTTGAATATGCTTTGTTTTATGTTATAATCAGGTGCTATTTAATTGTTTGACTGTTGGTGATTGCAGGTTTTGGAGAAAAGGAGGAACTCATCTAGATCAACAAAGCTTGGACTTCTACAACAGCGTTTGGACAAAGGTAAGAACGAAACACTTGATTTCTCATATCATAATGCATGTTTAGAGAAGGATAGCTCCAGTTTGTTTTGTTTGTCATTAGAATGTCTTAGACTTCTAGGAAGGTCGTTTGTGTCCGCACTTTTGACTGATTCCGTGTGACAAATTGGCGACTCCGCTGGGGAAGCCATTAATGTGAAAGTCTTTTCCTTTGTGTGAACTTTGCTCTGAGAAAATCATTTTTATTTTCTGGTTTTTGACTGTGAGAATTAGTATTTGGGTGGCTTAGCTTTAGATTTAGTTAGATTTGGTTTTTCTTAACTTTTCCAGAAGGACGCACCCTCTGAGTACTGCACAGTGCGTCTTTGGACGCGCTGTTGCCGTTTTCACAGAGCGGGCCCGCGCCTGTGCTAACGGGTTGCCTGCGTCTTCCTGTAAAAATCTAGGAAAACTCCATTTTTGCTTTAATTGCTTTTAGATTTTGTTTTTTCTTAGTTTTTACTGCCCAGATCCATTAGTATCCCGTCAAAGATCTTCACCTGAACTTGTTCCATTGGCATTTCTACTTTAAGCTTTCATCAATTGGGTGTTTTGAGTCTCTTTTTTGAGAAATTCTTGATTTATTTTCCTTTGGTCATTACTTGGAGGTTTCTATCAGTCCTTTCACAATTTTGCATCTTTTTGCTTGTGTTTTTGCAAAAAAATTTCCCCCTCATTCGCCGGGGGGGGGGGGCTAAATTGTGTATGAGTATTAATCGCCTTTGAGTGTTTTTATTTTATGATCTTTGGAACTCTCACCCAATTTTCTCGACTTGCACTTGATTGGTTCTTAGATCACATTAGAATCATCTTGTGTTTGAGAATTCTCTTGCATAGATCACATTTGCATAATTAGAATTCTCCTTTTCGGAATATGAATGAAAAATGTGCATAGATTACATTTGCATACTTTTCAAGTGAATTGTGCATAGATTACAATTGCATAGTTTACATTCTGAAAAATCAATTGTAGATTTAGATCAGTTTTCTTTGATTTGAATTTGCATAAAAATAAAAATGAAAAAATGGTTTGGAATTGATTTGCATTAGTTTTTCTTGATAAAATTAGTGCATTAGAGAATTTGTTATATTTTCTCTTAGTGATCAATTTTTTTCATTGTTGGAAGTGAATGGAAACTCTCTCCTTACTTTAGTTAGGATTCATCGAATTGAAAAGATTACATTATCATATTCGATTGCATTCAGTTGAGTCGGGTCATAACACCATTGGTTTCGTATCCATTTACCCATTTGAGTAATAACAGCCTTAATAACACAGCGCTTAATTAAAATTCATCTAGTAATTTTTACATTTCTAGGGCTCTGAAGCACCAACATAGCTTAGGCTAGTGTCTTGGAGTAGGTGAGTACTTAACTCTCCAAGACAGTAAAACCAAACAAGTAGCTGATCTTGTGATAGAATCAAATCCAATTGTTACATTTACACTCTGGGAAAGCTCCTCTTAAAGGAGAAGCACGAGCTCGTGTCCGAACCAGTGAGGGGATCCATCCTCCCTCGTTGGGAACGACGCCAGACAGTACGTATTACAAACGGTAAACCTCGGATTAACCATTGTCGAGGAGCCAGGGGTCACTTATCGGTAAACCTTGGATTACTGTCAAGGAGCCGGTAAGGGGATTGAGCTTGCTACTCTGCCCTTGCGTGCTGTCGGAGTTTAGACTGTTCCCCCAGGTGTACTTGTGGCCGTTGGTAACCTTAGTGACCATAATCTTTAGGATTCTACCCAAGGTGACCGTGGAGGGAAGATCCCACTGTACCTGGAGCAGACATCAGTTATACTCACTTGGATTTTCCGGGGGGTTCACTTCACTCGAGACGGTTAAAGTGGAGGAACTTGTGCCGGTCTATTCATTAAGCAGGTTGCCGGGGTAACTGTTCCACCCACCACTTCTGTACTGAATTCGGCGATGTTGGGCTTCATCACCAACTAGTGTTTTCGGTCCGGAAGGCTACTGTTTGTGTATGGTTTGACTCCTAGATTTGATAGCACGTGTTAATTTGTTTGTTTTTACTTTTAGAGACCATAGGTGTGAATTGTGAATTTTAATTGTTAGGTGTGAATTGTGAATTGTTAATTTTAGTTTTAAATTTTTAATAAAATTCACAGAAGTTGAATATAATGGCAAATGTTCCGGAATTTATCAACCTAGGAACCCCTCCTAATGAGAATCCTAGTACTTTTCCTTACTTTGGAAATGTTGGTCCTCCTTATATGGCTACTTTGTCATTACCTGGATTTACAATAGGTTTACCGATATGGTTATTTTCAACTTCGTTGGCCCAAAGTACTCCAATTGTTCCACCTCAACCGGATGCTTCACCTCAACAGAGTTCACCATCTCAACATCACCAACCTTCTGTTGACCCTTTACCTTCTTCGCCTAATTTTTCTTCCTCCATTTCTTCCTCTTCGCCTGGTAAAAGCCTTGATGCTAGTAACCAGGAGGCTAAGAAGAAGAAGAAAGGGAAGAAGAAGAAGAAGAAGAAGAAGCAAGATAAGAAAGAAGTCAACCAACCAACCATGGCTGTAAATGTTAGTGGTGTTGAGGAAAACTCCGACATGCATCGTAAACCCAAATACCCTTGCAGGCTTTGTAAGGGTGACCACTTCCTTGTCAATTGTCCTAGTATTCCAAAGGTCTTGGAAGTATGGTCAGAAAAATCTCATCAACTTTCTATTGATCCATCAACCAGTGATAGTCAGGTTCCTGGGAAAAAGGGTAAAGTTAGGTTTCCTTGTAAGTTATGCAAAGGGAGTCATCAAACTCACATTTGCCCTCACATGGATGAAGCCTCAACATTGTTGGAAAACCTTACTGTTCCACAGCAAGAATTTCCAACTGGTTACCGTAAACTTTCTCCCAACCTACCGTCAACTGACGGAGTGATTGATCTAAATTCAAGAACGGTCGATCACACTCTTCCATTGGAGAGTGAAACTCATGTCACTCAGGTTGATGATCAATTAGTTGATCAAGTGGTCGATTCAATTTCACATTCGGTCGATCACACTCTCCCTTTCGAGAGTAAATTTCATACCGCTGATGTTCTTCTTGTTACATCAGATTCTTCTATGCCGGGGGGCATTTCACCTGTTTCTACAGAACCCCCTCCAAGTACTGAGGTCTTTTCCTTTGATTGGAATAGACTGACAGAACCTCGTCTTCCTTCCTCCATCCCTTTCCAAATCATTGTTAAGGCTGGTGGTAGGGACATACATCGTACTCAGGTAGATGAGGGTGCTTCTGTTAGTATTTTATCCTCAACTGTTTGGAAAGCTTTGGGTTACCCTCAGCTTGAGCCTATTACACAGAATCTGAAAGCTTTTAACAGAACCATTAGTGAACCTTTAGGGATCCTTCCTAAGTTTTCTATTACCTTGGAAGGTAAAACTGTCTGTATTGATCTTATGGTAGTTCGAGGTCCCTTGGATTTCAATTTACTCCTTGGGCGAGACTACGTTTATGCAATGAAAGCTGTCGTATCGACACTCTTTCGCGTGATGTCTTTCCCTCACAATGGCAGTATTGTGACTGTAGACCAGCTTTCGTTCCCTAGTCTTGTCTCAACTACCAATAATATGACACCCCTAAATGTTCCTGATTCTAAAGTGGTATCTACCCTGCCACGGGTTAATTATGTGGCAACCGGTCCCATGTTTTCAGTTACCGATGTAAGTGAGCCTCTCACTGTTGATTTAGATCCGGTAATTGACATGGAAAACTCTATTGGATTACTCGAACACGATGTTCTTATCCCTTTTGAGTCCCTTGACGTGTGTTCCTTCCAAAAAACTATTCTTCCTTCAGATGAAGACCTTTTGGAAGCCATGATCAAGGTGTGTCCATTGACATGTCTTTCTTCCAGTTGGAAGCCATGATCAATGGTGCGAGGATAGTTTTTTCTTGTATCAACCTCGTTAAAAAATGAAACAAGGAGTTGTGAGGAAAGTTCCTTTTACTGTGTCAACCTCATTAAAAAATGAATCAGTGTAAGTGAGGATAGTTTCTTCTAGTCTCAACCTCATTAAAAAATGAAACTGGAAGTCATGAGCATAGTTCCTTGTCTTGTGTCAAGCTCATTAAAAAATGAAACAAGGAGTTGTGAGGAAAGTTCATTTTACTGTGTCAACCTCGTTAAAAAATGAATTAGTCAGTTCGAGGATAGTTCCTTGTCTTGTGTCAACCTCATTAAAAAATGAAACAAGGATAGGTTATATAGATAGTTAGAAAGTAGGATTTTGAGGATAGTTCCTGTTACTGAGTCAACCTCATTAAAAAATGAATCAGGTTTGAGGATAGTTCCTGTTACTGAGTCAACCTCGTTAAAAAATGAATCAGGTATGAGGATAGTTCTTTTCTTGTGTCAACCTCCTTAAAAATGAAACAACTCCCTTTTCAAGTTAAATATTGAAAGTAAACCTTCATTTCATCCAGCCGGTTGAATGCAATGAAGCCTGGGGGGCATGTACCTCGCTTTGCATCATTATGCTGGGGGCATGCGAACTTTTTGAGCATAGTTCCTTGTCTTGTGTCAAGCTCGTTAAAAAATGAAACAAGGGTAGGTTAAGTAGGTAGATTGTAGAGTGTAGTCATGAGCACAGTTCCTTGTCTTGTGTCAAGCTCATTAAAAAATGAATCAAGGATTTTAGAGCATAGTTCCTTGTCTTGTGTCAAGCTCGTTAAAAAATGAATCAAGGTTTTTAGAGTAAAGTTTTTTGTTAGGTAGATTGTAGAGGGTAGTTTTGAGGATAGTTTTTTCCCTGTGTCAACCTCACTAAAAAATGAAACAACTCCCTCGAGTCTTTCCAAGATCTTGAAAGTAAAGCTTCATTCCATCCACCTCATTGAATGCAATGAAGCTTGGGGGGCATATACCTCGTTTTGCGTCATTATGCTGGGGGCATGTGAACTTATAACAAGCATAGTTTTTCGTTTCAAGCTTGCGTAAACATGAAACCGAATCCGAGCATAGTTCTTTTCCTGTGTCAAGCTCGTTAAAAAATGAAACAAATCCTCCTCTACTTGAATCGAGAGTTTGACTAGATCTCATAGATGTTAATTTGTATGTTTAGGTTAGTTATTTCAGTGTTTTGCATAATTTTCTTACAGTTTTAGGTCGAGTATTTCAAATGATCTCGTAACTCAACCTTCATTTCATCCAACCGATTGAATGAAATGAAGCAGGGGGGCATGCGCTCTAGCAGTTACGCTTAGGGGGGCATCAAGCACAGTTTTCTCTCTGTTTCAAGCTTTTGTAAAAATGAAACCTATCTCGAGTCAATTTCAGTTATTTTCAAGACTCGTTAAACTCATGAAAATCTCGAGATTATTTTGCTATTTTTCATTCTCGTAAAACAAATGAAAATGCCGAGTTCTTTCCGTCTTTTCCTGCTCGTAAATTAAATTGAAAGTCGGCCATATGAGTACATTTTTATCATTTTTTCGAACTCATTAAAATTTACGAAAAAATGAAAACCATGAGTACATTTTTATCCCTTTTTCAAACTCGTTAAAACTTACGAAAAAGTGAAACCTTAGAGTCATCTTTAAGCCCTTTTCAGACTCTCAAAATGTGAAAAGATTGCCGAGCGTTTCTTTTACACTCGTTAAAACGGAATTAAAAGACGGTCCCCTTATAGCTCTTTTCTGACCGTAAAATCAGGAAAAGATTGCCGGGTTTTTGTCGTTTCAAACTCGATACGGAAATAAAACGACGTGTCCTTGATCGCTTTTTACTTTTCAGGTCAGTGGCACTAATTATGAAAGTACTCCTTGGTCGCAAGATCAAGCGGTTCCCCCAGGTATTATTTTATACTTTTTCGGGCTTGAGGGACACAAATGTACGAAAAAGTTCAACATGGAGTCTCCTTTAGTTTTTTCAGACTCTCTAAAATTGAAAAACGCCGAGTTTCTCCTATACTGGGCTCGTTAAACTTTTACAGTAGAGGACCTGTTCAATTACAAACAGGAACGAACCACTCCTTCCTAGGGTTCGAATTTAAACTAGGTTGGACTCGTCCGAAGGATGAGCTTATAATCAAGCATATGTTATCCTCCTCAAGCTTGTTAAAAATAAAGAGGTACTTGCCAGAAATGGTGGGGGAAAAGAGAGAAGAATGAACCTGTTTGTTACCTTTTGTCTCGAAAGAAACTTTATTACCACTCTTGAACACGACACTTTTTCATTCACCTGGGTTGGGAAATCTTTTACCTCACAGTTGATCAAACCACTTTGAAAGTCTTTAACCGGGTTCCGGGGATTAACTTTGAGTTATTCGTCACCAAGCCATCTGTCGTGTCATTATGTGTTCAAGAGGTCTGCAAGCAAAACTTTCATCTGCAAAATACTTGTCATCCATTTGACCATCCCTGAGTCAGTCCTTACAGCAACATTTCTTCAACTTGAACAATGATTTCGTGTTGCGGGCTTGCCTGCAACGGGTCACTTTCTATCGACATCGACACATTATCTGGAAAGATGACTTAGGAATCGACAGTACCTTGAAGTCTGCATGCATCAATGGCAGGTTTCTCGCCTTTGACGTCAGTTTACATCATTGACTTTCGATCAAAGGATTCCGTGAAGTGTTCGACATCAAAACATCTATTCACATTTCACGGGTTGTGCTTGGTACTTTGAGAACCATTGACATTACTGGTGGTCTCTCTCACGCTTGTTAACAGTTTACATCATCGACTGGTAATCAAGTGGTTTCTAACATGTTCGACATCAAATCATTTAATCACATGGCTAGAATCGTACCAATTCGGGAAGTAGAAGTGAAGACCCTGGATCTAGTTTCTACCATCCAGGCTGTGAGGAGTTTTGTATTCATTATCTATGTAGACTAATCATAAACAGATGGCTGCATCCATACTGTGTCTACAAAAGTCTATAAAAATGATGTACTGCAAGATCATTCCTGTATCAGAGTAGTTAGTCCATTAGTTAAAGTTTTGAATCTGAGTATGGGAATGCCTACCTCAGTGATGATATAATCTTATATATGTATTTTGTGTTGAAAATTGCAGGTTCCAACCAGGACATCCACAAGACAATCCTTGAAATGATAAAGCGCTTCACCCTTCCTAGAATTACAAAACCCTAATCTATTCCAGGCTTCGCACTTTAGGGGGCAATCTGTTACACTAAAAAATGTCACCATGACTATTTACAGTTAGTATGGCTCAATCAACAGTCATGCTACCCTCTTAGGCAAGTCTTATGCCTCTGCTATCCATCTCAAACTCAAAGAAGAGAGAAAGTCTTTTAAAAAATGTGTTTATCTCTGGGGACGCAGGTTCTCTCAAGCCTTACCTGCGGGGACGCTCACAATGTTCACAAAGGATGCGCCCTAGGACGCTCTGTATGTTAAGGGACAGGTGCGTCCTTCTGTAAAAGGCAAAATGCGCAAGTTTCATCTTAAAAAAGTTACTTGTGGTTACTTCTAGAACTTTCTAGAGGTCGGTTTGATGAAATGGATGCGCCTCCAGTTGGTTCATGTATCCCTATTAAGGAGGAACTTATCCCATCAATAAGGGAGCTATCCCACCCAAGAGGGGGATTATCCCATTGATGGTGGACCTGAATAACCTCTTTACAGCACTATAAATAAAGGCATTGAGCCAGAGGGAGGGGAGGTTGAAAGCTATACATTTCTAAGGGTAAATGCTGCAGGAATTAGGACTCCCATTTAGAAGCTTGTGAGGAGAGATTGCCATCTTTGCTTGTTCTATTTGGAAGTGGGTGAGCTTTGTCAAAGTAGAGGAAGACTCTTGTGGACCCTGGAAGGAGCTTGCACAACACCAAGGCTCAGGTTGTAATGGTTCCTTTTGATTACCTTTAATGCAAATTGGTCCATTCTTCTCAATAACTTGTTGTTTATGGGTTATTTCATGTACTCCTTGGTCTATATGTTGAATATGCTTTGTTTTATGTTATAATCAGGTGCTATTTAATTGTTTGACTGTTGGTGATTGCAGGTTTTGGAGAAAAGGAGGAACTCATCCAGATCAACAAAGCTTGGACTTCTACAACAGCGTTTGGACAAAGGTAAGAACGAAACACTTGATTTCTCATATCATAATGCATGTTTAGAGAAGGATAGCTCCAGTTTGTTTTGTTTGTCATTAGAATGTCTTAGACTTCTAGGAAGGTCGTTTGTGTCCGCACTTTTCACTGATTCCGTGTGACAGGTGGTTAACGAGTCACGGGTTAACTAGTTAATCCCAGTTAAAACATACTTATGGTTATAATTAACCAATGAGGCGGGATATTAATATTTCGGGGTCTTTTTATTATATATTTACATATTACAGGAAAGGGTGAAATTGTATGGGAGTTATAGATTAAATAGGTTAATAGTTAATATGACAATGTAATGAAAGTGCCAAGTAAAACATTACGATTGTGTATTTAACTCAGGCTTAAAGTAGAAAAAGGGTTTTTTGTGTAATATTGTGAATTTTTCTAAGTAAAATAGGATTTTACTTAGAAAAAGACTTTATGAAATCAAATGAATGGTTTATGGATGATTCTAAGTACCTAGGCTTTTTAAATTATTGGGCCGAGGGGCCGGTCCCTCCAGAAGTCAGAGAAATGCTCTTAGCCCTTCCAATTTAGCAAATACCTTAGTGCTTAGGGGAAATTAGTGAATAATTAGGGAAAATGAGAAGGGGAGTTAATCATTGTGACTTTGCTTTGCTTGTGATGTCTTCAATGTAGTGTATGCCTTGGCCTTGCAATGAAAAATTAAAGATTAACACATTTAGAGACATTATTCATCACATGTATCATTCTGCAACATCATCTACCTACCCTACCTACTTTAACCTAGCATTTTTTCTTCTTTATTTGGGTGCACTTAGACTGGAAAACCCTTATCAAATCTTCCTTTTCTTTTACATGGCAAGCCTACTTACATCTACACTTATTACATCCAAGGGCTCAGATTAAACTGTTGAGCTCCTTTATTTACTCTACCTATCTACTTATCTGCCAAGATTACACTCTTTGGTCAGATATTTATTCTCTATTTCTACAGCATGAAATTGAAAAATGAATCAACCAAGTTTGAATAGTTTGACTATTCATGAATTGTGGCATAAGTGACAAGTTGCACACAATTTGTTTATTACATAAAAGTAAAGAGTAGTGGCATTTAAACTTGCACACTTTCTTGGTCTATTTTTGTTTGGGGTTCATTTTCTTTCATTTTTTGACTATCTTTATTCTTTTTACCCTTTGATTTTTCTTTTAGGGTATACCCTCTTTACATTTTTTAAATTTTTTGATTTTTTGAAAATATGGAAAACTTTTGCAACAAGGAAAGGTATGAACATATTACAGAGCTCATCAAGTCAATCATGACATATGATACCTATAGGTATAGGGGCCTAACACTGGCTCCACTTGGGGATGGCTTTTCCTGGTGAAAACTCAAGAAGAGCAGATCAGATAGCCTCTAATTGACTTTGACCGTATTCTGCGACCTTCTTTTTCCTGTTGCTTTATTATATGTATGACAAGGATACTTTTGAAGCTTAGGGCCTTCTCTTCGGGCTTCAACTCCAAAAGTCACTGTCCAATCAAAACTGTGACATTACCAAGGATATAGTATGTACAGGTTAATCATCGTGGTGAGCTTAATAGGTAGGATCAAAGTAATGTGTTATCATTCGACCATTAACTGGTCCTTCTTCTGATGCTGTACCATCCAAGTTCTTCAAATAATATGTATTGTTTCCTTGTAGAGCCTGGATAATGTATGGACCTTTCCATAGGAAGTCAAACTTCCCATGTTTCCCCTTGTCTTCTCTTTTGGAATCCCATCTCAACACTTTGTCTCTAGGGTGGAAGTCTTCTACTTTAGTTCTTCTATCAAATATCTTCTTGAGCTTTTCCTACCATATTTGGGATCTCTGATACACTTCCTCTCTGGTCTGCTGTAGATTTATGGTCTGATTAATCCTCCTTTGGATATCATTGGGTTCTACTTGAGCTTCTTGAAGTAGTTTCATAACAGGAACTCCCAATGATGAAGGGAATACTTCCTCCATGCCATAGACTAATTCATAAGGACTGGTGCCAATGGATTTCTTAGTTGTCAATCTGTCTGCCCATAGTGCATTTATCAGTTTCTTATGCCAAGTCTTTTTATTTTCTTCCAGCAGTTTCTTAATGATATTAATGAGGCTTTTGTTGGAAGACTCAGCTAAACCATTCCCTTGTGGGTAATAGGTTGTGGAATGGCCTAGGGTAATGTGGTATTTATTACAAAAACTAATCATTTTTCTTGATTTAAAAGCAGCAGCATTATCTGTTATGATTTTTGTAGGGCAGCCAAATCTAGATAATATATTGGTTTCTAGGAAACCTATGATCACTGTATCTGTGGCCTGTCTGGAAGGTATGGCCTCTATCCATTTGGTGAAGTAATCAGTGGCAGTAAGGATCCATTTATGTTGGCCAGATGAGGGAGGGTGGATTTCTCCAATGAATTCAAGACCCCATTGTTGGAATGGTTTTTTAGTAGAGATGGGTTTCAGGGGTAAAGGTAATAGTTTTCTCTTGCCCTCAAAAATTTTGCATTTATGGCAAGAGGTAACAAATTTTTTCACATCAGCGAACAAGGTTGGCCAATAGAAACCAGCCCTTAAGATCTTATCTGCAGTCGATTTCCAGTAGAGGTGTCCACCACAGTCTCTTGCATGAAAATCTTGAAGTGTTTTGTCAGCTTCTTTCTTTAGTAAACAACTCAATAAGCTTCCTTCATGATTTTTCCAAAAAAGAGCACTATCTAAAATGCAAAACTTCAAAGCTTTCATCTTTAAAAATCTACTTTTTGTTCTGGACAACCCTGGAGAAGCTTGCAGGTTTTGTAATACATAGATTATATCAGCATACCAAGGGGAATATGAGAAGGCCTGGCTGATTTGTGGAGTCGCCATCTCTTGTTCATCATCTAGTTCATTTATATCCAGGGCTTGATAATTTGTTTCTACCATGAGTTTGGCCAATCCCTGTCCTTTTATCAGTTTTGTAGGTTTTATGTCAATATCATACTCTAAAATGGTAGCAATCCATTTACCTCTTTTGCCCTCAATTCCATCCTGAGTCAGGATGTATTTGACAATAGCGTTTGGTACATAGGCTACCACATGAGAATACAATATGTAAACTCTAAAGTCCTTAATTGCTTTAATAAGTGAAAATGCCTGTTTTTCCATGATGTTGTATTTTAGTGATGCATCTCTAAGTGATTTACTAAAAAAGGCTATGGGTTTCTCACATCCTTGGTCATCCTTTTGTAGTAAAACAATTGCTATAGTGTGCTCTGAGGCAAAAGAAAAAAATTATGAAATCTCTATCAAATTGGGGACTTGTAAGGACCGGTGTTCTGGTCAAAGCCATTTTAATTTCTTCAAATGCTTGTTTGGCTTCTACTGTCCATTTTATACTTGAATCCTTTCTTAACATATTATTGAGTAACCTAATTAATTCTACTAAATTAGATATGAATCTTCTCAAAAAGTTTATCTTTCCTAAGAAAGCTTGAAGTTCTTTGATACTTCTAGGATGAGGTATCTGCAAAATTGCTTCTATTCTGGCAGGATCAATCCGAATGCCATCCTTTGAGATAATGTGACCTAAGAGCTTACCTTCTTCCAAACCAAATAAAGACTTTTTGGGATTTAAGGAGATACCATATTTCCTGCATTTGAGAAACAACTGTCTGAGATGATCTAAATGCTGCTGATCTGATTTAGAAAAAACAGTTAAGTCATCCAGATATATGACAAGAAAATCATGAATCTCTTTAGCAAATGCAATATCCATTGCTCTCTGAAAAGTATCTCCTACGTTTTTAAGTCCAAAATGCATTTTAATATACATAAATGTGCCCCATGGTGTGGTAAAGGAAGTTTTTTCTTGATCATCAGGGTGAACTAGGATCTGGTTATACCCTGAAAATCCATCCAAAAGTGAAATCCTAGAGGCTCCCACTACCCTTTGCAAAATGTGATCCATCTTAGGTAAAGGGTAATTATCCTTTAAAGAGACTTTGTTTACTTTTCTCAGATCTACACATAGTTTGATTTCACCAGTTTTCTTCCTAGTAGGTACTAGATTAGATACTCACTCTGAAAATCTTATAGGTGCAATTATCCCAGCCTCATACATACGTTTAATCTCTTTCTCAATCAGTGGTAGTAATACAGGGTTGATTCTTTTGAGTTTTTGTTTGAATGGTTTCTGGTCTTGCTTCAAAGGTATTGTATAATGAATTATTGAGGTATCATATGATTTCAAATCCTCATAACTCTAGGCAAAAACATCTTGGAATTCTCTCATTAGTTCAACATATTTTAACTTTTGGTCAGGAGGCAAAGATTTTGATAGTTTCATTATTTTCGGATTCTCTTTTGTCCCTAAGTTATATTCTTCAATGTCTGCCTTCAATGGTTCCATCTTTGGTCTCTTGGAAATGTCATTGGAATCAAAGAGGTCCTTTAGAGGGGTTAGTTCCTTAGGCAGATGATTATCTTTCAGATCAATTATCTCTGTTTCTTCTTCATTTATCTCATCAAGGTCCATTTTTTTGAGATCTTGCACTTTCTTTTTAGTAAATTTTGCGGGGTGTAGCATTTGAATTGCATTTTGTTCTGAAATATCTGTTTCTACCTCATCTATTTGGTTAAAGTTTGTGACAGTATCAACATCTATCTGACTGTGAGAAAATTCTTTATCTAAAGTTAGAAAGTTATTTATCTGTTCATCAATTTTGAAAACTTGCCAGTTTTTCAGATTGTCAGGGATAGCTGGCCTGTGCCTAATTTCAATATTAAACTAATGATTAGGTTCGAAAGGTATTTACAGGTGCTAGCAAATATGGCCAAACTGTGAGCATGTAAGTTGTATTTCCTAGGTACTACAGCAAGCTTATTTTCCAAAAAAGTATTAAGAATCTCTATCACTGTTCCTCTATAGTATCCTAATCTAGAATCTCTAGTAAGTTACTTTCCTAATTAATAATTAATTCTGAGTCACCTATAACAGAAACTCTTATTGCTCCTAACCTTTTTACAATTTTAAGTCCTAGCAAAAGAGCTTCATACTCTGCCATATTGTTGGTGCATTTAAAATTCAGCCTATAGGCATGGCCATCAGCGTGATCATTTTCTAAGTTATGCACCCAAATTCCTACCCCTGCCCCTAATTTATTTACTGAACCATCAAACTCTAAGTGCCAGAGAATTTCATGGACATAATCAGTGTCAGGGGTAATGGGAATTTGTTTAGCTGGGGGTTTCAGTTTTTCATTCTCATCAAGTTTATCTTTGTCATCTGATTGGTCATTTGTATCTGAGATTTCCTGGATCAGAACACTTGTTTTTCCTATTTCAATTTCTTTTGGTTCTGTTGTTAAAACTTGTTCATTGTTGGCAGGATTGATTTCGACATTATATAGAATAAATGAATCCATATCTGAGTGTACTGAGTAGATAGGGAAATTTTGTGGTTTCTCCTGGCTACTTACTACATATTTCATTAATGTCTCTCGATATAGCTTCTTAGGTTGGCCAAAAACAGAGATAGTAGCATAAGACATGTCCAACTGTAGTGATCCTTGGAGTTTAGCACCCCAGGATCTAGATAATAACATTCCATATTTTGGAGGAATATCAGCTACTACTATATCCATCAAGATTGTTTTAGTAGGGTACTGAACTAACGAAACACACAAGTCTTTTATTAACCCTAAACATCTCACTTGGCTTGAAACAAAAGAAAAGAGATCTTTATAAGGTCTAGTGATGTCAAGATCTAATTTCTCCATTACAGATTTGGGCATTAAATTGTGAGATGCCCCAGAATTAAACATGGCATTGTGGAGGATTTTGTCATGATTATTTAAACTCACATAGAAGGGAGGCACACTTCCTTCTAGGTGTTTCCCATTCACTTCAGGGTCGAAGATTAGTTCTGTTTGGTCATTAAAAACATTCACAGAGTCTTCGGTTCCAGTGATTTTAAGTGATCTATTGATTTGTTCTTGGTAGGCATCATGTTTGGCTAATTCGGACAGTGGAACAACTACCTTTAGTTTGCCTACTTCAACTTCCAGATTGAAAGGTTTTTTAATTTGGGATTTAGTGTTTCGAACGGTTGGATTCTCTCTATTTTCTGGGTTTTCAGTATTTTTGTCTTTTTCAGGAGTAGGGTTAGCATTTACATTTTCTCCTAAATTAACTTCTGGAGGTTCTTCCACAGTTGCCTTATAGGTAATGGGAATGGAAGAGTCTCTGTTATTCTATTGATTGTCAGATATATCTTCTATTATTAGATTAGAGGGGTTATTTTTAGGTCTAGACAAAATTTGTACATGTGGAGGTACTGCTTTACCTTTGGTTGGTTGTTTTGGACCTTTTTGTTTTTTGTTATCAGGTGTTGGTCACTTTAATTGCTTATTGAATTAAACAACAAAGTGCGACATTAATTGTCAACCCAGGGAAGTCTTGTTATTTCAAAGGCAACTGCGTACTATATGTACTCAATTTTAAAAGCAACAGAAGTTATAGTATAAACAAATCACGCCTTAAATTAACAAACTGAAGCTCCACTCTGCATTACAGCAATTACACTCTGTTGCAGATGGCTATTAGAAAAATTCTTAATTCTAATAAAGGAATGGAAAGAATCAATCTGCAAAAGAAAACAATGGCTGTGCTGTAACAGAGAGTCAGGACCCTATTCCCAAGAGCGGGAATCTCCAGCACCTACCTCTGATTAATTCAGCTTGCCAATTCACTCTGTAACTTAATCACCGGTGAAACACTCATATAACAATTAACAAAAACAGAGTTTCAGCAAAGGTAAACAATGTTCAACAAACAGTACTGTTAACAAGGCATGAATAAAAAAACACACTTAACACACTGTAGAAATGTAATGGGTGAATTTTGTGATGAAGGTGGGCCCGGTCCTTCTCACAAGATTCCCCAGGAAACAAGAACTAGAAAAAGATGTTCAGAACAAAACTTTATTCATCCATCAATATGTCATATTACAGAAAAGAGTTCTAGTCCTGTTCCTTCAGCTAAGCCTTTTTCCACAGTCTGTTCATCCCCCCCTAATGTAGATGTCTCCTCTTTATATAGAGGAGACATCTATTATAAAAGATTTACATCGTTCTAACCCATTATACAAAAATAGGGAAGTAAATTCCCTGTCAATGAAATGCTATTACAATAATGCTGTCTTTAGATATAAGCATTACATCCAGTGTAACAGCTTCCTTGGTGATCAATCCCGATTCCTTTGCTGCTGTCATATTTAGAACGCGGATCTCAACTGTTTCAGCATCGTGATCCGCGTGCTGTTTCTGCAACTACAAAAATAGTCTTCCGGCTGTTTCAGCATCACAGACTGCACATCATCCTTTAACTGTTTAGCACTTAATAATTCAAAGATTTAAATATGAAGATGTCGTGATTATATGCTAAATAATTAAACGTATAGTGATGAGAAGAATCATTACATACCTTTTGGATAATTGAGTTAAAATACTAACAAAGGCTTTTAAATATAAGTTGAAAGGGATGGTATCATAGCAAAATATATGGTCAAAAAGGGACAATATGAGGTCCTAACATCCCCCCCAACTGAAGCAGTTGCATGTCCCCATGCAACATCTACTCTGAATTTGAATCGGAATACTGGGATGTACAGTGCAAATTACTTATACAGTAAGTATAAAAGGTGCTATCAGTTGACTCTCTGAAACCCTGGACACTCTGTAATCTCTGCCATGCTGCAAGCTCCTCCTTTTTGGACACCTTGAAGTCGGCCTTATATTGTTGTACTGGCAACTAGATAAGGGGGAAGTGAAAATGATAACCCAACCATTTGTTACCACATCGCTGAACACATTTAACATAATTAGGCACACGTGAAATTGCTGCATGAAGATTGAGAGGGTTAAAAGGATGGTATTCCCTTCTCTCCTTAGGGCAATGTTCCCAGAACAAATTGTTTGCTTGCATGGCAAGAGATCCTTTCTTCTTGATATAATGCTGACATTCTTCCAACACTGCTACCTGTAATTCCCTGATATGCTCAGTCATTCCTGGTTCTTTTATAATCCTATGATGTTCAGCAATGAAAATAGCAGCATTCTGTGGTTCAGCTCGAATCCACAGAAGGCGATTTTCTTCGTTATGTTTTGCTGAAATAAAAGCATTTTTCCATGTGAGCTGATTGGCCATAAAGGAAACCAAGGCTCTAATCTGAATGTCACCAGCTATAGGAATCAAATTAAACTTCCTATCTTCCGGCATGGCCTCATTATGGAGATAAAGTTCACATAAGAGATTCTGTTCGCTGACTGACGCTGCTGCAAAAGTTTCAATAAGCTGTTGTGGTGTATTCACTTCATGTGGTCATCCATCTCTGACTGCTTTTATCTGAAGGAATGTTAGGCGTTCTGGTAGGAACACGGAATAATTAAAAGATGGCTTCCTAGTGGCCAGAAGTCTTTGAACTAATTCAAAGATAAGAGACAGTTTGGTTTTTAACTTTTTATTTTCCTTCTGCTGTGCGTGGAACTGTTCCAAGACTTCCCAATTCCTATATGCATGGTTCTGCCATACTGATTTTTGTGCCTGAAATGCCCGTTCTTGTGACAAGGCATACTCTTTCTTCCATATAGCACTGAGTTCTTGAATGCTTAAAGTTTGAGTAAAAACAGTCTCTGCACAAAGAGGCTCAGTCTGGGTAAATACCGTCTTTGCAGACTTTGGTGCGGGATTCTCAACTTTGAAAACTGGGGTAGGCCGGGGTACTTACAGTTTTTCTTCTTCTTTAGAAATCTTTGAAGGCCCTGCTGGTTCTTGTGTAACAGCAGGGCGTTCCTTTTTAACTACAACAGGAGTAATTGCAGGAGTAGGTCCAGACAATGGAACTTCAACTATCTTATAACCAGCTCGAGAATAAAGGTCACCACATTGGCTGCACATGTATTCCTCATACCGATCCTTATCCACACTTCTCTTGGCTACAGATGCTACCTGGGCCAAAGTATACAGATTAAGTTCTCTTTCATAAGCTTCCCTTGCTATTATTAACTGCTGCTTATAAGCCTCAATCTCGGATTTCAGAAACTCATTCTCCTGTTGAAGGGAAGCTATCATGACTGGGCCTTTTGTAGCAGTTGCAGTCTCCATGGTTGGTTCAAGTGGATGGGAGGATGGTTGTTTGGTGGCAGCTTCATCATTTATTTCTCCAGCAGGTGGTTCTTGTGTGACAACTGCTGGATCATCGACTGGTTTTGTAACAGCTATATCTCCCTGAACATGAAAATTTTGCATACTGAGCAACTGAGTGACTAGTTCTTCTGTAGCATCAGTATCCTGGGTATCAACACTTTGCTCATTAGCAGGTGGCTCTTGTGTATCAACTGTTGAGCCAATAACAGCTAAGTCTTGTTCAATTTCCTATTCCTGGTCATCAGCAAGTGGTTCTTGTGTGACACTTGCTGAGACAGTGGCTGATTCAGCTCTATGTTGATTACCCGTTTCCTGTTTATCAGCAGGTGGTTCTTGTGTAACACCTGCTGAATCAGTAGCTGCTATGTCCTGATGTGTTTCCAGATCATGGTCGTCAGCAAGTGGTTCTTGTGTAACACCTGCTGGACTAGTAGCTGGTTCTTGTGTAACAGCTATGTCTAGGTTGTCTATTTTTGGCTCCTTAACAGGTGGTTCTTGTGTAGCAACTCTTGAGTCGGTAGCTGGTTCTTGTGTAACAGCTACATGCAGTACATCGTCTTGGGTATCTACTTTTGATAAGTTAGCAGCTGGTTCTTGTGGAGCAGCTGCATCTTCTGAGAGGAATGATGTCACAAAATCCTGTACGTTTTGCATTTCAGTACCCGAGGGTGAGGAAGGTAGGGATTCGGGGTTTGGTGGGGTATGGGGTTTTAGAATAATGGGTGGGGCATCTAGGATAGGGGTCTCTATTACTACTGCGGGAGACATCCTCCTTCGTCTTCGAGGCAAGGAGGCAGAAAAAACGGAGGTTTTTCTTTTATGGATGGCCTTTTCTGGGGTAGGAGGAACACTTGAAATACTAGCTTGTTTCATTGAGGCCCTTGTTCGTCTTTTTATTGAAGGGACAGGCGTTTCTTGCGTTTTTCTTTTCCTTTTCAGACGAATCACCACTGGGAATATGGACAGTGGGAATGGATGATTCAGGTAAATTATGGGACGGGGTTGATACACTGGCGGGGTCAATTGGACTAGCTATTGTGGATGGTTGAGGAATTTCATCCTGTTCTTGGGAAGTCTCAGCTGCCGCCTGAGAAGTTTCAACAATTTCTTGAGGGATTGCAGCAGCTTCCTGGGGTGGGTTATTAAGGGGGAGAGGGTTTTGCAGGGCAAAGTCCCTGAGGATTAAGAGCTAAACCAGGCGATGGTGAGTAATGGAGAGGAGTGGGTACCTTGCATCCTTGGAATAATGCGACATATTCTTTAGACACCCAAACAGATAGTACGACATATTCAATAAATGACCATGTCTTAAATGATTCAATAGTACAAAGTCATGCTGGTACGCTACCTGGTAATGTCCTTCGCAGGTAAGATAATTCTTGACAAACTTTGCAACCTTTTGCCATGGAGGTGGTAATGAATGCAGTGCAACACCTCTGCCTTTAGGTTTGACCTGCTCCCCAGGTAGAAGAAAATCTTGCTGAGCATTCAGAATTAAGCGTTTTCAGCTGAACCAACGGATGCCATTGGCCGGTAATCCTGAAACCTATGCTATATCCTCCTCTGTTACCAGAATTCGCACTTCCTGAACAGTAGAATAGTCTTCCTTTAAATTAAGTGCGAATTCCAGGACTTGCTGAGAGTCAAATTCCTGGAGTCTCCAGAAGTAATCCACCCAGCCTGCTTGTAGAAAAATTTGATATGCTTCTGGGTAAAGCTCCAATAAAGCCGTTGAATCAAGTTCATTTCGGACAGTGTTACCTCCCATAGTTACTGGTTTGGTAATATGCACAATACAAAGCCGAGTTACCGCAGCCGAGACAGAGTAAGATATTGCAAATGGGGTTATGACAGGATAAAACCGGGATGGGGTGATGAGACTCAATCGTGTTAAAAAAATGACAGTGATTGGCATATCGGGTAATTATTGCGAAACTTTGATATTCCCCCCCAACGCGGCTAAAATGATGAGTTTTTAGTGTACGACGATTTCGACAATCATATCGTGATCTTCTCATTAACTATAGTTTAATATTTAGACATAAACACGCATACCTCACGTTTTACCTTTGATTGCTGCGCTGAAAGTCCATTTTTGTCATTTAGTGGATCACTAATGGTTATTAGAACAGGTTATAAGATATGAGGGTATCTATATAAAAGGCTTTCTTTCATGCACAGGAGGTGATGGCGAAGGAACTCAATTATCAGGATAAATGGCTGATTCTCTGAGAATGGATAGTATCAATTATTTTTGAGAGAAATTGATGCCTCAATTACGGGAAAAATGGGAAAATTGACGCTTTTTCGGAAAAATGAGAAAAAGTCGGTGTTTCCACAAAGGAGAAAAATGAGGAAAAATTGGTGTTTTAGCGACGGGGAAATGGGGAAAAGTTTGTGTTTCAGCAACGGGGAAAAATGGGGGAAGATTGGTGTTTCAGCAACGGGGAAAAATGGGGGAAGATTGGTGTTTCAGCAACGGCCGAAACTAGTGTTTCAGCAACGGCTGAAACTAGTGTTTCAGCAACGGCTGAAACTGGTGTTTCAGCAACGGGAAAAGAGATGCTGTCGTTAACGAGGATAGGAAAATGTTGCTGATGGATAATGAATTGAAATGGAATGGCCATGTTTCCCAAACTGAAACCTGATCCTACTTGTAATGCAATTACTCCTTCAACCAGCCTCCGGATTAAGTCCTGCAAAATAAATTGTAATATGGCAGCCCTTGACAGGGATTATTAGTTAAGTAATCTAATCTAATACTAATAAAAATAATGCAGAAATTAAGTGCAATGAGGGGCAAGAGTCTCCCCCAAAAGGATGTAGTGTGAATCTGCCATGCAGGTGGCCTTAAAATCCTCCTTAGAAATTGGTTGTTGGTACGGACGAAGCCGATACCCATTTACTAGCAATGGAGTTCTAGAACCATCAATTGTTAGGAGCCTTACTGTTCCATTGGGAAAAACAATATCTATTTCGTAAGGTCCCAGCCACCTTGTTCGTAGTTTTCCTTGAAAATTTTCAAACCTGGAATCATATAGTAAAGCCCAATTACCTTTTTGGAACTGCTTATGTTTAATAGCTTTGTCATGCCACCTAGTTCTTTGCTGCTGAATCATAGTTGTTTGATGGATGGCATCCAACCTTTTTTCATCCAATTCCTGCAGCTGCTGCAACCTAGCTGTCTGCGCATCAGTTAAATCAAGGTTAACAGCGAAAGCAGTTCTTAAAGTTTTAATTTCAAATTCCACAGGGAAAACAACACTTTTACCGTAAACCAATTCATAGGGTGAAAAACTTGTAGTGTTTCTCCAAGTAGTTCTATAAGCCCATAATGCCTCAGGTAGTCTTTGAGACCAATCTTTCCTATTCTCTTTCACATTTTTGGTTAAAATAGCTTCTATGACTTTATTTGTACTTTCCACCTGACCATTAGCTTGGGGGTGGTAAGGTGTAGTCATTTTATGATTGATATGATATTTTTGAAGCATATCTTTGAAACCATGTGAATTGAAAAGAGGTCCTCCATCTGTGACTAATTCTCTAGGCACCCCAAATCTAACGAATATTTCTTCAAATAAAAAGGTTAAAACAGATTCTTCATTATCTTTGATTAGTGCCTTAGCTTCCACCCATTTAGTCATATAATCTGTACAAACCAATATATAAACTTTTTGGTTGGATGGAGGGTTGATGGGTCCTACAAAATCTAGAGCCCATCTTTCAAAGGGTTCAAGTATTACCTGAGGGTTCAGTGGCATTTCATCTCTATGGTTGGGTTGGCCCATTCTCTGACAGCTGTCACAGGCCTTGACATACTTCTTTGCATCCTTGAAAAGTGAGGGCCAATAATAACCCATCCTGAGAATTTTATGTGCTGTTCTCTTATCAGCGAAATGCCCACCACAAGGGCCATCATGACAAGCCTTCAATATGTCATAAACCTCATCTTCTCTAATGCATCTTCGGATCTCCTGATCAAGTCCTGTATGAAAAAGACACCCATTTATCCAGCTGTACCTAGCACTTTGTTGAATGATCCTTCTTTTCTCCCTATGTGATAGGTGTGATGGTAACTTCCCTGCAACCAAATAATTGGCAATGTCTGCATACCATGGTGAGTGAGCAGATACTGCAAACAGATATTCATCAGGAAAGGAATCATCTATTGGAGTATTATCATCAGTTTTTATCTGAGAAAGGAAATCAACAACCACATTTTCTTTACCTGGTCGATCCACAATTGTAATATCAAATTCTTGTAGTAACAATAACCACCTGGTAACTCGAGAATTTGTAACAGATTTATTCATTAAATACTTAATAGCTGAGTGGTCAGTGTGAAAAAAAGTAGGATAACCAGTAATATAATGTCGAAATTTATTAATAGCATAAATAACTGCTAAAAATTCTTTCTCGGTAACTATGCAATTAAGTTCAGCAGGGGTCATATTCTTACTAATGAAGTAGATAACATAAGGAAGATTGTTTTCTTCTTGACCCAAGACCGCTCCAATTGCAGTGTCCGAAGCATCAGAGGATATGTGAAAGGGAAGTACCCAATCAGGTCCCCTCAGAATAGGAGCTGTAGACAACTGATGCTTAAGTTCATCAAATGCTTTCTGACAGGCATCAGTCCACTTAAATTCAGCATTTTTCATAAGTAACACAAACAAAGGGGAAGCTATTTTAGAGAAATTTTTGATAAATCTTCTGTAATATCCAGCATGTCCTAAAAAGCTTCTTACATCAATTTGTGTTTTAGGAATAGGAAGGGTTTGTATTACCTGTACTTTGGATGTATCCACCTGAATCCCAAGAAATGAAATGAAATGCCCTAGTACAATTCCTTCGTTCATCATCATATGACATTTTTCAGTACTTAAAGAAAGATTAGCTTGTATGCATCATTTAAGTACTTTCTCAAGGTTTTGTAGCGCAACTTCAAAAGTCACACCATAGGGGGTGAAATCATCCATAAATATCTCCAAAGAATCATTAAGCATATCAGAAAAAATTCCTATTACTGCTCTTTGAAATGTTGCTGGAGCATTACATAGTCCAAATGGGAGAACTCTATAGGCAAAAGTTCCCCAAGGACTAGTAAAGGTGGTCTTGTCCTGATCTTGAGGTGCAATTCTGATTTGGTTATATCCACTAAAACCATCTAAAAAGGAAAATAATTTCTTCCCTGACAAACTGTCCAACACCTGATCAATAAAGGGCAAGGGGAAATGATCTTTTTGGGTGGCTTTGTTTAGGGCTCTATAATCCACACACACTCTCCATTTCCCGTTTTTCTTAGGCACTATCACTAATGGAGAAACCCATTCACTGTGAGATATGGGATATATAAACCCTGCATCAAGCAACTTTTGAAGCTCTTCCTTAACAATTTCTCTTAGATTGGGATTCATTCGTCGCAGGGGTTGACAGACTGGTCAGGCTCCCTCCTTAATATAAATACGATGAGTACATAATTCAGGAGAGATCCCCTTCATGTCTGTGTAATCCCAGGCGAATGCTTCTTTGTTTTCATGGAGCAACCTCATTAGCTATTGTGTTTCAGCATCTAATAAATTAAGGTTTATATTTAATGTTTTGCCAGGTTCAATTTCTACTGTTATGCTTTTAGAGGAGATACCAGTTGATGTTTGAGGTAAATCTTCAGATTTAAGCTTTTGCTGCATTTCAGGATCCAGAATTGTAGTTAACTGATTATGTGCTTCAGAAGTAACTGAGGAAGGTTCAGAAATAAAATTACTAATTACTTCGTCTTCTGTGGTATCTTTAAGAGTTAAGGCATGTCCAATGGTCAAGATGGGTTGAGTATCATTATCCTCATAATCTAACCATACAGAATCATCATTATTAATCATAGGTGTAGCATGAGGGTACAACGTAAGCTGCTTAGTTTCACAGCCATTAGAAATTGTCATTGAACCCGATCTACAGCTGATAAAAGCATCTGCTGTACCCAGCTAGGGTCTCCCCAAAATCAGAGGATGCCCCCCCAACTTTGCTTTAGTCTGTAACACCACAAAGTCAACTGGGTAATTCCAGGATTCAACTGAAATAATCAGGTCTTCAATAACCCCTTCTGGTTTGATTGTGGAACGATCAGCTAATTCCAGGATAGTTGGTGTTTCTCTAATTACATTTTTCAATTGTAACAGCTGTGCAGTTTCAAGGGTCATGATATTTATAACAGCACCTAGGTCTACCAGAACTCGTGAAACAATAGTTTTTCCAACCTGTACAATGACCGTAGGGTGACCAGGGTCACCATATTTTATAGGAGGGGCTTTTCCTGTCATTAAAGCAGCTAGATCTCCCATCACATGAACTGTAAGGGGATCTTTAGCCTTCCTACCAGGTTTCTTAATGCAAATGTCTCTAACAGTTCTGGCATAGATTGGTACATCTCTGAGTGCTTGTAAAAGTGGAATTTTAACATACAGATTTTGAAATTCCCCTAAAAGGTTAAAAGCAGGTGGCTCAGGCGTCTTAGTGAGAGACAAGCACTCAGGGAATGGTGGTTCTGCTGTTTTAGCAGTTCCATTAGAGGATGGCTTAACTGTTTCAGCAGTTTTATTAGAGGGTGGTTTGACTGTTTCCACGTCCTTATTAGATGATTTACTCTGTTCTGCTTCCTCTTTCTCAGAGTCTGAAGAGGTAATATCATCGACAATTGGCTCGACTACTCTCCCAGATCGTAAATGAATATCATTGCATTGCATAGGAGATGTAGGCAGGTTCTGAATGTCGATAACTTGCACATCTTTATTGTTATTTGGGTTAGGGTTCGGTTGTACAGGCAGCTAAGGCTTCATGGTTTGATTATTTGGCGGGGTACCTGCCGGAAGAGAAAGCTGTTGCTGGAATTGAGGAAATTGATTTGAGTATGGAGTCTGTTGAGCTCTCTAGTTTGGGTTCCATTAGTTAAAATAGGATTGTTGTAGAAGCCAAGGAGTCCACATTGTAGGGTCTACAAAGGGAGGGTTTGTTTGCTGCATGGGTGGGAAATTCATTTGATTAAAGGGTGGCTAATTTGCTTGATTAAACGAAGGATAATTATTCCAATGATTAAATAGCATACTAGAATTCGTACCTTGTCCTCGTGGTTGCCATTGCGTCCTTTGTGTCAAAAGATAAACTGCTTCAGCTTCTTCCTCCGTTGGTTGTAACGCTGCGTTTATCCCTGGTAGAGAGGGACATTGTTGAGTTTCGTGGTCCTTTTCACAAATGGTAGAGATTGGCACCTTGTCCAGTGGGCATTCCCTCAATGGATGTTTTTCCCTGCATTTAGAGCAGAAAATGGCCAAAGCAGCTTCTGCCTCTGCCTTCTTCTTTTTAACCTGCAAGGTATCAATCTGTGAAGCAAAAGAACTTAACATTTTAGTTTTGAATTCCTCAAGTAACTTATCTATTTCAGCCCTTGTTGCTCCACCACTAGCTGATTTTTGGACCCTTGAATAAGTACTATCCCTGCTCTTTGATTTATTTGCAGCTCCTCTTGAACACCTCTTGCAGAGGTTAACAATTTCGTCATATGATTCTTTAGATATATCTCCTTTACCAAGCATATTTAACATGTCTAAACAATCATCTCTTACCCCTTTCAATAATATTGTTTTGAGAATATATTTACTTACATCGGGGTGCTTAGATCTCTGCAGATTACACTGGAGTCTTTCCACAAAGTCCTCTAGATTTTCATCCTCCTTCTGAACCATCTTGAATAATTCCTTCCTTTTTTCTCTTGTCCAGCAATAGTCTTGGTATTTGGCCAGAAATTTCTCCTTCATCTGATCCCATGTCGTGATCACATGAGCTCCCAAGCTCATAAACCATCTTAGTGCATTCCCTTTTAATGTTGCTGGAAACAACTTCAATTTCTGAGCAGGATTAACATAATCATAACTTCTACACAATATATCAAATTCAAAAAGAAACACATCAGGGTCTTCAGAGGATAAAGCATGGAAATTGGGTAATGCTGAAAGTTGGATATTCTTCATAGGAGTTGTTCCTCTGGGGAGTTCCCCAATAGGGAATTCTAGGGTGGAGAGAGAATTCTCTCCCCTTCCTTCTCCTCTACGACTTCCACCGAAGATTCCTTCATTGTTATCCTCCATTGGTTGTTTTCCTGATGCGCTTGACCAGTCTTCAGTGCTTTCTGTTGGACTCTCAATGTCCTGAACTGGTTCCTCAACTTCAGTATCTTCTGTTGGCTCTTCAATATTTTCTACTGGTCCTTCGACTTCCTCCACTGGTTCCTCAGTGTATTCTGGTGTTTCTATGACCCTTTCAGGTCCCACTACCTCCTCCATTTGATAGTCTGTTTGGAAAGAGTGCTGGGTCTGTGGCCTTCGAGAGCTTAACCTCTGGGATGTCTCAGCTTTTGAAATAATATCATCGATGAAAGTTTTCCTTCCTCCTCTTCCTTTGCCCTTGCCACCTGTAGGATTAGTTTTCTTGCGTCCTCTCATGCATTCTGCATATCTACAGAAAAATCATCAGTACTTTTAAAATCTATAATTGCCTTCCCCGACAACGGCACCAAAATGTTGGTTACTTTAATTGCTTATTGAATTAAACAACAAAGTGCGACATTAATTGTCAGCCCAAGGAAGTCTTGTTATTTCAAAGGCAACTGCGTACTATATGTACTCAATTCTAACAGCAACAGAAGTTATAGTATAAACAAATCACGCCTTAAATTAACAAACTGAAGCTCCACTCTGCATTACAGCAATTACACTCTGTTGCAGATGGCTATTAGAAAAATGCTTAATTCTAATAAAGGAATGGAAAGAATCAATCTGCAAAAGAAAACAATGGCTGTGCTATAACAGAGAGTCAGGACCCTATTCCCTAGAGCGGGAATCTCCAGCACCTGCCTCTGATTAATTCAGCTTGCCAATTCACTCTGTAACTTAATCACCGGTGAAACACTCATATAACAGTTAACAGAAACAGAGTTTCAGCAAAGGTAAACAATGTTCAACAAATAGTACTGTTAACAAGGCATGAATAAGAAAACACACTTAACACGCTGTAGAAATATAATGGGTGAATCTTGTGATGAAGGTGGGCCCGGTCCTTCTCACAAGATTCCCCAGGAAACAAGAACTAGAAAAAGATGTTCAGAACAAAACTTTATTCATCCATCAATATTTCATATTACAGAAAAGAGTTCCAGTCCTGTTCCTTCAGCTAAGCCTTTTTCCACAGTCTGTTCATCCCCCCGTAATGTAGATGTCTCCTCTTTATATAGAGGAGACATCTATTACAAAAGATTTACATCGTTCTAGTCCATTATACAAAAATAGGGAAGTAAATTCCCTGTCAATGAAATGCTGTTACAATAATGTTGTCTTTAGATATAAGCGTTACATCCAGTGTAACAGCTTCCTTGGTGATCAGTCCCGATTCCTTTGCTACTTTCATATTTAGAATGCGGATCTCAACTGTTTCAGCATCATGATCCGCGTGCCATTTCTGCTGGTTCAGCAGCTACAAAAATAGTCTTCCGGCTGTTTCAGCATCACAGACTGCACAACATCCTTTAACCATTTAGCACTTAATAATTCAAAGATTTAACTATGAAGATGTCGTGATTATATGCTAAATAATTAAACATATAGTGATGAGAAGAATCATTACATACCTTTGGGATAATTGAGTTAAAATACTAACAAAGGATTTTAAATATAAGTTGAAAGGGATGGTATCATAGCAAAATATATGGTCAAAAAGGGACAATATGAGGTCCTAACATTAGGAACGTCAATTCTTCTACTTCTCAAATTATACTGTTTATGTACTTCGTAGATAGCTGTGTCGTATCCCTCCCTGAAGTCAAACGATTCTCCTGACTAGGTTTGAAATTGTTTGAGAACATGAGCCTCTTGATCTTCTTGAGTTAAAAACACTTCTTCTTCATTGTTAAGTCCCATTAGATTTATCTAAGTATCTTCTGGTGGATCTTCAGAACTAGAAGCTTCTATGTAATTCTCTTGGAAAGGGGGTCTAATGTTCTGATTAGGGCCAGTTTTCCCAGTGTTTTGATTTTGGTTTTTTCGGAAATTGGGATTCCTCCCTGTATTGGCCTACTGACCCTCCCAAGGTGATTTTCTTTCTATTGTCTCCACTCTATCCCCTAATCTTTCCATTCCTTTGATTATAGCATCTAGTTTTTGTTCCACAGGTGAAGATTCTTCTTTCAGTGGTATCCTTCTTTCACTTCTAGCCTTGGCACGTTTTGACATCAAATTAGCCTCAACACTGACAGCTATACTTTGCATTTCTTCTAAAGTTCTGGGAGCTCTTTCCCTTAGCTGAAAAGCCATATCTAAATCAAATCCATCTGGGAACTTGATTAGGGCTAAATTAGGTGGGGGCCTGAGGTTTTGAGGAATTGCATTGTAAACAACATTAAACCTAGTGCAGTAATCTTGTACAGTTTCCTGAGTTCCTCTCTTAAGGTTTTCATATTCTGATAAGATCTGCAGAGGATCTTTCTTCTTCTCCCAATGATCTAAGAATTGTGTATAAAGGGCTTCTAGGTTATTTATGTTGTTTGATCTTAGAGCCCTAAACCAAGTTCTGACTTCACCTGTTAAACTTTGGACAAATACCCTCATTCTAATATCATCAACATCAATTTCATATATTTCAAAATAGTCAGTCATTTTTTTGGTATGTTGTTGAGGTGTGTAGGTGCCAGTGCCATCAAATTGAGTGATTTTAATTTGATAGTCTTGGGGCATGGCACCCAAGTTGGCAGGTAAATTCAGGGGGGTATACCTATTTGCCATAGCTGGAGGTAGTGATGAAGCAACAGATGGGGTAGGGGTAACAATAGGAATGTGAGTTGTGGATGGAGGGGTAGAAGGAGGGGTTTGTGGTGGAGTAGTTTGGGGTTGAGATGTATGAGGGAAGGACGTGGAACTTACAAAAGCAACAGTGATTGTAGAGGGATTAGGTGTTCTTTCAGAAGTGAGTTTAGATTGTATTGAATTTTGTAAATGTCTGTCAATTGAAACACTGACAGCTTCAAATTGTAATTGTTCAATAAAAGCTGGGTTTGGAACCAAGCGGGCTAATTCAGTCTCAGAGAGTGTTACAAACAAAGAAGTCTCAAATTGCTCATCAAAGGGTTCATCCTCAAGATAAATCCAAATAACAGGGCAGGATCTTGATCTGTAAATAGGCCGAGAACTAGCAGTACTTTCTTGACTTTCCTGCCTCCTAAGAATTCTAGGAATCAGATTAGGGTTCTCAAACACAGGTGGTGGATTTGGGTCAGGATTTGACCTAGTGTAATGAGTCCTTTCTGAAGCCAGATTTCTTGGTTTTGATTTTCTAGATTAATATCAACAACAACTTCTATGTTTTCTTTAAGATGTTTTAGATTTGGATTAAAAACCTTCCTAAAGATTTGTTTGACTGAGGAACTGGTTTATGTTCAGTTCATAAACTAGACCGGAGATAGACTAAAGTAGCATTCATCTACTTATGATCTTGCAAAGCAAGGGTAGTTCGAAGGCTACCTGACTAAATTTAGGCTCCGTCTGTAGTTTATAAAGTAAATAGTAATAATAACAAATTTCTGTCCCCAGCGGAGTCACCACTATGTTATCACTCAGATTTTCCTAGAAGTTGTAAGAAGGGGAAGGAGTCTGAGGTAACCACAAACCAATCTTTTAGATACAAAATCTAGCCAATCTGTGTCCAGAGAGGGCTCTCTCTTTAAGTTTAGCTTTTTTTTATAAGGTTTTAGGCTAGTTATTAGAGCTTGGGGTTTTGTTTGAATTTGTTGGTGAAGTTCAATAGCAAAGGGGTATAACTGAATAGTTTAGTCCATTGGGCTAATGGAGTCAGGTAAAATGGCTCAACTGGATTTCGTTTCTCAATAAAGGGTGGCTTCATAGGGCAAGATAGCTAAATAGTGAGCAAATAGAGATATAAAAAGATGGGATGGACTTAAAGGGTTAAAGGGCAATTAAAGATCCTTCAACATGCTTTAAGAGAGTAGAACATGACTAACCATCAATAAAGAGCAATGAAAAACTCTTTACTAAATGATTAAAATGAATAAACTAGGAAACAAGAGCAATTAAGAATTCACTGCTTATGCTACTTTAGAAGAAAACATTGAGAACGAAAATGATTGAAGACAGATTGCACTTAAGCACTTTTTGAATTATTCTTTTTCGTTTTAATATTCAGATATAAAACATAATGAATATAATAAACTAGAGAACATTAAAACATGAGATATAAGATACTTATTTGTTTGATGTCCAACACATGAATTTTGTGAAAAGTCCTTTACATCAATCCTTCATCCAGCCAGCCATGAAAAAATTGTCCAACAACACTTTTTATTCCAAAATAATCAGTTTTACAGCAATGTCAAAGAATTCACCTTCATTACTTCAAATGGGGGTGTATTTATACAAAAAAATTTACAATGAAATATCTCATAAAAAAGTGAGATATAAACTGAGATGACTAATCATATTTTTCAAGAAAATAAGGCCAGAAGACCTTGTAGATGATAGATAAGGCAACTGAATGGTTTGCTGTCCCTATTCTTGAGAATGTGCTGGAGTTAGACCCTATGATTTGGCTCCTTGTTGTCCTTGGTGTAATTATGTGCTGGCTGATGTGTTGGCTGCTCTTTTTTTATCTTCCTACTGATACACTTTACTTGCATCTGATAATCTTTACCTGTTGATCTCTTTTCATCCTCTTTACCCTTATTGACTGTAGTAAAAATCAAAATTTACGTTTTAACCAGGATAAATTACAAAATTTCAAGCATTTCTTCCCACCATTTTGGCTGTGGTATTCTAGTTTTTTGAAGCTTTTTGAGGGTTTCACCTGTTTCTGTGTACTTGAAGAATGTAGGTTGAATTGGGAACAAGTGCTTTAGTTCATGATCGACATAGAATAAGTTCTCTAGGTTGTCATAGAGAACTCTGCCTGTGGGGAGTGGTTTTATTCCTGATACACTTGTTGATGAACTTTCTTGATTGCCTGCATATTGATTTAATTTATCCACATAATCTTTGTGCCTCATTAATCTGTCATTAATCACTAAAGGACTGGGTAGACCTTTACTCTACAAAATAGCAAATTTCTCCATAAAAGCATTAATCTCTGCCTGCATGTCATGACATCTTCTTTCTAAATTTTGCATCAAAGTTCTTTTGGTTAATACCCTTTTGATTTCCAAAATGGTTTCTGTTCTATCTGTAATACCAAATTCTTCCAGCTATTCCTTATTCCTAGTATTCAAAAAATGTATGAGCCTGTTGGCTTCCTCAGGCATTTTTCCTAATTCTGCTTTTGTCCTTTGGATTTCTTCTTGGGTTGTTTTTACTAGATCAATCTACTCAAAAATTACTTGGATGGATGGCCAAACATCATTTATGGATTGAGTGATGTTGGCCCAAAGAATTTTCTTAATTTCTGCTAGAGGCTTGTCAAAAGTAAGATCCTTTTCTAATGATTTCACTTTATTTTCTAATCCTTTAATCTCTCTTGTTTTTTTTGCAACATTTATCTTTGAGAGATCATAGCTTCGTTCTAGCTTAGCAAACTGTTCTTTTACCTGTTTTAGCTCTGAAACTTGTAGTCTCATGTCCTCCATTGACTTTATTAATTCCTCTGTGCTCAAATTGGCACTGCTGCCCTGTGCTAGTCCTGCTGTTCCTGTTGTTGCTATACCTGTGACCACTTCTACTGTGGCTGCTGGGATGTTTGGTGCTAGTACTGTCCCAAGTGTAGAAGGGACTGCTGTTGAGACTACTAGTATCACATCGGGAGGCTGAGAGGTCGCCTCTCCCTGGTTGTCCTTTAATGATTTTTCTAATGCATGCTCTATCTCATTTAATCGTTCATTAAATTTTAAAAGTAAATCCATCAGCTCTTCTTCAGATTTTTGCTTCATGATCTCATCAGTTTGTGGATGCCTTGAAGGAGGCAGCTTTAGCTGCTTCCTCAAGGTAGCAATATCTTCATCTTTCTTTTTGATTAATGCTTCTACACCCTTCACATCTTTGGGATCATGTCCCAATCCAATAATAATTTCTTCTAAAGACTTTATTCTGTTATCTTTAGCCTGGGAGGAGGCTTTCTCCAAGTGTAGTTGGGCAGTTGTATTATCCAAAGAATTTTGTAGCCTATGGGCCATCATTGCCTTACCAGTCAAGGTTGAATAAATCATTTCTCCAGTTTGTTTATGCAATTCAATCTAATCCATAGGATGAATATCCTTTACCATGACTTCCAAATTTTTTCTAAGATAATCTGTTGTTGATTGAGGTTGTTGTACCTTAGGTTTGAAGTAGCTCATTATCATTTTGCCCTCTTTAATATCATAGGCTGACATTAATCTCTGTTGATTTGTGGGGGCCATTTTCAAATATTGATTGTAAATTTGAAGCCTTAATGGATCAGTCCTGGCCTTTATTTCTATAAATGTTTTCTTAATATCTGAGGCATGTTTCCCTGGTGGCCTGAAAGATGATACCTCTGCACTTTGTTGTCTTTCTAGCTCTTGTCTCTGTGAGCTAGTAGATGTTCCTCCCAATGGAAAAGTTTGTTGGCTAACTACCCTTTCTTTTCTCTGACTATCTATAGTCTCTACAAAAAATTCCTCCTCTAAAAGGGGATTTAGTCTTTGCCTTTTTGTTCCAGGATGTCCTGAAGGTCCACTGGCAGGGGTATTAGTTTCCCTGTCTCTCTTTTTATTCCTTTCCTCATTCATAGGAGTCTGTAAGTTTGGAGTTTCTTCTACATTGGTTTGACTTGGAGGAGTCGGCATTTGGGACTGTTCTTTGGAAGCTTCAGGCTGTTTTGACATTGTAGACTGTTCTGTGGTCTGATTGCTGGTCTCTAATTCCTTGCCTTTTAATGTTCCTATGGCTGGTATGCTGGTTTCTTGTGAAGGTCGCTGAGAGGTTCCAAGAGTAGATGCACCAATTCCTGATCTTTGTACCTGCCCAAAAGAATCCAGGTCAAGTGTTTTCTCAAGATCTCTCATAACATTCTCAAAATTGACCTGTTCACTATCATTTTCTACTAGGGTCCCTTCCCTCCATTCATCCATATTTGCAAATTGTTCAATCTCTAGAATCCTATGGTGAATGTATGGTGACAATCTGTTCTTCATTCTTCTATCACATATAAAGCTGTTAGGGTCATATGGTATCCACCCAAAACCTTTTTGTAACTTAAGATGATCTTCTAAAATTATTTCTGCTTCTCTCCATGCTTCCCTAGTGTTGTAGACAAAAGGGCCTAACTGATTCTTGATTCTAAGCTGAGCTTTCTTCTTGGCATTATGAAAAAGAACCAAGTCTAAATTTATCATTTGCCTGAAGTATTCCAATGCAAACAGTCTCATTGGAACATACTTTGGTAGTTTAAAAGGGTAGAGCTCACACCCATAAATCCTGATTTCTGTATGTTTCCTGTATAGGTACCAATCACCTATTCTGTACTGCTTGGAGAGTTGGAGGATCTTCTTTATATCACCACTGATTCTAGGAGGGGAAACACCTATCAATAAGGTGGTTTCTGGATGCACAAATAGATCAATGAACTCATTGTAGGTGTAAGGGGTCTCAAGGGATTTATGGAAAATGGGACTCCAAAAGATAATAGACCTTGGATTTCCTTTGGTGTCAAGTTTCTTGACATGGAAAGGGAAGTTATCTGACTAATAATACAACATAAGATGATAGATAAAAGTGGTGTATTTGAAGACTCCTTCGTTGTCCAGTCTCAGGAATTGGTCATGAATTTTATTGGCAATATAGGAGGCATAGTCATATTTAACAGCAGGGGGCTGTCCAGGAGTAAAGATTGACAATAACACTAGGGTTACCTCATCAACGTATTCACTAGTGTTAAATCCCATAACTAAAGATATCATATCCACTATAAGTCTGCCAATATTTGTAAAAAAGGTCTATCCATAAGGAGGTGGGCCTTTGGGTTGATGTTTCTCTAACATAAAGGTCTGACAGATGCAAATGACTTCTGATTGTGATAGTCTAGTGGATTTCTTAAGTAAATAACCAACTGAAAGGGGAGTAAGAGCTTGACCAGGGGAAAATTGCAACATTTCCTTAATGGATGCAACTGTTATGGGGAATATGACTGTTTGACTTGGGGAAATAACAGCTCTGCGGTTAGGTTCATAATTGGCACAACATTGATGAATTATATCAGGGAAAATATGGACTAAGGGGAGAAAATACTTGGGAAGGTTGGACTCCCATAGTCCCAAGATGTCTGAGCCATTTAGGTAGTTTTCTCTGGCTTGGCAAAAGACCTTAAGGTGATTCTGTTCAGTGGATAGGTCTTTTATTTGGAAATCTTTATTTGCAAGAAGCAGATAGTCTTGGTCCTTATGAGGGGCATTGATTGGTGCGACATTCAAAAAAGTGGGGGTTTCCATTTTTTGTTCTTGTGGATTTAGAAAGGAATTTGGGTTTTCTATGAAAAATGGGCAAAACAGTAGGTGTGGGAACTTATATGATGAAAATAAAGACTGAATTTATACTGAATTTGTTCTTTTTCTTGTGGAATTTACAGTGTAAAACCAAAACTTGCAGGGTTTCGGTGGAAGCTGGATAAATACCTGTATTGGGGAAGTGAATAGTGCAATGACAGGATGGATAATAGGTTCCGGGCTGTGTCGCTGCAAGTTTCTTAACCAGGTGGTGGTTGGAAATCTTGTACAGTTAACCTCGACGTTCTTTTCATGGGAACACAGTTTGCCGTTTGAAACAATGAAAACGACATTTCGTCGATTTTATTAACAAAGTCAAGGTTGGCGGGGTTTTTTGGTTATTGGGCAGATGACGTGCATGGGAAAAGATGTTTTGTCGTATGTAGATGGCGGTAAGCAGTATGGGATCGCACCGCTTTTGGGGTCGGGCGGTATTCGGCCGGAAACCAGCGATTCCACTGGTTGCTTGACGTGTGGCGGAGGTACGGGGTGGAAACCGCTTGGTGATCACGCGTTAATGCACGGTCACCAAGGGTCGTGCAATATGAATAATGATCGTTGGATGAGGGGAGTGCGATCTGACGGCTGATGGGAGGCACGATCAGACGAGGTTTAAAGTGAGCGGGCCCGACGCAATTAAGAATTAATTGATCGTATCTGGGGTTATGTGATTGGTTGGGGGGGTTCTTAATTAACCATGATGGTTAACTAATCCCAATTAATGCAGCGGGGAATTGGGCTATTAACTAGTCACGGGTTAACTAGTTAATCCCAGTTAAAACATACTTATGGTTATAATTAACCAATGGGGCGGGATATTAATATTTCGGGGTTTTTTTTTATATATTTACATATTACGGGAAAGGGTGAAATTGTGCGGGAGTTATAGATTAAATAGGTTAATAGTTAATATGACAATGTAATGAAAGCGCCAAGTAAAACATTACGATTGTGTATTTAACTTAGGCTTAAAGTAGAAAAAGGGTTTTTTGTGTAATATTGTGAATTTTTCCTAAGTAAAATAGGATTTTACTTAGAAAAAGACTTTATGAAATCAAATGAATGGTTTATGGATGATTCTAAGTACTTAGGCTTTTTAAATTATTGGGCCGAGGGTCCAGTCCCTCCAGAAGTTAGAGAAATGCTCTGAGCCCCTCCAATTTAGCAAATACCTCAGTGCTTAAGGGAAATTAGTGAATAATTAGGGAAAATGAGAAGGGGAGTTAATCATTGTGACTTTGCTTTGCTTGTGATGTCTTCAATGTAGTGTATGCCTTGGCCTTGTAATGAAAAATTAAAGATTAACACATTTAGAGACATTATTCATCACATGTATCATTCTGCAACATCATCTACCTACCCTACCTACTTTAACCTAACATTTTTTCTTCTTTATTTGGGTGCACTTAGACTAGCAAACCCTTATCAAATCTTCCTTTTATTTTACATGGCAAACCTACCTAAATCTACACTTATTACATCCAAGGGCTCAGATTAAAATGTTGAGCTCCTTTATTTACTCTACCTATCTACTTATCTGCCAAGATTACACTGTTTGGTCAGATATTTATTCTCTATTTCTATAGCATGAAATTGAAAAATGAATCAGCCAAGTTTGAACAGTTTGACTATTCATGAATTATGGCATAAGTGACAAGCTGCACACAATTTGTTTATTACATAAAAGTAAAGAGCAATGACATTTAAACTTGCACACTTTCCTGGTCTATTTTTGTTTGGGGTTCATTTTCTTTCATTTTTTGACCATCTTTATTCTTTTACCCTTTGATTTTTCTTTTAGGGTATACCCTCTTTACATTTTTTAAATTTTTTGATTTTTTGAAAATATGGAAAACTTTTGCAACAAGAAAAGGTATGATCATATTACAGATCTCATCAAGTCAATCATGACATATGATACCTATTGTTATAGGGGCCTAATAGTGGGCACCCATGCAGCTTCAATTTTACCACTTTTACCCAATACACTGAGATGGATGAAATCTACAGGAGGGTAACAAAGATTTCTATCCCAGATCAGAAACACTCGGAAGAATTGACAGATTTATTGGATTGAGGATAATGGAACAACATTCAGTTTTTTTGGGGATAGTCAACAAGCTCCAACCATTTTTCAACTTTTTCGGCACTAGTCATCAAACAACGCAACACCAAAGTAGCGCCAGATCCTTAGACATTTTTATTTTTGATTGTGTAAATAATCTATTTTTGTAAAAGTAGTTCATGATATTTTCGTCTTGCTGTTGTATAAATAACTCTCTTCACTAATTATTAAGGGTTGCACCCTTGAAGAATCATTTCTAGACATATGATGTAATTAATCTTCTTGGATCATTAATACGAAGCAAAGGATTCTGAATTCTATTTTGCACAGTTTGTGTTTCCTATAAGTGTTTCCAGTGTCATTCATTAGGTTTTTCTTCATATACTTGTGTATTGTAGAGATAACTAGGTAGGAGTAATTGTATTTCAATCTATTCCTATAAGATTTCTGAAGTGATAATCTATAAAGAGAATGAATTAATGGACTGTTTGTTTAATTAATTCCCTCAAAATCAATAAATCATCAGCATCTTTTGTAAGCGCATGTGTATTTTCTCAAACCTGTAAACATAGTTTAAAGGTTTTCATACTTATGGTTGTTTAGCTTTCTTTTTGAAAACTGTGGCAATCATATTACTTTTCTATTTCTGCTCATCATCTTAAAAGTTATTTCACTGTGTAAATATTTATAGCATCCCTCTGCTGAGATATTGATATTATTTAAGGGGTTAGGAACATCATTTCTATATATTTTTCATCCATTGGTCTCACAAATTAAAGCAAAACCCCCAAAACATTTATCTTAGATCTCTGGCATAATAGCTTACCATTATTATCTTAGAGGTACAACAGTACCTACTTGGGAAGTGGCATCAAGGTCCTTAGCTCATTTACCCAGTGTATTGTTCTGGACATGATGAACCTAACTTAGATTGATTGATCCAAAAGTATGGGAGTTTCACCAACATAATGAAAGAGATCATCACCAGGTAGTTGTTGAAGTTCCCACTCAGGAGTAGCTATAGAAAAATCATGTAGTCTGCATTTTCTGAATTCACGAAGAGCTGAGCAACCCTTTTATTGTTATTGATTTTCTAGCATTTAGTTTGAAGGGTAAATTTTTGTTTTTTTTTGTTTTTGTTTTTGTTTTTTTGTTTTTTGTTTTTTTTGTTTTTTGTTTTTTGTTTTTTTGTTTTTTGTTTTTTTGTTTTTTTGTTTTTTTTTTTTGTCTTTTTTGTTTTTTTGTTTTTTGTTTTTGTTTTGTTTTTTTTTGTCTTTTTGTTTTTTTTTGTTTTTTGTTTTTGTTGTTTTTGTTGTTGTTGTTGTTGTTTTTTTGTTTTGTTTTGTTTTTTTGTTTTTGTTGTTTTTTGTTTTGTTTTGTTTTGTTTTTGTTTTTTGTTTTTTGTTTTGTTTTTGTTTTTTTCTTTTGTTTTTTTTCTTGTATGTTATTGCTATCTTTCTAGCACTGTATTATTGGTTTGACATGCAATAGCACTGAGATATTAAAGCATAGTCATAGCAAATTACACAACAAAAACAAAAAGTATAGATAGGAAGAGACAATTTTTTTTATGAGACTCCATATTTGTTAAATTATTAATCATAATGGCCACAGGCTGGTTATGGATCATCAAGCATATGTATAATGTTAAATTTATGAAACAATGTACGTTTTATGCTTCAGAGCAATTTTACTTCAAGTTCTCTATTAGCCCATTATACATATCCAGATTAGCAATCACATCAACATTATAGTAAAATGCAGATAGAAAATAAACATAAACAGTAGAGCACAAGCCAAGACAAGAGGACTCAAAATGTGGCACAGCTAGGGACAAACCCCAATGTGGGAAACCCTTGATCAATTCTTCTTATATATATTCTTCAATATTTCAGCACAGAGAGAGAGATAGAGTACAATGATTTGAAGTCAATACTGACTTTCCAAATTAGGAGATATGACATCAAATATCTTAACCATGAAGATGACACAATAAAATTGCAAATCTAGCACCAAGGGTTTTAATTCTAAATACTAGTTAGGGCATACTTATTAGAAATAAGACAACCCTAAAAACTGATCCAACAGTCACCTAAAGGACTGCAACTTTCCTTCCACAAGACCCTCCTTCCTTTGTTGCATCACCACACTTCTCCTTGCTGGCTATACAACCCTTAACATAGCACCTAGAACAACCTCAAGTTGCTGGCTATGGCCTGCAACCTAGCTCAACAAATTGTTGTAGCTTCTGTCTCCACAACAAACCCACACAGGTGCCCTCAACAACTATGTTTGTTCCTCCATTTTTCTTGGCCTAGACAATACTTCATGATGGCCCTAATCCACACTTAAGACAATCCTGGTTACACTTTAAGATATACCTTTCTCCTCCACTCTGTCATCTACAACAAACAAAGAAGCCACGTTATCCCTTAGGCTACATCAAGGGCTGTCTTTTAGGTATTCTTCTTAGTATGGTTTAGCTCTAATTCTATCCAGCAAACCCAACCAAAGAACAACCCTTAACACAAGAAAAAATAACCCTTCAAATGTGCCATGTTATCCCTGCATCTCCTATGGCCCAATCATAGAAGTATGCTGACCTTTTTGCCTTCTTCCACGCTATCCTTAAGCTTCTCCTTGCTGCGGCCTAGGCTCACATTTCTCCACCAAAAATTTCAGAGGTATATGGCCTTATTGGATGATTCAAATGAGGGAGAAAGAACTTATATACATACCAATCGGTGGGGGTCAAGAGACGTGACTATTGGATTAGGTGAGCCGGCATATAGAAGAGGCCAACCTTGAAAATTTGACCATATCAAAATAAATTCATAACTTCATTTGTACATGTCGAAATTGGATGATCTTTAGATCAATCCTACACCTCTCGGAGAGAGGAATCCAAGAAAAATATCAGCTATTATAAATAAGGTGAACCATATGGAGTTTGTCCCTAATTTCCAATTTTAATACTCCCTCTCAACTAGGGAGAACTCCATCGGCCAATGCATGTTCCAGTCGGTACTATCTCTGCCATCAATGCACTGCTCTGCACTATTATGCTGTGTTGTGTTGTGTTGAACTATGAAGAAGAAGAAGTGATTGAGAATGTATCATACCATTCTCTACTGACCCGAAGTCAGTCCCAGATAAAAGAGAGTGTGTCATACCACTCTTACTGACCCGAAGTTAGTTCCAGATAAAAGAGAGTGTGTGATACCACTCTTACTAACACAAAGTTAGTTCCAATAAAAGAGAGTGTGTCATACCACTCTTACTGACCCAAAGTCATTTCTGATAAAAGAGAGTGTGTCATACCACTCTTACTGACTCGAAGTCAATTCTAATTGATCCCAGATCAATATAGGTCATCCTAGCATAGGGAGTATAGTAGTACACGATGCATCCATTGGTAGTACTATGGTCCCTATCCTCATTTCCCTACTCATTGGCCAGATGAGAGGTACTTCCCATGAGTCCTGACTGCATGGGTAGGATGTCTCAGTAAGAGAAGGATGGACCACTCATCCTGCCTACATGTTGCCACGGGGTATCATAGGGGAAGGCTGAACCACTCACCCTATATGCAACAAACCACTAGAGGAAGGCTAAAACACTCACCCTATGTTTTCTCACCACTCCAAGAAGTACCCCAAGCCCCCCGGAGCTCCCAGAGCTCAATATCCATATCATACAGGACCCTCAGAAGAGGGTCTCTCCACGAATCCAACTCGTTCTCGGAGGGTCAAGAACTTGACCTTCCCCAGGGGCTTCGTCAGAATATCGGTGACCTGCTCATTAGACTCATGGTGATGGATCCTTATTGCTCCTCGTTGTACCATATCCTAGATAAAATGGTACCTGATAATTATATGCTTGGAGCAATCATGAAATGCAGGATTCTCTAATAATCAGATCCCACTCTGGTTGTCACGTATCCAGCACATGTCCAAACACCTCACTGAAGATCTTCCTCAACCAGAAAGCTTCACAAGAGGCCATACTCACAGCTATGTATTTGGCCTCAATGGTGCTCAAGGTAGCCGACTTTTTCTTCCTGCTCATCCAGGATATCAAAGCAGAATCCAAGGAGAAACAACATTTAGAAGTTCTCTTGCGATCCACCATACTACCAGCCCAATTAGCATCAAAATAACCATGCAACCTCACATTTCTGGTAGTGTATCTCAGTCCACGAGTGATTGTGCCCTAAAGATATCTCAAAATATTCTTTTTACCAATCCACTATATATGACGAGGCTCAACCATATATGGGCTTAATGTGTTAACTGCAAAACATATGTCCAGACAGGAGTTCACCAACAATATCAATGCTCCTCTAAGTTGATGATACTCGAAAGAATTTCCTAGTTCAGGTCCGGTAGCACTACCACATAACCTTTTAAATTTAAGTTCCATCGGGGTAGTCATAGATTTGCAGTCCAGGTCTTTCCAATACAACATATTTTCCTTGAGATATGAAAAATTCTCCTAGCTTTTTGCCAGTCCTCCAATCCTAGGAAGTAGTGCCTAGGTCCTTTATCTCAAATTTAGAAGCCAACTCCCTCTTACATGAGAGGATATCAATAAACATCATGGCTCCCTTGAAACATTGGAAAAGCATGCTTGATCAGAGTATATCCATCAATCCATCTGCACCTTGCTATTTATCCTTTGGTCTATACATCAGGGTCAGCTAATCATGTTGCCTCTTAAGTAACAAGGATATCATTTTTAGAGTTTTTTATCCCCAATATGTCCCAGGTTGAGAGGAATCGACGGAGGTAACCACAGACCAAGCTTTCAGTTTGGTAGCTAGCCCTACCAAACCAGAGAGGACTCCCTCTATGAGATCATAGCCAAAGAATTGACTGGAATATAAAATTATTTTAGGCTATATATGATAGCCTCAGATAGGTTTGAAAATTTAGGGTTGCTGAACAAGGTATGAAAACTAGGTAACTAGGTCAAAAGAGCAAAGGGTAACAACAACAAAAATATAGAGGAGAAAGGTAGCAATAGTTTTGTGATGGCTTCGGGTTTGTTAGTGTAGTGTAGTGCATTGTAGCATTTTTTTGGTTTTGATAAGTTAGAATAAATTAGAAAAAAAATGAAAATGAGTTTACAAAATGTTAAGATAGGATATGGACAAAAAGAATATTGAATAAAAAATGTTAGGAAAATATTTTTATAAATATGTCCATATCAGAGAAAATCTTAGGGTAGATTCCCTAAAAAATGAAGGCAAAATGAAATGTTAGGTTAGACAGAAAGAAAAAGAAATCAACTTTGAAAGTGGTGCAAATCTAAATGTCACTGCTTTATTTTAAATTCAATTTGAAAAATAATAGTTGTGTGCAGTTTATTTAGATGCCACACTAGGTTATTTTATCCAATTACACAGTTACATCATAATTGGATTTGTTTTAAATTAATTCTCATAGGTAGAAAATAAATTGACTTAACAGTTTAATCTGAGCCAATGGAAGAAATACGGTATAGAGATAGATTTTTCATGAAAATAAAATATTAGGTTGCTAGTTCAAATGCAGTCTAGAAGGATAAGTAAAAAATGTTATGAATAGAGGGGTAGGTAGAAATGTGAAAGTTTGAAATGTTGAAATGTTAAAATGGTTATTTCCTAAGTATCGCATCGCATCGCATCATTCATAAGTAAATGAACCATTGGGCAGATGAAAGTGCGATGTGCGATAACGCTGTCAATCGTTGGATGACCATTGATTCCTGATCGTAGGATCATATCACATCGCATTATTCATAAGAGAATTAACCATTGGGCGGATGAAAGTGCGATATGCGATAACATTGTCAAATTTTGGATGACTTTTGCTTGCTGACCATAGGATCATATCGCATTGCATTATTCATAAGTGAATGAACCATTGGGCGAAAGAAAGTGTGATTTCTGATATGCTATCACTTCATTCATTAAGTCACCCAGACCCATAGCCATTGCTTCCACCTATCATATCACGACCCCACCATTCATTCCTCGCTCATACATATTAAACTCCCTCCACCTCACCTCTCATCCCGCACACTCCTCCGCAATCATATGGCCCACACTCCCTTTCGGCCCTCATTCACTGTCCAAATTTTATCTGTTGAGGGGGGGCGGGGGGGCCGAAATGGGCAGTCTTTAATAGCGCCCATATAAACCACAAAAGTACCTTTTAATCTTTCGAGACTAAAAATCCCAAAACCACAAACCGCTCCGTCTTACCCCCGAACGCGGTATCCTTCATAGCCGTTACTACCACCCCACATCACCTCCACGTCACATTCCACTTCATATCTCCCGTCCAATCATTGGCCACCTATCCGTTGCCAATTCATTTCCGCTCCCACGCGTTTATAACCAAATGTCCATTAATTAACCCATTAAATAATTAATGAACTTTCAAACGTTCGGCGCCACCCTCCTACTCCATTTTTCTCTTTATAATCACTCTGCCATACATTTCAAAGGTGACACGGTTAACTTCACCGATAGTATTATTCAAGCCCACCTACTCAACAGATCAGCTACTGTCTAACATTCTAGTAGCCACTTGTCCTATTCGCAAGCATACCTTCCAGGTCCACTTGTCAGTTACCTGTCTCCACTCTGTTAATTCCTTTTACCATTTTGTCATTTACAGTCTGCAGTTTCATTTGACAAAATGCCTCCCAAGGGAAAAGGAATTATAGAAGTTTCAAATCCTCTAATTCAACCACAGATTGATTTCCACTATACTCCATTAGTTGACAAGGATTGCAAAATAATAAAGACTTCTTCTCAATTTGATTTATTGGAAATTTATTGTTAGTGGGAAGAGCAACTAATTGACCAGAGTGATGAATTGGGATCTGAGAATCCCAATTACCCCATTATGTTTTTCCACAAATACACAAAGCTCCAGAGTTCGTGAGAAAATGCCATGAATCCTATGATCCTAGCCAGAGAGCCATTATCTCACCTACAGGAGAAATCCTCTGTCCTATTAATGCTGATGCAATTGAGAAAATGTTGCAGGCCCCTGCCACTACACCAACTCATCCTTTTTGTCATGAAAACCTAATAGAATCTTATAACAAACTGGACTTTACCAAGAGATCCCAGACCCTGGAACTGTTTTTAGCAATTGGTAGTCCTCTACCAAAGAGAAACCCCCCTAATGATTCATCTATGTTTCTTGATAGAAATAGGCATATTACTACTATCCTATCCTATTTTCTTGGTTATCACTCTGATCAGTCTATCAATGAAGCCATCCTTGGTTTTTTATCCATGTTTTCTTCTAATTCTAAGCCTACTATTATTTATGATTTCGGTCATGTCATAGCTGAAACTGTTGAGCACTGGAGAAGGTATGTTATTTTCATTTACTTTGTTGTCTTTTCTTTAAAACTCACAACCTTTTCACATCATGAGCTAGGCATATGACAAAAGAATATGATAAAATCTAGAAGATTTATATGTAATGTGGAATAACTAATAATTACCTTTCTTCTATGCAGAAAGAGGAGAAAATAGAAGACTATCATCCCAAAGGAAAGAACGAGACCAAGTTAACTGCTGTCCCTTTGGCAGGGAACCACATTCAAACAAGGCGATCCAAATTTGAGCGTAACAGCCAGAAAAAGGAAAAGGATATCTCCAATCGGCGCAAAAGAACAAGAGGATAATTGCAAACTAATAGCTTGGCGAATCCCCCAGGATTCTTTGATCCTGAGGGATTGCTATCTTAACAATCCTCTGCATTGTTTATATCGCCGCTCGACTGTTATAAAAATGGGTAGCACTGTTAGCTTCGGGAGAGAGAGAACTGTTGTTATTTTCATGAAATTTTCCTTGACACTTGAACTTTGATCATCGACTCTCCTTGAAGAGCGATTCATTATAACTCTATTTAATGTTTTAATATAAAAACCTAGTTGTTGTTCTATTGTTGATTCTGAAGTAGCTTTAAGCAGTGAGTCCCTGGAGGCTAAGGGCTCGACCCTGGTGGATCACTTGCTCCTGTACCATATTTTTGATTCATGTGTGGTTTGATTTCTTCGAGTTACTCTGTTCAGTAATCTGATGTGCTTTATTGTTTTACATATCAGCGCTGTTATATATACTTGGCTAAATACTATTGTTATCTGCAACAGGAATGCTATGTTATCATTCTAACTTTGTATCACATTGTTGTTCCTTTTGACAATTGATATAACATTGCTGTTCCTTACAGATTTCCATTTGATTACATATTAACTGCACTGTATGTTCCTAAATCGGTACTACTGTATGATTTACTCTTAAACTGTGACTGTTGTTCATTCGGGATTACTGTTCCATTACAATTGTTGTTACTTTATAGATTCATGCATATTGTATCAAAGCTCAGATTACTGTTCCTTTTAATGTTAGGTGTGTCGCGTGTTTAACTTGGGTTGCTGTACATTAATATTTAAGTTGTTGTTCTATACTTTATTTCTGATAGTCCGCTGTTCCATTTCTGTTTGCTGTTCAATTCAAAGGCTGTTACTTAATTCTTGTAGATTATAATTATTGCTGCATTCATGTCCATAGGTTAAGGTTTTGCTGTTCAATCCTGTTTATAGAAATAGTTGTTGTTCCATCTCTTGTCTTTTGAAGATCACCATTGCTTTGGTTTGCAGAAGGTTTGAGACTGTAGTGAACATCGACATACGCTGTCTAGTTCCCAGTTTGATGATCCTTCTTTTGAGTGCCTTTTTGATTGCATCAGTTTACAGAGGGAAGAGTTACCATTACTATACCCTTGACTGATAAGTTGTTGTAGTTTTCTGAACTCATGATTTGAGTCCTAGGTTTCTTTTTGCAAGTAGATTTCATTCCAAACATCTGTTTACTCTTGTATTGAGAAGCACTATACTACTAGCATTACTTTGACAAATGACTGCCTCAAACTAAGTACACTCTTTGAGATAACAAATCGTTCCTGGATTGACAATTAATGTAGGGTAAATAGAGGTGAAAAAGACCCTTTTTACTGCTCGACATTTTGGCGCCGTTGCCGGGCAAGAGTGTAGCCATTTGTTTCTTTTACAGAGTAGTGTAAGAAGCTACTAGGAGAGAATTGGGTTTTAAAAACGAAAGGTAAGAACCTGCGTACGGAGCATGTAATAGCCCTGCTCCCCTACCTGCTTTCCTGCAGATTTGTTGCTATTTTCTTTGGGTAGAAATTAGCAGTTTATTTGTGTGCATGACTAAGCAGAAAAAGCCATAAAGGAATCCTAAACCTCTACCCAAGCCTGACAAAGCTAAGGGGCCGGTGACCCTTGGCCGATCAACCTTTATAGACGAAATACTTAAGAAAGAAGAATCTCAGCCTTCAGTAGGGCCTAGAAAAGTTACTTCTAGACAACCTACTAGTTCCCTTTAGGCCACAGGATCACCATCTGTAGCCTTTGCTGAGGTGCATAGTCACACCGAAGAGCAAGATTTTCAAGAAATTGAGAATTCTAGCCCAAAATCATTGCAAGAAGGGAACCTTAGCAACCTCTGTGAAGGGAGAGGAGAAACCAGGGAAACTGAAGAACCAAGATCTCCTCTTGGGATAATTCCGCCATTAAGCAACCCAGATAAGGGAAGTGCTACAAAAATCATCCATAATGAAGTTGAAGAACCTCAAGAGCCAAAGTCCCCCCAGACATTAGGAACTCTCATCATCCCAGATAAAGGAAGTGTTGTTAAGGCCATTCCTGTTAAAGCCAATCCCCCTCGTCAACCTAGGAATACCCTCCTAGACATCCCAAAAGATTATTGGCACATATTTGACCAAATGGCCCAAAACTAGCCAAACACCCAAACTTCTACACTGCAATATCCCATTGTGGACACTGCAGCTAATGCTCCTATGAAAGCAATTCCTCTCCAGCATATCCCTACATTCCATGGCCTTACATCAGAAGATCCAGATGCATTCTTATTTGAATTTGATGTGCTGTGTAGAGGATATGACTATACCACCGATCCCAAGAAACTGAAATTATTTCCCTCTACATTAAAAGGGGCTGCTTTAAGATGGTTTATGGGGTTGGGTGGTGGTGTTATAAACAACTGGGATCAAATGAAAGAGTCTTTGCTAAAAAAATATTAGGATTATTGTAGGTCTAGAGAGTTAAAAGATGAAATATTTCAAATGATAGCTAGACCAAATGAAACATTAGAAGAATATGTTGAGCATTTTCAGTATAATCTTCAAAGATCTCCTTATGCATCATTACCCTTACCTAATAATGTATTAAAAACAACATTAATTAGAGGAATGAAGGAACAATGGATTGAAACACTAAATATTATGGGAAAAGGATATATTTATCAGGAAAATTTTCCTGACATTATTAATTTATGTATCAGGAGTTTGAGAGGCAGCACAACATTAAAACCAGCAAAACATGATCGGTTTGCAAGAGATAACAAAATTTCTGCAGAAGGAGTAACTCACGCAGAAATTGGAAATTTATTAGAAAAATTCAATACCGGCATATTGGGGACTCTAACAATGTAACTTGATATTATGCAGGCCAAGCAAAAACAAGTAGAGGCAGAACAAAATTTGGTAATCTTCTGCCCCAAGTGCAGAAAGAAACACAGCCACAAAGAATGTCCATTAGATGCGGTTCAAGTTTGCGCCATTTGTACAAAAGACCATTCTACAAAGAGTTGTCCTCACTTCCTGGATTGAAAGCAGTCTATAACGAAGCGGAAGAAGAGCCAGAACTGATGTACCTACTTAATCAGCGCCGTCAATGGCAGCCGCGACAATTAGGTATGTTCTCCGATCCAGCTTCTTCTTTTCAGCCTCCACAATATCATGCTCAGCAATATAATACTATGTGGCAAAATCAACCTCCATTCTCAAATTGGTCACAACAACCATTTCCTTCATTATCACTATGGCCGAATCAAGCAAGTCAACCGAATTGGCCAAATTTTCCCTATACCCCACCATATTGGCGAAAAAATGTATACCTAGCGCAATGGTCCCCTCCTACTTCACAGAGTCAAGCCTGGCAGACAAACTAGCAAAGACCGATGAATCAGCCAGTAGGAACCATTCCACTCCCTCAACCTACAATGCCAACATTACAACAAAACCCGCAATCTAACTTAAGACTGCAACTCCCAGCCCAACCCAACCCTAATCCGAATAACAGACCGGTCCAATCTATTCAAATAATTGAAACACCAGAGATAGGAACCGATCTAAGGGAATGTAATGACCTTCAATTAAGATCTGGGCGCGTCATTGAAACAGAGGGAGATAAAACCGATCAAGTTGAAAATCAGTTACCTGTATAACAACCACTGCAAGAAGAGGATGTGATCAGACAACAAACTCATAATCAAGTAATCACATCTTCTCCTCCATTCCTAGAATGATTAATTATACCTCGACCTATACAACATTATGATTTTGACATTCTGGGAGAACTTAAAAACATGTACATAAAAATTCCACTCCTCCAAGCCATCCAAGATATTCCAATATATGCAAATACCATTAAAGAGCTATGTATAAAAAAGCCAAGGAGGAGAACAACAAATAGCCTAACAGTCCAAGTAGTTGGTACCCTATCTGACCTATTATCAGGAAAAGAAACACTCGTTAAATATGAAGACCCAGGAAATCCAATAGTAACAGTACAAATCAGTGGGCAAACTTTTGCAAATGCCTTAGTTGATTTAGGGGCTGCAATTAATATCCTAACAACCACCACTTTTCAAAAACTAGGCATTACATCAGTAGAACCAACCTCCACTTTATTAGAACTGGTTGACCGATCTGTGGTTAGGCTAGAAGGCACACTACATGATGTCATGGTATTTGTTTATTCTTGGGAGTATCCTGCCGACCTTTTGATAATAAACTCCAAAAACCGACTTGATGGACATCCATTGATTTTAGGTGGACCTTGGCTTGCAACCGCCAACGCTTATATTAGCTGCCGACAAGGTAATATGACTATAACTAGAGGGGCTAATATCAAGAATCTAGACTTGTATCCTCTAGCCTAGCCAAGTGTCACAATAATAAAAACTAACAAACATCCTGTATTATACCTCACCGAAAATATTAGATCCCCATTAACCATAGAAGATGCCCTCGATTTCAAAGATCAAACAGAGGATGATTTCAGTAACAACTTTATTAGCCAGGCTAAATCTAGATCCTACATACAATGTCATATGATAGAAGTAGCATTTGATAATGAATTAGAAGAAGATCCTCTCAAAGATACTCACGATCAAACAATACCTACCACCTCTATATCAAATAGCAAAACTGTAGAAATTGAGCTAGGAAAAACTTTAGACATTAATGACAACTTGACTCCAGAACAAGAATACAAGCTAATCCAGCTACTGAGTAAATACAAAGAAGCATTTGCATGGGATTATCCTGACATGAAAGGAATTGATCCCCAGTTATGTACACACCACATTTACATAGAAAAGGATGCAAGACCTGTTCGCCAACCACAAAGGAGACTTAACCCTCACCTAAAAGACATTGTAAAAGCTGAACTTGAGAAACTTTTAGATGTGAACTTTATTTACCCTATCTCTGATAGCAAATGGGTCTCTCCGCATGTAGTGGTACCAAAGAAGAATGGAAAGTGGAGGTTTTGTGTAGATTATAGAGAACTAAATAAAGCAACACAAAAAGACCACTTTCCCCTTCCATTCATTGACCAGGTATTAGATACATTAGCAGGAAAGAAATTCTTTTCTTTCTTGGATGGCTTCAGTGGATATAATCAGATTCACATTGCCCCTGAAGACCAAGACAAAACTACTTTTACTTGTCCTTGGGGAACATTTGCCTACAGAGTTTTACCTTTTGGCCTATGCAATGCCCCTGCTACATTTCAAAGGGCTATCCTCAGCATCTTTTCAGATTTAATAAATGAAGGGCTCGAAGTATATATGGATGATTTTACACCATACGGAGATGATTTCGACCTAGCATTGGACACACTAGAAAAAGTGTTGCAGCGATGCATTGCCACCAGGCTCTGTCTGAGCCATGAAAAATGCTATATGATGATGACTGAAGGACTTATTCTAGGCCATTATATTTCAGCAGCTGGAATACAGGTAGATCCGGCCAAAATTCAAATAATTTTGTTAATACCTACTCCTACCACTCAAACAGAGGTACACAGTTTTCTTGGATTTTCTGGTTATTATAGAAGATTTATAGAACATTTTTCTCATATTGCTGCACCCTTATATGCACTGACAAGGAATGTTGACTTTGTTTGGACAGAAAAATGTGATCGCGCTTTTGAGAATCTGAAAAAACTTGTGTCAATAGCCCTAGTACTCCGAGGATCAAATTGGGACCTGCCATTTCAAATTTCATCAGATGCTTTAGACACAGCTATTGGAGCAGTCCTTAGGCAGGAGGAAGATAAATAACCATATGTGATTTATTATATTAGCAAAAACTTGTCTCCTGCTGAACTGAACTATACTGTGACTGAAAAGGAATTTTTAGCTATAATACATGCCGTCAATAAATTTAGGCATTATATCACTGGATATCCTTTTATTTTATATACAGATCACTCTGCAATAAAATATTTAGCAAATAAACCAATCGCAAACAGTAGAGTAACTAGATGGCTGATTTTATTACAGGAATTTGATATCACAATAAAGGACCGACCGAGAAAAGAAAATCCTGTAGTTGATTTTCTCTCACGAATGCCAAAACTAGTGGATGCAGCAGCGGTCGAAGATCCATTTCCAGATGAACATTTGTTCGCTGTTACTGTTAAAACACCCTGGTATGCTGATGTTGCAAATTATTTAGTAGTAGGCAAATTACCGAAACATCTGACCCCCAATGAATGAAAGCAGATTGTCCAGTGTAGTACTCGATTTTCTTGGATTGGGAGCTACCTGTTTCATACAAGGGCAAATATGCACATTAGGAGATGCGTCTGTGAAGATGAAATTTTTGACATCTTGAAAGCTTGTCACGACGGGCCATGTGGCAGACACTTCGCAGATCGGAGAACTGGTCATAAGGTGCTACAAATAGGGTATTATTGGCCCACGATCTTCAAAGATGCAAAGAAGTTCATTCAAGCTTATGACAGCTGCCAAAGAGCAGGACGCCCTGGACAGGCTGATGAAATGCCTTTGAACCCACAGCTAGTTGTCGAACCATTTGAACGATGGGTGCTTGATTTTGTTGGTCCAATTAACCCATCGTCACATCAGAAAACATATATTCTGGTAGCAACAGAATATGTCACCAAATGGGTTGCAGTAGAGGCATTGCCGAGAGCTACAGAGGATTTCGTCATACAATTCCTATTCCACATATTTGTGCGATATGGCCTCCCAAGAGATATAATTACAGATGGAGGACCTCAGTTTTCTGGTAATAAAATTGCTGCCACACTAAAAAACTATCATATTTAGCATAAAATTACTACTCCATACCACCCATAGGCAAATGGTCAAGTAGAAAGTACGAACAAAATAATAGAAGCAATATTGACAAAAACCATTGCCTCACACAGACGCGATTGGGCTGCAAGACTGCCAGAAGCATTATGGGCATACAGAACAACATGGAGAAGTACTACCGGTTATTCACCATACCAGCTAGTATTTGGAAAGGAACCCATCTTTCCGATAGAATTTGAAATATAGACATTACGAACAACACAAGAGGTCGGTCTAGATTTAGACGAGGCTCAGATTAATATATTACAGCAGATCAATGAGCTAGATGAAATCAGGCTCTCTGCCCTTCAACATACTGCGTTAATCCAACAATAGTGAACCAAATGGCACAACGCCCTCATTAAAAAGAAAGTCTTCCGTGAAGGAGATTGGGCGCTCCTATACGACTCCAAGTTCCAGGATTTTCCTAGGAAACTTCAGACTCACTAGCTAGGACCATACGAAATCCAGAAGGTACATGATAATGGCACCATTACTCTAACCACCATTGATGGATCCACACATACCTTTAAGGCAAACAGCCACCGAGTTCGATTATACCGCAAACCACTTACTTGGGAATCCTTCTACCAGCAACTACGAGAAGACTCCGACATGCAGATTCTAGTTGAGGAAGAGAAAACTTCCTCACCTTTGGTTCATTAAGTAATTCGACTACTCTTACACATTGTACATAATTCTTTTGTTTTGTATATATATTTTTGCAGTTGTATAACATTTGCACTTTGCTGTTCCTTTCGAAAGGAACAGAATTTTCACCATTTTGTTGTTCCGTTTTCAAGGGACGACATTTCTGCACTTTGATGTTCCTTTCGAAAGGAACAACATTTTCACCATTCTGCTGTTCCTTTTTCAAAGAACAGTACTTTTGCACTACTGCTGTTCCTTTCAAAAGGAACAACATTTTTGCTGTTTTGCTGTTCCTCTTCAGAAGGAACAACACTTGCATTTTTTGCTGTTCCTTTCCCAAAGGAACATTGTTTTCGTGTTATGCTGTTACTTTTTCTTAAGGAAAAACATTTTCATGTTCTGCTGTTCCTTTTTCCGAAGGAACAACATTTTCATTTTCTGCTGTTCCTTTTCCCGAAGGAACAACATTTTTGTTTCTGTTGTTCCTTTTTCCGAAGGAACGACACATTTTTGTTTCTGTTGTTCCTTTTTCCAAAGGAACGACACATTTTTGTTTCTGCTGTTCCTTTTTCTGAAGGAACGACACATTTTTCTTTCTGCTGTTTCTTTTTCTGAAGGAACGACGTATTTTTTTTTTCTGCTATTCCTTTTTCTGAAGGAACATCATTCTCGATTTCTACTGTTCCTTTTCTCGAAGGAACAACATTTTTGTTCTGCACGACGCGTTTTTGTTTTCTGCTGTTCCTTTTTGTGGAGGAACAACACTTGTGTTTTCCGCTATTCCTTTTTCGAAAAACACAACATTTTTGCATTATTTCTCTTGCACTTGTTTTCTTTGCTGATATTCTTAGTGCACAACAGTTTCGAGTTTTTCTTACTTTTTGCTTGCGATTTTGTACATAGCACTTGTTTTATCTTTTTCTTTTTGTGTGTTTTATCATTCAGATCACTTCTGAAACATAGCTATACACTTATGCAATGAATATGAGAACTAGAATATACTGAAATCAGCAAATTACATAAAAAGTCACTATCTTTACAAGAATTTGCTCTGAATTGATAAGAGAAAAGAGGAAAGGACACAACTATTGATCATCTTGATGTCACTGTTCTACTAATACCGATATGGTTGGTTATCTTTTATCATGATGGTTCCTTATAAAATCTCATAATCATTATTAAGGAATAAGAATGAAGGGCATATTTTTCTATTGAGATGTTAAGACTTCTTCCACCATCCCTACTCTTAAGGAGTGTTGAACCACCCTTTGTGTATAAATAAGGAAAAGTACTTTATAAAAAGAGAAAAAAGTAAGAAAAATAAAAATGTTTATATATTTTGCTAACATGGTTTGTCAATGAAGGATGGGGGTCTCATTGGGAGCCAGCCTACCATGATCATAAGGAAGAAAGTGAAGTGGCATTCCCATTATGGCCACCACATAGGGATATGATCCAAGAGGCACATCAGAAAAAATAAAAAGTCCTTGGAACAGGAGGTCTCATCACGATCCGGCTTGCCCACCTTTCACTCCTTCCTAGTGAATGGCATTATGATTTATCTGGTTACCAAGCCAGCATAATGGCCTCCATTCTAACATTCCACAACACTTTCCTAAGTATACATTAAGGATCATGGTTCTATGGGTGAAATAAACAACTCTGTTAAGGTTATGGACACCTATGGGCAGCAGAGCTCTGTTGATGGTATTGAGGTCACATTCTTTATACAACAATAGCAGTTATGAATCCCTTCTTCTACCTTTAGAATGGATCAAATAAGATTATGAACATAATTCATTCGAACCTTTAATACATGAAATCTATTACAATCAACCATGACAGAAAAAGTTGATCGTGACTGCACTGAACTTTTTGTGCACGTCAGCTGTCCTATCCTCCAAATCTCGCATCATATCACGACATTCTCTTATTTATTAAGCGACTCTATGATATACCTCAATTTTGGAAATTTGCTCATTCTTGTAAACATGGAATCTCAGTATACACTGCTCCTTTCTGACTCTATATCATGTCAGTCCAGCACGCCGCTCCCTCATTTGACGGCTGAGGACGACCTATCACATTGCGGGGGGGAGCAGGTGACCTCATAATTCACTGGCATACGTGTCAGTTTATCATTTGGAGAACTTTTACTTGGGAATAGCAAGGCTTAACGGTATATTGTTTTCCAATTTGCATGGCTTGTTGTTTCAAAGTTATTTCCATGTTATGCTCTGCAACAATTAGCAGTAATTTGAAACTTGAACAAGCTTGTTGTTCCGTCATTTTCTCTGTGGTTGCTAACAGCTTGAATAGCCTGTTGTTCCATTGTCGTCTCTGTGTTTTTACAGTGTGCTAAGCATGGGAGGAAGATCAATTCGAAGAGAACCACAAGTGTTGACAGTCTTTGATGCCGCACGAGAAATTATAACAAGGGCAGGATGGATAGCTTATCTCAATCATCTGCAACAGTCCAACGAGACCGTGGCAATTGAATTTTTGCAGAACCTGCAAGAATATCACTCCACGGTAAGAGGGAGACAGATAGCAGTCATCGACGACATAATCATAGAGGTTTCAGGATTGCCAACCACTGGATCTGTGTGGACTCTGAAGAAAGTAAGACTGCGCGATGCCATCAAAATATTCCAAGATGAAGGTCAGAACCTGACTCGAAGTGGAAAGGGAGTTCTACCAGCAACCTTGGGAGAATCATGGGTAGAATTGGCAAAGATCATTCAGAATTACATTACCTGTGAAGGTAGAAAATACGTGGTAAGACCACGCCACCTTAAGCTTTTAGTTGTATTAAAACAAAAATGCATTGTGAATTTGCCTGTGTTTTTAAATTCTTTATTACATGATGTTGCCCGAAGCATGAAGAAATCTCGCCACGTAGAATCGGTAGTAAGTCATCACGGGTTGATACGATTGATAGTTAGCCACAATATTGCTTAGCAATAGAGCAGCTGGGAAGAACTAACTTTTACAATAGACGAGGGACTGGCTTTGCCAGCCCCCAAACGAAAGCATACTGCAAGTACATCAAATAAATCATTGAAACGAAGGAAATCCATCAGATTAGCATGGATCAGAGGGAGGCTGGAAAATTCCCAAGGGAACACCAGTCAACTGGTGGAAATAGTTGATTCAGGGGACGAGCAACCCCCGCAATTGGAAGGAGGTGAGAACGAAAGAGAATTGAATGATGAGGAAGAAACAGAAGGAGAGACCGAAAAATTTGGTCAGGCTGAAGAAGAAACAGAGCAACGTGAGGAAAGCCCGTTGCAAAATCTACTGCGAGAGGATGAATTGGCCCAGATTCTGGCCAACATGGGAGAGTATACTCAACCTCTCAACCCACTAAACCTCCACACTGAAGAAGAACCATAGGAGCACTCTATTCATGACAAGAGTGCATCCGAAGAGTTATGCGATGAGGAAGAAGAAGAAGAGAATCACTCCGGCCATGATGAAAGTGCATCTGGAGAGAAAAATGACGAGGATAAGAAGAGGAACAAATTGTTCCAAGTCAGAATACAGCGGAAGAAGTTTAAGAAGAAGAGAGGGGGGAAGAAGAAGTTACCCAGGGGATTGCAGAGAAAGCTAGGGTTTCTACCCCCGAACAACCCGATCAGCAAAATAATGAGGAAGCACCCTAAGAGAAAAATCAAGAAATTGGTCAAAGAGAAAGTCCAGGCCCGAATGCGCGAATGACTGTTCCTTCAAATAAAATGGAAGAAATAAAAAAATTACGAAAGGAACAACAAAGACTGCTTAATGTAATTGCATAACTTCGACAACAAATCAAGATTCTGAAGATGGGGAAGAGAGCAAAAAGGACCTCGGTGGTAAGGCATGCAACCACTCCAGCAAAACCCCTTAGGAAAAAGATTAAGAGGACTCAGGCCCAGCCTGCTGTTCAAAATCAAAAGGAACAGCATTCAGCTGTTAGTCATGTCGAAATTCAAACAAATGACATAACGGCCTGTGACAAAGAAATTCAGACAGAGGCATAGTCCTCTGAGGAAATTTGAACCATAACCACGGAACGATGCAATAAGAAGATTCAAGTGAACCTCCCGCCTACAACTACTATGGGGGATGGTGACCCGAGGATAGTAACCCTATGAGAGGGTTTGATGCAAGCCCAGCAAGCAGTAGAAAAACTTACAGAACAAACTGTCTCTCAAGAAAAGTATGAAGAATTACAACAATAGCTAAGGGATGTCAATTTATCTGAAAGTCAGGCTTTTGAAGGATGGCGAAAGGAAGAAGAAAGAGTCACAAAGGTAACTCATAGGCTAGATGTAGTTATCAAACAAATGGATACCTTATGCTCTTTGTACACTGACGTCCTAGCATGTAGAGCACCTACTAAGAATTATGCTTTGTTTTTAATGGAAAGATATTTGCAATTGAAAATTAAGGCTGTCAAAGCAGGAGCCCCTATAGAAATAAACACTATTGATGATTTCATAAATTGTTGTAAGCACTATGGGGTAAAGGTTCAGAGATTATTATGCGAGTTCTATTTGCACAACCTTGTGTTAGATCAAGAAACAGAGCAGAATCCCGGCCCTTTCGTTGGGGATATCCAACTGCAGGCATTTATTTCATTTGGAGTTAATCAAATAAAATGGCTTAAAGCCTATAATGCCTTCCAAAGACAAGAAAATGGATTAGACTTATGGGTAAGAGCTGAGCCTAGAGATCCATTGTAGTTATGGAATAAACATAGGAACCTCATGAGGACTCTGGGCGTGATTGAAGCATTAGGACCCATTCATACAGCAATCAATTGGCAAGGTATAGAATACCTTTTTACCATCAAAGACCTTGCCATTGCAGTTGCTAAATTTCGGTATTAGACTTCTAATCCGAATATCCAACTCAAGGAACCATTTAATTATGAGAACTTTAAGTTAGCTGCTGATCGCTTGGGCCTCTATGGTGATCTTATTTTGAAGAAAGGACCATCTTGGTTAGGTTGTAGGTTCTGAAGTCTGGTCATTTGGCATCCTGCACTAGGATACCAAGCCTTATACAAAATGCCTGAGGGCCAGACAAGACATCTCTTTGAGCACTTAGCTAGGCATCATGGTTGTAGACCTCCTCATGAGATCCCATCTCCAGCCTACTCTCTCACTGCCTTGCATGTCAACTACAATGTTTTAATGAGGGCATGAAAAAGGGTAAGCAGGGGGGTGTGTTGAGCACTGGAGAAGGTATGTTATTTTCATTTACTTTGTTGTCTTTTCTTTAAAACTCACAACCTTTTCACATCATGAGCTAGGCATATGACAAAAGAATATGATAAAATCTAGAAGATTTATATGTAATGTGGAATAACTAATAATTACCTTTCTTCTATGCAGAAAGAGGAGAAAATGGAAGACTGTCATCTCAAAGGAAAGAATGAGACCAAGTTAACTGCTGTCCCTTTGGCAGGGAACCGCGTTCAAACAAGGTGATCCAAATTTCAGCATAACAGCCAGAAAAAGGAAAATAAGATCTCCAATCGGTGCAAAATTACAAGAGGACAACTTCAAACTAACATCTTGGTGAATCCCTCAGGATCCTTTGATCCTGAGGGATCGCTATCTTAACAATCCTCTGCATTGTTTATATCGCCGCTCAACTGTTATAAAAAGGGGTAGCACTGTTAGCTTGGGGAGAGAGAGAACTGTTGTTATTTTCATGAAATTTTCCTTGATACTTGAACTTTGATCATCGACTCTCCTTGAAGAGTGATTCATTATAACTCTGTTTAATGTTTTAATATAAAAACCTGGTTGTTGTTCTATCATTGATTCTGGAGTAGCTTTAAGCAGTGAGTCCCTGGAGGCTAAGGGCCCGGCCCTGGTGGATCACTTGCTCTTGTACCATATTTCTGATTCATGTGTGGTTTGATTTCTTCCAGTTACTTTGTTCAGTAATCTGACGTGCTTTATTGTTTTACATATCAGATCTGCTATATATACTTGGCTAAATATTATTGTTATTTGCAACAGGAATGCTATGTTATCATTCTAACTTTGTATCGCATTGTTGTTCCTTTTGAAAATTGATATAACATTGCTGTTCCTTACAGATTGCCATTCGATTACAGATTAACTGTGATGTATGTTCCTAAATCGGTACTACTGTATGATTTACTCTTAAACTGTGACTGTTGTTCATTCGGGATTGCTGTTCCATTACAATTGATGTTACTTTATAGATTCATGTGTATTGTATCGAAGCTCAGATTACTGTTCCTTTTAATGTTATATGTTTCGCGTGTTTAGATTGGGTTGATGTACATTCATATTTAAGTTGTTGTTCTATACTTTATTTCTAATAGTCCGTTGTTTCATTTCTGTTTGCTGTTCAATTCAAAGGCTGTTACTTAATTCCTGTAGATTATAATTATTGCTGCATTCATTTCCGTAGGTTAAGGTTTTGCTGTTCAATCCTGTTTATAGAAATAGTTGTTGTTCCATCTCTTGTCTTTTGAAGATCACCATTGCTTTGGTTTGCAGAAGGTTTGAGACTGTAGTGAACATCGACATACACTATCTAGTTCCCAGTTTGATGATCCTTCTTTTGAGTGCCTTCTTGATTGCATCAGTTTATAGAGGGAAGAGTTACCATTACTGTACCCTTGACTGATAAGTTGTTGTAGCTTTCTAAATGCATTATTTGAGTCCTAGGTTTCTTTTTGCAAGTAGATTTCATTCCAAGCATCCGTTTACTCTTGTATTGAGAAGCACTATACTACTAGCATTACTTTGACAAATGACCACCTCAAACTGAGTACACTCTTTGAGATAACAAATTGTTCTTGGATTGACAATTAATGTAGGGTAAATAGAGGTGAAAAAGACCCTTTTTACTGCTTGACAAAACCATGCATGAGAAGTTTATCAAATTTAACACTGAAGAAGTATTCAAGTATGCGTCAATACTTGTGTATTTGTTTATCTATTTTCAGGGGGACAAATTCCCATTTTCTTTGCAGAAACTTGATGAAGAAGGATCGCCACAGTCAATGATTTTCTGGACTTCAATGGGGATGAAGGAGAAAGAAGAATTCACATATAAGTAGTTCATAGAACTATTTATTCATCCAGCCCTCAGCCTTATGATCAACACTCCATTACCAAGGATCAGTGAAGAGATTGTCAATGAACTTTAGTTCATAGATCAAGCCGCAATAGGAGATTGGTATTGCTACTAGAACTACATAGAAATCAGGGTTTTTGGCTGTGAGCTTTTACCCTACAAACTCCCAAAGTACCTCCCTATTAGAATCTTTGCACTAGGGTACTTGAGGCAAATATTGAATGCAGATGAAGTACATTTTGTAGCTACCAAAAAGAAATCGCAATTTAAGCTCAAAGCTCAAGTTGGTCCGTTCATTTGTAATACTAGGGCAATAGGGGAGGAGGCTAATAAGCTGCTAAAAGAAATGAAATTTGCTCTCAGATTTTCTTGGTCGTATGACCCATTGGGAGTCATCTCCAAACTCAGGGTGGAAAATAAGTTCTCACCGTATCATCATACAACTAGCCCTGAGATAGAATAGTTTAAGAATCAGTTGGAATGGACAGAGAATACCCTCCAGGAGGCTGAGAAGCATGTAGTCTTTACATCAAATATGCAAACTTCAATTTCACAGGAAAAGACAACCAAGAGAGGGAGGGAAGAACAATCTTCACCTGTAACAGAGGCAACGAGCCAAGGCTTCAGGGTTTTTCACAGGAAAAGGAAACAAAGAGTGTATATGAATGTTGATTCACAGTCTGGTGAACAGTCTATACAATCTCCAACTCAGTCTACCACTTCTCATGAATAATAGATAGTCTAACATGTTGGAGACATTCCAGAGAATAAAGAGGAAGACAGCTTCCATGTATTTAGTGAAATCAAAAGAAAGAATGAGGAATTGAAGTTGAATACTTACACCCAGTTCTGGAAGCATTCTTCCAGCTCTCTAGCAAGGCCTCTTTTAGTCTTTGACTCTGAGAAAGGGAAGATGCAAATGGCTTTCTTGCAGGCCCAAGTTCCCCAACCCAAGACTACAACACAATATCATAAACACACTTCTTTTGAGTTCAATGTTCACGATGTGCATCCAATTGATCAAATTGAGATGCACAAACAAATTGGACAAATGATTGCTTCAACCTTGACAAACACTGCTATGAGTTTGTCAAAATTGTAGGTTACATTGGCCAAAATTCAATCACAATTAATGTTGGAGAAGGTCTCCTCATTAGCAAAGGATACCAAGATTCAGTCCCTGGAAAATCTAGTGCTAAGGATGGGATATGGTCCATCAAACATAAATGCTACAGAGGAGCTCATTGATAAAAAGAACACTGAAGTTGCAGCACTAAAGAAACAGTGAGGATCCAATGGCCAAAGAAATCGAGGAGACAAAGACTCAAAATTTAGACATGATGAAGCTCATCATAGAAAAGAATTTGCAAATAAAACAAATGGAGGAGCAGATGGAGAAATTGGTTAAGGAGAAGGAGGAAGCTATCAAGAACATTCAAACTTCAACAGATGTAGTTTCTCTTGCAACAGTTCCCATCACTAGAGTTTCTACTACAACCACTACATCAGTAACAGGTACAGCAGAAGGAGCTGAATAACTTACTAAAGTTGTTCAGAACCTGTCTATCCAAACAGGAGAAATCAATAAATTAAAGGATGAACTCAAAGAATTACGGCTCTTGAAGTCTATATCAGACAGTACACACACAACTGAAACAAACAGACTTAAAGGCCAAGTGGAAGTGTTGAAGAAAGAACTCACAGATTCCTTCATAGGAAACAAGTTGGGTTTAACGAAAGAAATTATGTGGGAAGAAATCACAGAGGTAATCAAGGAGATTTGTCCATCCATTAAGATAATATTCAACCAAAAATATCTTTCGGAGAAAGCTCAGGAAGCAGTGGAATCCTTAAATAGATAGCTGGAGGATATGCCAGAAACTGCCTCTGATATAATCAAATTTCTGAATTCCAAGGATGATGATGAGCTTGAGGAGTTAAGGATAAGTGACAGAAATAAAACAATATTAGAAGTAAATAAGGTTATCACTAAAAGAAATCTCAACCTTCAGCTACAAGAAAAGTGCAACAATGTTAACAACATGGTTCAGAGATTCTTCAACAAAATTGAACCTTTGGTCAGCAAAGGTTTACCTTCTATGATGGTTATTAATGATAAATTGATGCCAGTTGAAGATTATGTCAAGAAGTTAACAGAGATGGGCACCCATGCAGCTTCAGTAGCCAATATCAAAGGATTAGCAACACCATCTCTCATAGTAAAAACACTCAGGGATTCTTTCTTCATCCTCAATGAAATCAAGCATATATTTTTGGTAAAGCCCACTTTTACCAAATACACTGAGATGGATGGAATCTACAGGAGGTTAACAAATATTTCTATCCCAGATAAGAAACACTGGGAAGAATTAACATATTTAATTGATTAAGGATTATTGAACAACATTCAGTTCTTGTGGGAACAGTCATCCAGCTCCAATCATTTTTCAACTTTTTCAGCAATAGTCATCAAACAACACAGCACCAAAGTAGTGCCAGATTATTAGACAATTTTATTTTTGATTGTGTAAATAATATATTTTTGTAAAAGTAGTTTAGGATATTTTTCATCCTACTATTGCATAAATAACTCGCTTCACAAGTTATTAAGGGTTGCACCCTTGAAGAAGAATTTCTAGATATCTAATGTAATTAATCTTTCTGGATCATTAATATGAAGCAAAGGATTCTGAATTCTATTTTGCACAGTTTGTGTTTCTTGTAAGTGTTTCCAGTGTCATTCATTATGTTTTTCTTCATATACTTGTGTCTTGCAGAGGCAACTAGGTAGGAGTAATTGTATTTCATTCTATTCCTATAAGCTTTCGGAAGTGATAATATATAAAGAGAATGAATTAATGGACTGTTTGTTTAATTAATTCCCTCAAAATTAATAAATCAATAGCATCTTTTGTAAGCTCATGTGTATTTTCTTGAACTTGTAAACAGAATTTAAAGGTTTTCATACTTATGATTATCTAACTTTCAATTTGAAAACTGTGGCAATCATATTACTTTTCTGTTTCTGCTCATCATCATAAAATTTATTTCACCGTGTAAATATTTATAGCAGCCCTCTAATGAGATATTGATATTATTCAAAGGGTTAGGCACATTAGTTCTATATCTGTTTCATCCATTGGTCTCCCAAATTAAAACAAAACCCCCAAAACATTTATCTTAGATGCTCTGGCATAATAGCTGACCATTATTATCTCAGAGGTACAACATAGTGTTGAGAAGAAATAAGAGGACTTAATGATCATATATGTCATGAATTCATTAAGCAAGAAATAAAATAACATATAATGATAATTCCATCAAAACAGAGCTTTAAGAAAAGAATTCTGCTTATAAACTTAGGAAAAATCACTGAAGAAATTGATGAATAGAAAGAAGAGATGAATATCTTTCATATGAAACTATAACAGAGAAAAAACAGGATCACAAACTCACTACACATGAATTCCTAGATAATAGCTGCAACTATTCTTTGATTTCCTGAAAATGTTGAAGCACAAGTTACAAGAATTCTCTCTTAAAATGTCCAACCCTTCTCTCTGACTGAGAAAATGATACATATAGACTAAGATAAATATTTTCCCACCTTTAGGGGTCGAATCCATGAGTGGTGGAATAGTTTCCAAGAATATCTCAACCAACAAGTGAGAGTGAGAAGGTTGAAAACAAACTCTTCTCTTAGACTTTGATTTGAGTTTCTCTTCATTAATGAGGCCTAATTTAACATAAAAAAAAACCTATTATGCTAATTTATTCATGATTACATCATAAAGACATCGAACTAATGAAATTACATCATCAAGTCAAAATATGTTGAAGAAATGCTGAAGATAAATTGTCACAGGGATATGTGCAACGCCATCAAGGATATGCGCAACACCTTCGAACATATGCGTAGTGCCATCTTTCAGGAGGATTTTGGAGGCCTTCCCCTGCTCCAACTTCAGAAATTGATAGCACATTGGAAATATATGGATCTCTAGTTATTATTAGACTCTTCAAGAAGGTGATTTGGACACTCCAGCAGGAAGAAAACTGATTTTCCCAAGACTACTCTGATATGCACAACGCTTGCTTCAAAATAGTGGCAGAAAGTGATTTTTTGACCTGTTTTTGAGCATTTCTCCAAATCTGTCTATTGACAAGCTTGCAAAAGTGGATAGCTGACATGTAGGAGTGATTATGTATCCAACCATGTAAAGTTTTTGGCATTTGGATGGATGAGGAAAAAGCGTAGCACCTATGTGATGCACATATAGTTGTCTCTGTGTTTTAAAACAAGCTAAAGACCACCAAAATTTTCAAAATGGAAAAGAGTTCTCAAAATTTCTTCAAAATTGTCAAGTGAAGCCATCATATGATATGTCATGCCATGAGAGAGGCCTTAGCAAGTAGATCAAGATTTTCTTTGTCCTTTTGGCTTGTTAGGGTTTCCTTGAGCTTTTTCTTCATTTGTTTAATTCTGACTTTGGATACCCTATTTCTTGTGTAGTAGTGCATAGCCATAAGCATTTGCAAGTTATTGTCCCTACTTGCCTTCTTGAGGAGCTTCTCTAGGTGGCCATTGACCTTGTCAAGCCAATATACTCTGTCTGCATTGATCTCTTTAGTAATTAAGTCATCTATAGTGATCTGACCTCTAGGTGGAGAAACTTCTTTTTGTAGCTCAAGGGCTCTCTTGAAGGCTCTTGTTCTTGGTCTCCCTGGTGTGCTTTTCTCTTCTTTACCTTCTGAAACATCCAACTGAACCACTGATTTGACCTTTACATCCTCTTTCTTCAAATAGGTTGTATGTTTTTTCTTTTATCATTTGGTTTACTTTCAATTGCATGTTTTCTTGTTGTAAACATGTTATTAAAGCATTTGCCTCTGTCAACTTGTTTTCCAACTTTTTGATCTCAGCCTCGTTATCCCTTATGATTTGGTTTGCAACTTTGTCCTCATGGAATTTCTCCATATCTGTCACATTGGAACCTGGATGAGTGAATTCCTCTTGCTGTGGGTATGCTCTCTTTTCACATGCTATAGGCTTGGTCCTTTCAAAAATATTTGGAGCAAACACAAGCCTTTCGCCTCTGGAATAAGTCTTAGTCACTTCTACCCTATAATCCCTCTTGGTAGGTTTGCTTGAAGAAGCAACCTCTTGTTGTACTGGTGAGTTTGGAGGTGTTGATTCATCACTAGATATAGCTGGAGAAGATGGAGGAAAAGCTAAATTTGAAAATCCATCCCAAGACAAATTTACCTATGCTAATTGATGAAAAACTAGAATTTTCACCAAGCCATGATGAAATAGACTAGTATGATGATTTTCTCCCATCTTTTGTACCTTCTTTGTCATTTTTGTTAGGCTTTTGTACAGATAGTAAGACAAGTTGAGTTGTTGAACAACAGTGAAATGCATCAAAAGCCTCATGTGGTATTGATACAACCTTGAATACCTACCCTCACATGTAAAATATTTCATGATCAATTTCATGAGAGGGGCATATCTTTCTAGCAAATGTCTGAATGGAAAAACATGTTTTGGAGCTTCCTTATATGGTGTTTTCAAGTACATCTTATAACTTTGAAGGTCAATATCTCTTTTCTTGAACCAAATTTATCCCGTGTTTGGAATCCTTGTGGATGTGGAGATGATTTTCCTTGACACAATGAACTCAAATCTTGCTATAGTCACTTTATCCCTTCTTAACTTGGTGGCAAAACCACTGGTTAGTTGATCATGAAACTTTAGTTGCTTAATTCTCTGGAAAAAAGCAAGACAACCTGCATCTTCAAATGATTTTCTGATGAAAGGATATGACAAGATCTCTTGAGTTGAGGTAGGTTCATATCTGATGATCTGCCCTCCTCTATGTCTCTTTTGTTCAGAGGTTTCAGATTCCATGATAACACCTAGCTCTATAGGAGAGAAACTAGGGTTTTACTTGTAGGAAAACAAGGGATTTTGATAGCTGTGAGGAAATTTAGGGAAATGAAAGGGACAGGGAACTGGAAAAATTTTGGGAAAATTTGAGAGGATAGTGAGGGATGTTAGGGAGCTAAGGAAGGTGGAATTTTAGAATTTGGGTGAGGGGAAGGGTTTCAAAGAAGAGAAACACATTCCAAGGTTAGGAAAGTGTACTCTGGCTAGGGTTTATGTAAAAATGATGGAATTTAAGGAGGATTTTTGATAGAGGGTGTTTGGGAAGGTGTGATTAGGATAGGAGAAGGTGTATGAACATCAGATACAAGTTTTAATAACAATTTGACCATGGAAATCATGAAATCTTGAAAACTGTTTTCAAAACCCTAGGAGAGGGAAATGAAGCATAACAACATTATTAAGAGTTTACTTGAGAAAATGAAAGGCGACCAACCTGGATTTACTACAACATAACTTGGATGTGATGAAATAATTCAGTACAAAGAAATTTTTAGCCCTTGGATGAAAAACGCAACAGTGCCAAGATTTGCATAGCACAACATGAGGATTTGCGCAACATATAAGAGAAACTTGACTTTGGCATGCAAAAACTGATCCTTATCTGGAAAATTCAACTTGTTTGGTTGGAGTAATGTCTTGGAAAATGGAATGAGAAAATGGAGAGTGAGTGGGACTCTTTTATAACTTGTGGAAATCGATTTTTTCACTTACATGTGGTAGTGGACCCACCATCACTTTTCATAACTTGACTTTGATAATGCAGCTTCATGACTTTATGAAAGTATTTCATTAAAAATGAAATAAAAACATGATTTAAAACTTTAATTGCCAACTTAACTTTTACTACTCCTTTATAAAATGGATTTCAATGGTGAAATGACCAGTTTTCAGAAATTAACCTTATGACCTAGTGGTGACCTAGCATGGGCTTATTAGATGAATTATGACCATAATGACTATGGGACTCTTCTAACAGTGATTTGACTTGACCAAGATGATATTAATTGACCATGGAACTGAAAATAGTAAATACTGAACCTTCCTAACTAGTGACCAAATTTTTATTGAAAATCTATTTGAAACTATAAAACTTTGACCTGAAACCCTAATAAAAAACTTTGCAAGAGCACATTTGATCACCGATGACTGACATGACTGACAGACACTAACAGAGTCGTCAAAGTTCATATTATATTCATCTATCATGAATCATCACCCTTTGACATGGTTATCTTTCTTGAAATACACTATGGCTCCCTCTAAAGACATACATCAGATGGTAATTTATCTTTCAAAGATGAGCTTGCTAAATTATTTCTGCCATGTGCATGAAACTACTCAATAAGGATGATTTTCTCATCCATACATTTGTATCCTTATGACATGATAATTGACTTCAGAATTTCATCATCTTCCTTTGAATTGAAGAAGTATAACATCAACTACTGGACGAGGAATAAACAATGTTACTATATCAAAGATATCCAGTTTCAAATCATCTGTTAAAATGAAGCCATTCCTAACTAGGATATTTTGTTATGTTGTATTCCTCCCAAAACTTGTTACACAACTACTTTTGTAATTCATCAAAATTCGTTAGTCCAAGACAAATAACTTGATCTGTCCTTAAGTTCATCAGACTATCTCGAAATTACACATCTTGTCCATAACTTCGATTGTGAACAAGATCCATTGGCAATGGTTCTGTCATTGATGACCTTCCATGATTGATGTTGAGTTATTGCTAATGTACTGAAGTACTTTCAAGATCAAAAGGAAATTACTTTAAACTAATGAAGAGAACTTGACTTCTCCCCTCTAGGTTCAGGTGCTTGACATGGAATGATGAGGGATTGTGAATACCTGTTGGAGCCTAGAATCAGTGACCCAGTACAATACACCTTGAATTATTTCATAAGCCAATGGAGGATCTAAACTACTCGAGACTTGTAGATCTCTTACTCTTCAATGTGCTCAAAAGTTTGCTGATGAATAAAAATATTGTTTCTGTAAGTAAATAACATTTCACAGGTCAATTTGACTGACATAAGAGATTCAGGCAGTGAATCCATGTATGAGATGAAGGCACACTTTATGGATTTCATCTCCCAGGAGCTCTTACTGATTCCAAATGTACATGATATGAGTAGATGTTTACTCTTTTTATGTTATGAACCAATACTGTGATCAAGGTGATGACCTTATTGAAGTCTCGATTCCTCTTTCTTTACAACAGACACTCAAGTTTAGTTCTTATGAGATGAAATGAACTTGAAACATAAAAGCTAGATTGCTTCGAGAAGCTTGGGCCTCATTCTCGTGAATGAGTAAAAGGTTAGGTACAATTTCATGCTCAAAGTGTCCTCAAAGTAAACTTCGAACTGAGTATTTATGCAGGAGTAAACTCATAATTTTAATTCTTTTGAAGGTTTTCCTTTATGGGTTGAATATAGAACATTTTCCTTTCTTCTAGAGTATGGTCGAATAAGAAGGCCTTAAATTTCTTCCATCATTGGAGATCAGTCCTATTATAAAAACATTAATATATTCACTTGTTCAATAATGAAATATACATACTAGAGCTCTGTGGAACCTTCTCTCTTTATGACATGCGAGTGTCCAGAGGTTTGTACTTTTGTAATTATCATTTTTTGACATAACATCTCTAAGGATGTGAGATTTTAGAAAATTTGTCCTCATCGTGTCTTTGATGCAGAGATTAGATTACATACCAATAAGTGCAATAAGAGAGGGTTGATAAATTAGTTTTGGGTTCCTTTGAATAGGGCTGAAGTGTCCTCGATTAAACATGATTTGATCCCCTCGACATAGGTAGTATATACTTCATCAAGTTCTACACTTCAGCCTTCAACATTTCAACCTTGAAGATGAATTCAATCTCTTGTCATGTCTACCTAACTTGTTTCAACAAGGTATGATCCTTGGCATTAGCATGTGTAGGGGCCATCTCAACAAATGGTATAAATGCCTTGCAATATTTGTAGCTACAGTATCCAGCCTTATGCAACATTCTTCAGATGTTCATCAAGACATATCATTGTAATGTATGGATTTGTATTTTCAATATTCCAGCGCATATCATGCTTGAATATAATTTAGACTGGTAGGAGTCAAGGAGGCTTGTCAACGAACTCTTAGAGACTACTTTCTCTCACTCTTCCTTGGGATTTTTCCTAACCTACCTCTGATACCATGTTAAATTTAGGAAACAATGGTATGTTCTATGCTTCAGAGCAATTTTACTTCAAGTTCTCTATTAGCCCAGTATACATATCCAGATTAGAAATCACATCAACATGATAGTAAAATGCATATAGAACATAAACATAAACACTAGAGGACAAGCTAAGACAAGCAGACACAAGATGTGGCACCAGCCAGGGACAAACCCCAATGTGGGGAAACCCTTGATTAATTCTTCTTATATCTATTTTTCAATAGTTCAGTGGAGAAAGAGAGATAGAGTACAATGATTTGAAGTCAATATCGACTTTCCAAAATAGGTGATCTGACATCAAAGATCTTAACCATGAAGACGAGACAATGAAATCACAAATCTGACACCAAGGGTTGCAATTTTGAATACTAGTTAGGGCATACTTATCATAAATAAGTCAGCCCTAAAAACTGATACAACAGTCACCTAAAGGACCGTGGATTTCCTTCCAAAATACCTTCCTTCCTTAGTTGCATCACAAGAATCACCACACTTCTCCTTGCTGGCTATATAAGCCTCAATGTAGCACCTAGAACAACCTGAAGTTGCTAGCTATGGCCTGCAGCCTAGCTTAGAAACTTGTTGTAGCTTTTTCTCCACAACAGACCCACACAAGTGCCCTCAACAACTGCGGTTGTTCCTCCTTCTATATCTGCCTAGATAAGACAGTCCTGGTTACACCTTAAGATCATCCTTTCTCTTCCATGTTGTCATCTACATCAAACAAAGAAACCACATTGTCTTTTAGGGTTGTCTTTTAGATCTTCTTCTTACTGCAGTTTAGCTCCAATTATGTCCAACAAACCCAGCCAAAGAACAACCCTTAACACAAGAAAAAATAACCCTTCAAATGTGCCACGATATCCTTGCAGCTCCTATGGTCCAATCACAGAAGTATGCTGACCTTTTTTCCTGCTTCCATGCTTTCCTTAGGCTTCTCCTTATTGCGGCTTAGGCTCACATTTCTCCACTGAAAATTTCAAACGTATATGGCCTTATTAGATGATTCAAATGAGCAAGAAAGCACCTCTATATATACCAATCAGTGGGGGTCAAGATATGTGACTATTGGATTAGGTGAGCCAACATATAGAAGAGGTCGACCTTGAAAATTTGACCATATCAAAATAAATTCATAACTTCATTTGTACATGTTGGAATCAGATGATCTTAAGATCAATCCTACACCTCTCGGAGAGAGGAATCCAAGAAAAATATCAGTTGTTATAGATAAGGTGAACAATATGGAGCTTGGCCCTAGTTTCCAATTTTAACATATAATAATATTAATCTTTATAATAATGTATTTTTGAGATGGTGTATTCATTTAGAGAAATAAATACTGCACTGTTCAAAACAACTGGTAAAAATTACTAGCCAATTTAGGATTTAAGCTTCAATTTAACCTTCAATTGCCACAATAGTCTCAACATTTCCTTGGTTGTGTTTGAGAGATGTGAGTTAGAAGGCTACATATCTTTTTTCATGCCACCTATATGCAACTGGTGAAATAGTTATTTTATTTTATGCTATGGAAAATCAATGCAGATCAAGGTACAAAATATAAATCAGCCTTTCTGCCTCTCCACAAACCCGCTCTTCCAAATGCACTAAATTATTTGTATCTTACATCACCAATGAAAAGGATGTCAGTTTTAGCATATGGTTCTTTTTGTCCCATTCTTATCATAGAAAAGCTATAAGGTACTTGCTTTATATATGGTCTTACAAAAATATGCATCCTTTTATCCTCATTATTGAAATTATAAATCAATGGAAACATGAATATTTTTTTATCTATGCTCCTAAAGTGGAATGTCTACTTGAGTTACTTAACCATCAAACTGAAAGGGTTAGCACTCAAGGAAACATGACAAGATACCCACATGGAATAGATCATACTCGAATCATCAACGACCCTTGATCAATACCCTACTTCATCCAATCTTTTCAGACAATCAAACTCAGTCCCCATGGAACAAAAAATGCCCATGCTCAATTTGTCCATAAAGCTCCTAAAATATGATCAAAGCATAAAACGGTCAACATGCAATAAAGATGCCTCCAACACTTGAATTTTTCACTCAACTTGAGTGTTTAAAACTCATTTCACTATCTCAAGCTGATCTTAAGTTCTGTTCAGTGAAATTTGAAACACCCTTTCTCTGTGACTAAAAGGCAGAATGTCATCTCCTATGATTTGGCCAGTAACACGAATGGGCATCTAGGCTTTATGCAATGATCAATTGTAACATTATTTTTCTTTGTACACTTTACTACCTAGTATCAAAAACCAAAACAATATGTTAAAACACAATCATATTGCGATGTTAGTAGTTGTTTGAATTAGTATCACCAATAATTCCCACAATCACACATTCCATTCTTAAATGAAGGAAACAACTGGTGTCACTCAAAATAATTTAGTAGTAGTGAGACAATCACCCCAAACATGAAGTTCCATGCTTAATGTTTGCAGGTAATTGAGTTCAAACATTTTCTATGTCAAGTACTTCGATAAAAATCATAGCTACTTCTTTGAATTTCATATAAACAAGATACTACATTGAATTTCATATAAGCAAGGTACTACTTTTATAAAGGGATCTCCATATTTATGTGGATGTCAACAACAAACTGTAGTGAAGCTATTAAGCAATATACATTTTGTCAATATAATTATTAATTTACTAAATTATAAACTATCAAAAAAATACATTTTGTCAACATAGTTGATAATTTACTAAATGAAATGATCTCCATAAGATTTTAAACTAAAATTTCTTAAAAAATATCAATCTAAAGATAATAACATGGTATTTCATTTGAGGTGTAACTTCTTTATAACTGCTTATGAAAGTTTAATCTAAAACTTGAGTGGATACCTAAACCATCTTAAGTACCTTAAAAAGGAATTGGCATTAACACTATAGGTCGAAGAATCACTCAATAGGTTGTTGTGCTCGTTACATTGCTTGCAGCTTTGTTATGAAACCAGCTCACAAAAAGATAGAAAAGATAGATCAATGCCTTAGAATTCAGCCTCTTCGAGGGGGAAACCTCCTTTACATTACACAAATGAATGATTCTTTGATGATTCAAATGACAAAACCTCCTTTCTATATATAGGAGTCTAAGGAGTCACAATATAACCCAACCGACCTAACAATAATAATTTAAAGGCACAAAAATAACAATAGAGGGATTCTATGGGGCACAATAATAACAATATGGGGACAATAGGGGCACAAAAATATTAATAAGGGATACAAATACAATAGTAATGGGGTAATCACTAGTATTATAGGGACCTAACAAGCTTTCTCCGAAAAAGTTCGCATTCATCTTAATAATTCAATTAAGCATGGTGTTGCAAAGGTTTTATGCATCCGTCTTGTAAAATTATCAATCATGTGAATGTGATTACATCCATATCACAAGCTACTAATGAACAAGGGGATAAAGATGTAGTACAATGAGTTCACTGCCATTGCAAAAACTATGATCCATATTCACTTAAGTACATTTCAAAAAATGGTATTTACACAGTCTCAATGAAGATAGATGTCCCAACACTATACATTAACAATCAACACTAAAGGTTTAGTGCTTGAAGGAAAAAAAAGATATTGATGCCAAACATAAATAAGAAATTGGTTGCATTGACAAAAAAGATCATGCATTTTTTCAGAAAAATCAACCTTGAAGAATATGTTGGACATATAGTACATACCTTTGTTCGAAAATAATCCACACCAGCCTCAAAAAAGAGGTCTCTGTCAAATTGCAAGGTATTTCCAGTAAGTGCAACAATGGGTGTCTTGACTCCAATGGATCTTAGGTGTCTTGTTGCTTGGCATAAAAGAAGTCATTTCAGTGGATAAGAATGAGCCAGACAATGAACCCATAATGAAAACAGTGGAGCTAGGAGCCCAGAAATCCTTTCAACCCTTTTCTTTTTCCACCACAATTCTTAACACCATATCGAACTAGTAATTGCAAAAGTTTGTCTCTTGACAAAGGTTGCAAGGGGGGCAAAAGATATAGATGCCAAAAATATATTAGAAATTGGTTGCACTGACAACAAAGATCATGCATGTTTTCAAAAAAATCAACCCTAAAGAATATGTTGGACAGGTAGTAGATACCTTTGTTTGAAAATCATCCACACCAGCCTCAAAAAAAGAGGTCTTTATTAGATTGCAAGGTATTTCTAGTAAGTGCAATAATGGATGTCTTGGCTCCCATGGATCTCAGTTGTCTTGTTTCCTGGCATAAAATCAGTCATTTCAGTGGGTAAGAATGAGTCAGATAGGGAACCCATAATGAAAAAATTGAGATGATTGGAATGATAAATTCAGAGCACAAGCAAGAGAGGGAAATGAAACAAATCTACAAAAACAAGGCATGAAAATTTATCTACCTCATGTCCATCCATGACATGAATTTCTTTGTCCATGAACACGAGATCATATATTCTTCCCTGCTTGAAGTAATCCACTGCTACCTTTCCATTCTCAGCTTCTTCACGTTGAAGGTTTAGGTTTGAAGCACCTTCCTCAATATAATCTATCATTGATTGTGAGAAAAATAATGATTGATATATTAATACCATACCCTATGAAACTTAACCTTACATGGAAAAATGTACTCGCTAAAAACCAATTAATAGATTCAGTCTTGATATGACTTACTCTGTTAATTTTTGTGTCTTCCACAAGCAAGACTAGTCTGGGGGAGCTAGAATCCTGAGGCATCAAAGAATTTTTTGACTTTACAGTCGTAACTTTGGGACTTATGGCCTCAATTCATGAATCGGTGTGGAGGGAATCTTGAATGATACTTGCTGATCTGAAACCTGTTGTGTCAATTTAATAAAAAAAAAACGAAATCAATCTCAGAGTGTAATCCAAACATATGTAAACCCAATTTAATTCACGAAAAAAAAGGAAACCCCTTTAATTAAAGGGGAAAATTTCAATGGAATCCATGCATATGTAAACCACTTTCAATTGAGGGATAAAAAATCACCCCCTTCAATAAAGTGGAAAATTTCAATGAAATCCACACAGATGTAAATCAATTCCAATTGAGGGAAAACAAAATACACCCACTTCAATAAAAGGCAAATGGAATCCACGCATATGTAAACCAATTTCAATTGAGGGATAACAAATGACCCCCTTAAATAAAGGGGAAAAATTCCATGAAATCTACACAGATGTAAACCAATTCCAATTGAGGGAAAACAAACTACACCCACTTCAATAAAAGGCAATCAACAAAACTAATTTCAATGCACTCAAAACAATTACGAGCATAAAAATAAAATTACCTCTGATACTATTTAATGAAACATTCAATAATTGTGTGGGGCACTGGACCTTCTGAGCACTCTGGTATGAGTCCTCTGCCCGGGTTTGACTATGCTCCATATCCTAACACCATGAACATGTCCTCATGTGCTTCCAAACCACCCAAAAGAAACCCCATGTACATGAACAAACCACAACTCCAACCTCCATTACCCTTAGGACTAAGCTCAATCCTACCATAACAACACACAAACTCTTTTCCTCCCCTCTTTCCTTGACCTCCAAAGCATCCAAAAATAGATAGTGGGCTACAACCATGGCAATAAGCCCAAACAAAAAAAACCTCACAGAGTCCTAGAAGCTTCAGAAGCCAAATCTTGTTCAATCTGATGATCAATTATATGAAATACCTAATCCCAACTCTTCTGTATATGTTTCCAATGTATGTTGAAGTTCAATCATTAACTTTGTTAATCTACTCTTAGTCTCAGGCTGCATGTATGAAACATTTTTCCATTCAATGTCTTTAATGTCTCACCACTGCATTTTTTCTCATTAGGCATCCTAAATATAAGCTAGTTTCACTCACCCTTGATATATTTGGGCCTTCAAAATCCTTTTTTTTTGCTCTCAAGTTTCTAATTGCCATTCGCATTTGAAATGATTGCCTCTTCAATTGTAATTGCTTCCCTATGCATCTCCGTATGTTGGAATTTCAGTTTTAAGCTTTTCTAATTTTTTCTTGATGTCACGGTGAATGCAGGAAACCATTTTCCATTCAGATATGTTGGACATGTAGTACATACCTTCATTTTAAAACCATCCACACCATCCTCAAAAAACAGATCTTTGTTAGATTGCAAGGTATTTCAAAAACAAGGGATAAAATATTTATCTACCTCAGGTCCATCCGTGACAGGAATTTCTTTTTCCATGAACACGAGATCATATATTCTTCCCTGCTTGAAGTAATCCACTACTACCTTTCCATTCTCAACTTCTTCACACTGAAGGTTTAGGGTTTGAAGCACCTTCCTGAATATAATCTGTCATTGATTGAGAGAAAAAGAATGATCGATATATTAATACCAGACCCTATGAAACTTAACCTTACATGGAAAAATGTACTCGCTAAAAACCAATTAATAGATTCAGTCCTAATATGACTTACTCTATTAATTTCTATGTATTCCACAAGTAAGAATAGTCTTGATATGACTTACTCTATTAATTTCTATGTATTCCACAAGTAAGACTAGTCTGGGGGAGATAGAATCCTAAGGCATGAAAAAACTTTTTGACTTTATAGTCCTAACTTTGGGACTTCTAGCCTCAATCCATGAAGCAATGTGGAGGACATCCTGAATTATACATGCTTATATGAAACATGTTGCATCAATTTAAGAAACAAAAATCAAAATCAATCTCAGAGTGTAATCCAAACATATGTAAACCCAATTCAATTCAAGAAAAACAAAAGACACCCCTTTCAATAAAGGGGCAAATTTCAATGGAATCCACGCATATGTAAACCAATTTCAATTGAGGGATAATAAATCATCCCCTTCAATTAAGTGGAAAATTTCAATGAAATCCACACACATGTAAGACAATTCCAATTGAGGGAAAACAAACTACACCCACTTCAATAAAATAAAAATGGAATCCACGCATATGTAAACCAATTTCAATTGAGGGATAACAAATCACCCCCCTCACTAAAGGGGGAAATTTCAATGAAATCCACACAGATGTAAACCAATTCCAATTGGGGGAAAACAAACTACACCCATTTCAATAAAAGGCAATGAAAAAAACCAATTTCAGTGCACTCAAAATCATTGAGAGCAGAACAATAAAATTACCTCTGATACTATTTAATACAACGTTTAATAATTGTGTGGGGCACTGGACCTTCTGATCCCTCTAGTCTGTGTCCTCTGCATAGGTTCGACTCTGCTCCATATCCTGACACCATGAACATGTCCTCATGTGATTCCAAACCACCCAAAAGAAACCCCATGTACAGAGACAAACCGCAACTCCAACCTCCATTACCCTTAGGACCAATCTCAATCCTACCATAACAACACACAGACTCTTTTCATCCCCTCTTCCCTTGACCTCCAAAGCACCCAAAAATAGATAGTGGTCTGCAACCATGGCAATAAGCCCAAACAAAAAAAACCTCATAGAGTCCCTACAACCTTCAAAAGCCAAATCCTGTTCAATCCGAGGATCAACTATATAAAATACAGAATCCGAACTCTTCCGTATACATCTCCAATGTATGTCAAAGTTCGATCTTGAACTTTTCTAATACACTATTAGTCTCAAGTTGCATGCATGAAAAAATTATCTACCTCATGTCCATCAAATTCAACTAAAACATTTATATTATCATGAAAAAAAGAACATCCAATTTCACGCCTCAAGATTGGGCCCTTGCTTTGAGGCTTCACTAGATGATTTCTAAGATAAAATCACCATTAGATAAAAACAAGTACAAGGATTTTTAAAAATTGTGGGTAGTGGCAACAACTAGTATACGAATAGCAACGAATCCAATATGTTTCAAAATGTTTTATAAACAATTTTTTCAATCCTTGGTAGTTCCAAACTCCAAAGAAATCCTTAACTAGTTGACCATATTTAGAATTCAACTACTAAGTGAAATAGAAATCCAGATCATCACACGGGTCATGAATAACAACTATGATTCAAAATTTGGCTTCTAAATCTCAACTTAGACTCTTATACCCTGTTGTCCTAAGCATGCATTCAAAACAGGGTAGATTCATAAGAAAGAATAAGAGTAATTCTGCAAGTTTTGAGGACAAGGAAAGACTAGGGAATGCTTCCAGATTTGCCAGGAGTTGCAGAATGGAGAAGAGTTGCAAGCTAGTAACCATGAATAGCTGGAATTCTCTATAAGAGCGCCTCTTGAAAATTGAACTGGAATTGTCATCTAAGAGATTAGGCACAAAGTTTAACGTGGAATTCATTTGACGTTTTGTATAAACAGATCTATGTACCTACTTGGGAAATGGCATCAAGGTCCTTAGCTCATTTACCCAGTGTATTGTTCTGGACATGATGAACCGAAATTAGATTGATTGATCCAAAAGAATGGGAATTTCACCAGCAAAATGAAAGAGATAATCACCAGGTAGTTGTTGAAGTTTCCACTCAGGAGTAGCTATAGACAAATCATGTAGTTTGCATTTTCTGAATTCATGAAGATTTGAGCAACCTTTTTATTGTTGTTGGTTTACTAGCATTTAGTTTGAAGTGTAAATTTTGGTTTCTGTTATATGTGATATTGCTATCTTTCTTGCACTATATTTTTGGTTTGACACACAGTAGCATTGAGATATTAAAGGATAGTCATGGCTAATTACACAAAGAAACAAAAAAATAGACAATAAGTGACAATTGTTTTTTATGAGACTCCATATTTGTGAATCATATTGGCCACAAGCTGCTTATGGATCATTAAGCATATGTATCATAATATTAATCTCTATAATAATGCATTTTTTAGATGTTGTATTGTTCAAAATGGTCGGTAAAAAGTACTATCTAATTCAATATTTAAGCTTCAATTTAAGCTTCAACTGCCACAACAATATCAACATTTCCTTGGGTGAGTTTGAGAGATGTGAGTTAGAAGGTTGCATAGCTGTTGTCATGCTACCTGTATGCAACTAGTGAAAATAGTTATTTTATTTTATGCTATGGAAAAACAATGCAGGTCAAGATACAAAATATAAATTAGCCTTTTTGCCTCCCCCTAGACCCGCTCTTCCAAATGCACTAACTTATTTGTATCTTACTTCACCCATGAAAAGGAAGTCAGATTTAGCATATGGTTCTCTTGCTCCCATTCTTATCATAGAAAAGGTATAAGGTCCTTGCTTTATATATGGTCTTACAAAAATATGCATCCTTTTATCCTCATTATTGAAATTATAAATCAATGGGAACTTGAATATTGTTTGTCTATGCTCCTGTAGTGGAATGTCTACTTGAGTTACTTAACCATCGAACTGAAAGGGTTAGCACTCAAGGAAACATGACAAGATACCCACATGGAATAAATCATACTCAGATCATCAATGACCCTTGATCAATACTCTACTTCATCCAATCCTTTCAGACAATCAAACTCAGTCCTCATGGAACAAAAAAGGCCCATGCTCAATCTGTCCATCAACCTCCTAAAATCTGATCAAAGCATCAAATGGTCAACATGCAATAAAGCTGCCTCCAACACTTGAAGTTTTCACTCAACTCGAGTGTTTAAATCTCATTTCACTATCTCAAGTTGATCTTAAGTTATGTTCATTGAAAGTTGAAACACCCTTTCTCTGTGATTGAAAGGTAGAATGTCATCTCCCATGCTTTGGCCAGTAACACAAATGGGCATCTGGGCTATATGCAATGAACAATTGTAGCATTATTTTTCTTTGTACACTTTACTATGTAGTATCAAAAACCAAAACAATATGTTAAAACACATTGATATTGAGATGTTAGTAGTTGTCTGAATTAGTATCACCAATAATCCCCACGATTACATATTCCATCCTTAAATGATGGAAACGAATGGTGTCCCTCAAAATAATTTAGTAGTAGTGAGACAATCACCCCAAACGTGAAGTTCTATGCTTAATGTTTGCAGGTAATTGAGCTCAAACATTTTCAATTTCAAGTACTTCGATAACAATCATAACTATTTATTTGAATTTCAGATAAACAAGGTAATACATTGAATTTCATATAAGTAAGGTACTACTTTTATAAAGGGATCTCCATATTTATGTGGACATCAAAAACAAACTGTAGTGAAGCTATCAAGAAATATACATTTTATCAATATAATTCTTAATTTACTAAATTATAAACTATAAAAAAATATATTTTGTCAACACAGTTGATAATTTACTAAATGAAATGATATCCATAAGAGTTTAAAATAACTTTATTAAAAAATATCAATCCAAAGACAAGAACACGGTATTTCATTTGAGGTGTAAATTCTTTAAACTACTTATGCAAGTATAATCTAAAACTTGAGTGGGTACCTAAACCATCTTAAGTACCTTAAAAATAAACTCACATTAACACTATAGGTCGAAGAATCACTCAATAGCTTGTTGTTCTCGTTACATTGCTTGCAACTTTCTTGAAAAAAGTTTGCAGTCATCTTAATCATTCAATTAAGCCAAGTGTTGCAAAGGTTTATTCATCTGTCTTGCAAAATTATCAATCATGTGAATGTGATTACATCCATATCACAAGCTACTAATTCACAAGGGGATAAAGGTGTAGCACAATTAGTTCATTGACATTGAAAAAACTATGATCCATATTCACTTAAGTACATTTCAAAAAATGTTATTTACATTGTCTCAATGAAGATAGATTTCCCAACGCTATATATTAACAATCAACACTGAAGTTTAGTGTTTGAAGGAAAAAAAGATATAGATGTCAAACATAAATCAGAAATTGGTTGCATTGACAACAAAGATCATGCATGTTTTCAGAAAAATAAACCTTGAAGAATGTGTTGGACAGGTAGTACATACCTTCATTTGAAAATCATCCACAACAGCCTCACAAAAGAGTTCTCTGTCAAATTGCAAGGTATTTATTGTAAGTGCAACAATGGATGTCTTGACTCCATGGATCTCAGTTGTCTTGTTGCCTGCCATAAAAGAAGTCATTTTTGAGGGTAAGAATGAGTCGGATAGGGAACCCATAATGAAAATAATGGAGCATGGATCCCTAAAATCCTTTCAACCCTTTTTATTGCCACCACAATTCTTAACACCATATCGAACTAGTAATTGCAAAATTTTTTCTCTTGGCAGAGGCTGCAAGGGGGTGAAAAAAGATATAGATGCCAAACATATATCAGAAATTGGTTGCACTAACAACAAATATCATGCATGTTTTCAGAAAAAATAGCCCTGAAGAATATGTTGGACAAGTAGTACATACCTTCATTTGAAAATCATCCACACTAGCCTAAATAAAGAGGTCAATGTTAGATTGCAAGCTATTTCAAGTAAGTGCAACAATGGGTGTCTTGACTCCCATGGATATCAGTTGTTGATCTGTTGTTGAATGTTAGTTTTGTTGTGCTAATTTCAACTTTAGAATTAAAAACAATTGCTCATCATTTGCTTTATGTGCATAGGTTTCCTTTATGGTGTTTTTGAATGTAACAGGTAAATTTGTCAAGTTTTATGTCAAATTCATGAGAAAAATAACATGTAAAAAGAATGTTGAACAACAACAAAAAAATGTACAACAAACCATCAAAATGAACACTTAACACAGTGTTTTTATGAAGGAGTTCACCCCTCCTGGGCTACATCTCCTTGGTCCAACTTCCATGGCTTGGGCCTCTGTATTAGCTCAAAATGGAAAAAAGTGTTGTTTACAATGCTCTACTGCTCCTGAAACCTACTTCAATGTGCTCAGAACATCAAAATCATCTAGGAATGACTTTTTCTGAGCCCAAATTGTCGAAAAATGAAAATTTATGGCCTCTTCAGTTTCTCCTAGGAAATATTCACTAAAACTGGAGAACTCCAATTAATCCCGCCAAATTTGGAAAAAATCCAAAATTTATCGGACCACCAAAAATTCCACCAACTTAAAATGTGTTTTAATTATGGATAAGCATGGGTTTAATTAGCACTAATCTTTATTTAGAGCTTTAATCATGTGGTTATCATTAAGCTCTAGCCTTCGATTTTTAAAGTTGGTCACATGGGAGGGCGTTGGCCCATGGGGCTAGCCCTCTCCTCCCCTAACCCATGACATTTAACACTTTAATTATAAGTCATGCCCTATCATTGTTAAGTTAGACTGTGGCGGTGTAGTGGTAAGTCGTGGAGCTTGTGTGGGCGAGGTCGCGGGTTTGACTCCGCCGACCTACCCATACAATTTTGTCATTATGCATCGATTATGCCAGGCCTTTAGGGAGGGACACGTGGCAACCTTCGGGCTTGCCACATGTCTCCTTCTCATTGGTCCTCCTATGTCCAATGAAATAATGTCAACTCACCAAACTATAGACCAACTGAAATGTGCCACTTGGTGTGACCTCACTGGCCATTGACCAATCCTTTGACCTACACAGTCACCTACCACGTTAGCAATACAGACTGCTGACTGTGCAGTGATTGTACTTTTTTTTCAAAATTCTTCTGTTTGGAAAAGCAAACATAACGCGATATATTTCTCATACAAACTCCGTTTTGAGTGAAATGAGTTGCGTTGGGATCGTATCACCGAGACGAACACGGTCATTTAGGTTTTGAGCGATTCTGAGCACTTTGATTTTTGAGCTAAACACTGATCACTTGATCGTTCCTCTCCACTGGAAGCCTTTTGGACCCCAAAAGATACTATCAATTGTTCAGTAGGTGAGGGTACAACTCCCTCACCTTCTCAATCTGCATCCATTTAGCCTTAGAAGGATTTTGTTCCTTGAGTTCCACTCCAAGGTATTCGACATTCACTCTCTTTGAAGTTCTGGTTCTTCTGTCAAGTATGAGATCTTGCCGAAGTTCATCAATATATTTTGGTGAGAAATCATCTATTGATGGCAGCTGAATATGCTCTCCTTGATCATCAATCAAAGGAGGCGCAAACAATCTCAAATTCGCAACATTAACAACACAGTATATTTGCATATAAGGAGGCAAATCTAGCATAAATGCATTGTTACCAATCTTTTTCAGAATTTTAAAAGGACCATAATGGATTGGATTCATCTTTTTACCTTCCCCTTGAAGTCTATCTTTGCTAATATATAACCAAACTTCGTCTCCAACTTGAAATTTATGATCGACACGATGTTTTTCATGCATTGCCTTATAACTTCTTTGACTCTTTTCAAGTTGTTCTTGCACTGTGTGATGTATCAACTAAATTTGTTCAATGAAATTTCTTGCCTTATCGATGCTACTATGACCATCAATAGTGACATATTTCTCAAAGATGAAGTCCAATGGTGATCTTGGCAAGTACCCAAAACATGCCTCAAATGGCAATGTGTTTGTGGAAGAATGCTTTGCCCTGTTGTATGCATGTTGTATGTAATGCAACTGTTCATCCCACAACTTGGGATGTTTGCTGCAATATCCTCTAAGAAGATGAATGACTATCTTGTTGACCACCTCGGTTTGTCCATCTGTTTGCGGATGAAAGGTTGTACTCTTCTTCAACTTAGTATCCATCATGTCCCACAAATTTGACCAAAAATTCCCAACAAATCGAGAATCTCGATCACTTACAATGGAAGTAGGAAGACCAAAATGAACCCAAATATTTTGAAAGAAAAGATGAGTTGTTTGTTCAACTGTAATTTGCTTTTTACATGGTGTTAGAATACACATCTTGCTGAACCTATCTACAACTACATACAAGTAATCATGACCTTTCCTTGACAATGGAATACCTCCTACAAAATCCATTGAGATACTCTCCCATGGACGTGAAGGTACCGGAAGTGGAGTGTACAATCCTAGTTTCTTATTGCTAGGCTTACTTATTGCACACAAAGAACATCCTCTAATGAAATAAGATACATTATCAAACATGCGTGGCCAATAAAAATACCTTTGGAGATTCACTACTTTCTTGCCTACACCAAAATGTCCAACAACCAATGAAGTGTGTGCCTCACTTATGATATTGTTTCTTTCTCCCTATGGAATACATAACTTTCCCAAGTGATACAACAAACTGTTATGTACATGGTAATCTAACTCTTCAATTTGGTTTCCTTGCCTCAAGCTTGCATACACATCTTGAAAGTCATTATCATATGCATATTTTTAAATGTAACTTTCATGTAAAACAGAATTGTGCTTGAGTATAATAGATGAATTTACAATAGGCCTAGAAAGCATATCAACTACCTTATTGTAGATTCCCTTTTTGTACTTGATAACCAAATGAAATTGTTGTAGAAAACCCATCCATCTGAAGTGTCATGATTGCTGCAACTTTGACTATGACTGTAAGTACTGCAATGGTTGATGGTCGGTATGGATAATGGTCTCCTTCCCCATCAAGTAGTGTTTCCATTTTTTAACACTTTGTAACAATGCATAAAGTTCTTTGTCATATGTGGGATAGTTAGTCACAACACCATTAAAAATTCTAGAATGAAATGAAATGGGCTTACCATGCTACATGAGAACTGCTCCCATGGCGTAATCACTAGCATTTGTTTGAATCTCAAATGACTATCTAAGATCTGGAAGAGCCAATACTGGTTCTGAACTGATATTTTTTTTAAAGCATCAAATGATTTTTGCTGTACATCTCCCTAATGGAATACTTTCTTGACACTAGTCAATGCATGTAGTGGAGCTGCAATGGAAGAAAAATTAGCAATAAATTTCCTCCAATATTGTGTTTCCCCTAGAAAGCTTCTTACCTCTGTAACTGTATTAGGCTTGGGCCAATTCATAATGACTTCAACCTTAGAGGGGTTTATCCTAAGCTCACCTCCTCGAACAATTTGTCCTAAATACACTAAAGAAGTATTGTCAATTTCACACTTGACATCTTTAAAAATAATTGTTCTTTCCTCAAGACATCAAGTACTTTGTTCACATGCATGACATGTTCATCTTTGGATTTGCTAAATATGAGAGTATCATCTAAGTAAATAATGACAAAATCATCTAGAAATGGTCTCAATACATCATTCATAACTCTTATGAAAGTAGCATGAGCATTTGTAAGACTGAAAGGCATAACAAACCACTCAAACAATCCTTGTTTAGTTTTAAATGTGGTTTTCCAAATGTCCTCTTTAGCTATTATAACTTGATGATAACCACTTTGTAAGTCCAACTTAGTGAAATACTTTACATACCTAAATTGATCAAGAAAATCATCAATTCTTGGGAGTGGATAATGATTCTTTACCATTATCTTATTCAGTGCACAAAAATCCACAAACATGCACCAAGTCCCTTACTTCTTTGGCACCAAAACAATTGGTGAACCACATGGTGAAGTGGATGGGCGTATAATACCTTTGTTCAAAAATTCTTGACTTTTCTTCTTGATTTCCATGCTCTCCATGATTGACATGCAATACATGCCAATGTTTGGAAGTGGAACATCCTATTGCAGCTGTATCTCATGCTGAATTCCCCTTTTGGGAGGTAGCCCCTTTGGTTCTTGAAACATCTCGCCATGCTTGCTTACCACATCAAACAAATAATATTTTAACTTATCATCACAACCTTCAAAATATTCATAATCTATATCATTCTTTTTCTTGATCATGAGAAGCACAAAATTTTTACTTGCATTTACTAGTCTCTTCATCTACCCTACATTAATCAAATAAATGTTTAACTTTTTGTGATGGGCTCTCACAATATACTCCACTTCATCCTTGAGAAATTGATATTTGTTCTCATGGCAATAAAATAGCGATTTCCTATCATACAAATATGGGCTCCCCAAAATAATTCCTGAGATGCCAAGTGGAACTACATCTAACTCAACTTCATCAATGAATTTTTCAGTAATGGAAAACCTGAATAAGCATTTCTGTGTAACCTGTAAATTTGCATTATTGACTATCCAACCCAAGTGATATGGCTTGTGATGAGGTACAATTTCAAGGTTAAGCTTTTTTACCAAGTTTTCTGAATTTAAGTTTGATTGTGATCCATTATCAAATAATGCATCAATCTCTGTATGGTTTGAGATTACTCTTACATGGAACAACTCTATCCTTAATTCTTCATTTGGAGTGTTGTTGTGACTATGTGAGGAACTAGTGCTTTCTATAGCTTCTTTTCCCTTTGTGACCATGGCTGAAATCTTGGTCTCATCACCAGAATCGGATCCAAGATCATATTGTGTGGTAGCGGTCGTCTTTTATTTCCCCTTATTGTTTGGTTTCTTAGGCCTTAGTTCCGGATGTAGTTTCCAACAGTGGGTGTCATCATGCACCACTTTGGAACAATGTTTGCATATAGTTTTATCCCCTTCTTTCTTTACACTTGAATTCTTCTTTCCTTTCCATTTTCCACCCTTCTCATTCTCCTTACCCTTGAATGGCTTCTTCTTACTACCTACTTCCAGAATGTTCTTTCCTGTTGCTTCAAGGTGTGTGGCTTGCACACATACCTCATCTAAATTGAATGGATTGAACATAAGGATAGTGTGTTTTAAGTATGAATGTAAACCCCCAATATATTTCAAGAGAGTATCTTGGGAATTCAAGTTTACTCCGAACAACAAAGACCTCTTCCTAAACTCCTGGGTATAGTCTTGAACTGTTTGGCCCTTGAGTTGCCTAAAGTTTTTCCAACTCACAATGGTTGTTTTCATGTAGGCTAAAGGATAAAACTGTCTTTTAATTGAAGAAACAAATTCAACCCAAGAAATGGATATCTTACCATGAATTCTCATTTCCTCTTGAGTCTTTGCTTCCAACAAAACTAATGCTGCTCCTTCTAGCCTCAATGAAGCCAACTGGATCTTTATGTCATTTTCTTGAAGGTTCCGAATTCTACAATAAACCTCCAATTTTCGAATCCAATTGTCTAGCTTCTCTGTGTTTACCTCACCATTGTACATGGGAAATTCAAACTTAATGTCAAATTTGAGTAAGGGAGTTTTTTTATTTTTGGGTTTTTGAATGAGTATGAACATTTTTTGTGGTGGAAGTGGAAGATGATGTTGTTTGGGATGATGAGGATGATGAAGATGATGAGGAAGATGATGAATATGGTGGAGATGGAGGATGATTTCCTCCATTACCCTTTGAATCCTTCTTTTCATCTTTTTATCTTATGAGCTTCCCTCTCCATGTGGGGACTTAGAACTCTCTCCAACCATTATAGTATTCCCCTCTTCATAGAGGAATCTAACCATGTCAGCTAAATCATAGACATCTTTCTTGTATGCTTCCACTTCTGAAATACCTTCAGTCTCTCTTGCTCTAGACATGATGGCTTTGGATTCAACCTTAGCTTATGGTACTGCTTGTACCTCCTCAATCTCAACTGAAGGTAAAACTTGAGTTGCTTCAAGTGCAGTTGGGATTGAAACTTTGGGTGGAGATTGTGGCCTTGTGGCTCTCCTTCTTCTGGGAATTACCTTAGGATTTTAAACCAATAGTTTCCCTTCTCCTCTTTGCAACTTTAACCTTGTAAGCATCACAAATTTGCAACCATTAAAATCCTACTTGCACAAAACTCAAGCAATCAAGCAAATAACCTTTGCTCTAATACCAACTTGATCTGTTGTTGAATGTTAGTTTTGTTGTGCTAATTTAAACTTCATAATTAAAAATAATTGCTCATCCTTTTCTTTATGTGCATAGGTTTCCTTTATGGTGTTTTTGAATGTAACAGGTAAATTTGTCAAGTTTTATGTCAAATTCATGAGCAAAATAACAAGTAAACAGAGTGTTGAACATCAACAAACAAATGTACAACAAACCATCAAAATGAACACCTAACATAGTGTTTTGATGAAGGAATTCACCCCTCCTAGGTTACATCTCCTTGGTCCAGCTTCCATGGCTTGGGCCTCTGTATTAACTCAAAATGGTAAAACATGTTGTTTACAATACTCTATTACTCCTGAAACCTGCTTCAATGTGCTAATAACATTAAAATCATCTAGGAATGACCTTTTCTGAGCCCAAATTGGTCGAAAAATGAAAAAGTTATGGCCTCTTCAGTTTCTCCTAGGAAATCTCCACCAAAAATGGAGATCTCCAGTTAATCCCGCCAAATTTGAAGAAAATCTCAAATCTATCGGATTGCCAAAAATTCTGCCAACTTAAATTGCGCTTTAATTATGGATAAGCATGGGTCTAATTAGCACTAATCTACAGTTAGCGCTTTAATTGCGTGGTTATCGTTAAGCTCCAGCCTCCAGTTTTTGAAGTTGGTCACATGGGAGGGGGCTGGTCCATAGGGCTAGTCCTCTCCTCCCCCAACCCATCACATTTAGCACTTTAATTATAAGTGCGCCCTATTATTGTTAAGTTAGACTGTGGCGGTGTAGTGGTAAGTCATGGAGCTTGTGTGGACAAGGTCACGCGTTCAACTTCACTAACCTGCCCATACAATTTTGTCATTGTGCACCGATTATGCCAGACGTTTTGGGAGGGACATGTGGCGGCCTTTGGGCTTGCTACATGTCTCCTTCTCATTGGTCCTCCCATGTCCAATGAAATAATGCCAACTCATCAAACTGTAGACCAACCGAAATGCACCACTTGATGTGACCTCACTGGCCATTAACCAAACCTTTGACCTACATAGTCACCTACCACGTCAGCAGTACAGACTGCTGACTGTGCAGTGACTGTACTTTTTTTTTCAAAATTCTTCTGTTTGGCAAAGTGGACAAAACATGATATATTTATCATACGAACTTCGTTTTTAGTGAAACAAGTTGCATTGAGATCGTATCACCAAGATGGACACAGTCATTCAAGTTTTGAGCAATTCTGAGCACTTTGATTTTTGAGCTAAATACTGATCACCTGATCAGTTGTCTTGTTTCATGGCATAAAATCAGTCATTTTAGTGGGTAAGAATGAGTTAGATAGGGAGCCCATAATGAAACAATTTAGATGATTGGAATGATAAATTCAGAGCACAGGAAAGCAAGGGAAATGAAACAAAACTACAAAAACAAGGGATGGAAATTTATCTACATCATGTCCATCCATGATAGGAATTTCTTTGTCCATGAACATGAGATCATATATTCTTCCCTGCTTGAAGTAGTCCACTGCTACCTTTCCATTCTTAGCTTCTTCACACTGAAGGTTTAGGGTTTGAAGCACCTTCCTCAATATAATCTATCATTGATTGCAAGAAAAAAAATGATTTATATATTAATACCATACCCTATGAAACTTAACCTTACATGGAAAATGTACTCACTAAAAACCAATTTATAGATTCAGTCCCTGACATGAATTACTCTGATAATTTATGTGTCTTCCACAAGCAAGAATAGTCTGGGGGAGCTAGAATCCTGAGGCATGATAGAATTTTCTGATGTTACAGTCCTAACTTTGGGACTTCCGACATTAATCTTTGAAGCAGTGTGGAGGGAATCCTGAATGATACCTGCTGATATGAAACCTTTTGCATCAATTTAATAAGCATAAATTGAAATCAATCTGAGAGTGTAATCCATGTTGGGTGTGGAGCTTGATTATCTTCTGTATTCAAAGGTATCGCCACATTGGACCCTAGTTCGAAATGGGGGGCGACAACGCCGCCCATAAAATATTCGCTGCAGGGGGGGTCTAGGGAGGGGGTGGCGGCGACCTTTGGGGAGCCCCCCCATGGCGGGGGGTTTCGGGGGTAGCACCCCCAAAGCTGAAAACAACTGTAAAATTGCCTTGTAAAAGTATAGTAATTTCTAGTCAATCTGGGCCGTTCATTAGGTGGATGATCTGACGGTAGAACTTATGTTTAGTTTAGGGTTTTTTGCCCTAGAAGGTAACCCCTCTCTTTGTATGAGGGTATTGTATTGAGGCTATGTAATAGATGTGTATTCTCTGAGTGAGAAGCAGAGAGGTGAGACTGTGAGAGAAAACAGAGGATATTACAACAGATCTGCTGTAGGTTGTGTCTCTTCATTTTGCTGGATAATAGAAAGGAAGGACTGGCTGTTCGGAGTGGATGTAGCCCAAACTGGGTGAACCATGTATATCTGTGTCTCTCTTGTTTTATGCATTTTCTGTGTTTATATTTCTGCAATATTTTATGTGTTCCATTGCTCCGTAATATATAATTTTCTAACAATTGGTATCAAAGCTGAAGGTCTATTTGGCTGATAAACTTGCAGGAAAGAAGGGTTCCTTGTTCGAGTGGGAGCAATGGCAGAAGATGGTAAGTTTGGGGTCGAGAAATTTAACGGCCAAAACTTCTCACTGTGGAAGATGCAGATGGAAGATTATCTGTATCAGAAGGATCTATACCTACCATTAGGCAGAAAAGCAAATATGCCGACGGGTATGAAAGATGAAGAATGGAACTTTCTCGATAGAAAGGCACTTGGAACAATACGGTTGTGCCTCGCAGCGTCGGTCGCCTTCAACATTTCGAAAGAAACAATGACAGAGGGTTTGATTAAGGCGTTGGAGAAACCATATGAAAAACCCTCGGCCTCAAACAAGGTATTTCTTATGAAATGGTTATTTAATATGAAGATGTCGGAAGGTGGATCTGTTGTAGACCATTTAAATGATTTTAATACTGTTACAAGTCAGTTATGCTCTGTAGGGGTAAACTTTGATGCTGAAGTTAGAGCTCTGTTATTCTTGTGCTCATTACCAGAAAGTTGGAATGGTTTAGTAATGGCCATTAGTAACTCTGTGTCTGGATCTAGTACTTTAAAGTTTGATGATGTTGTCGGTGCTATCCTTAGTGAGGAAATGTGACAGCAAAGCTCCGGTGAGACATCGAGGAATGCTTTGAGTGTAGAGTCTAGGGGAAGAAAAATGGAAAGAGGAAAGAGCTCATGATATCGCAGTAAATCAAGGAAAGGCAGATCCAAGTCTAGATCGGGGATAGTGTGCTGGAAATGTGGAAAGAAAGGACACCTAAAGAAAGATTGTAGATCTCGAAAGGGAAAAGAAGGAGATGCACAACAAGAAAACAATCACAAAGCAAATGTGACAGTTGAGGTGTTACAAGATGCTTTGATTCTTTCTTTCGAAAATATTACTGATTCCTAGGTGGTAGATTCAAGGGCCTCATTCCATGCCACACCTGATAAGAAATACTTTCATGACTATGTTCAAGGATATTTTGGACAAGTTCGTTTGGGTGATGATAAACCCTGTAAAATTGTTGGAATGGGTAAGGTTCTTGTAAGACAGCAGAATGGAAACCAATGGCTACTAAAGGAGGTAAGGCATGTTCCAGATCTAAAGAAAAATCTGATTTCAACAGGGCAGTTAGGCGGTGAAGGTTGTGTGAAAAATTTCACAGATAAAGCATCGAAGGTCACCAAAGGATCCCTGGTAATAGCAAAAGGCGAAAAGGTTGGTACATTGTATTTATGCACTGGTATTTCTAACTCTGTTAATGCTTTAACTTCCAAAGGAGTAGATGCAGCATTATGGCATCATAAGCTCGGACACATGAGTGAAAAGGGGATGAAGATTTTTCACTCAAGGAATTTGTTGCTGGGTTTGAAGAATGTTGATTTGGACTTCTGTGAGAATTGCATTAATGGAAAATAGAAGAGAGTCAGTTTTCTCAGAGTTGGGAAAGAAAAGAAGAGCGAAAAATTAGAGCTTGTGCATACAGATGTATGGGGACCTTCTCAAGTATCATCTCTCGGTGGCTCTCATTATTATGTTACTTTTATTGATGATGCAACTAGAAAAACATGGATTTATTGTATTAAGAATAAATTTGATGTATTTGATACTTTCAAGAAATGGAAAGCTTTGGTTGAGATTGAGACAGGAAAGAAATTGAAGTGTCTTAGATCAGACAATGGAGGTGAATATTGCAGCAAAGATTTTGATAGGTACTGTTCAGAGCATGGAATTCACAAAGAGAATACAGTTCCAAGAACACCACAAGAAAATGGTGTGTTAGAAAGGATGAATAGAACAATCATGGAGCGTGCAAGGTGCATGAGATTGCATGCGGGATTGCCTTTACAGTTTTGGGCAGATGTTGTAGATACTGTTGTTTATCTAATAAATAAAGGGCCTTCAAGTTCCTTGGATGGTGGTGTTCCAAAGGAAGCATGGATAGGTAAAAAGGTAAACTACTCTATTTTAAAGCCTTTTGGTTGTGAGGCCTTTGTCCATATTGATAAAGAAAATAGAACAAAGCTTGAGGCAAAGTCAAAGAAATGTACCTTTATTGGATATGGTGTTAATGATTTTGGTTATTGCTTATATGATTACGAAAATCACAAAATCATTAGGAGCAGAGATGTAATATTCAATGAAAAGGTCTTGTATAAGAATCAGTTGCAGGAAAAGAAAGAGGAAAATGAAAACAAGGAATACACAGTTCTTGATGAAATTACTGAAAAAGTAAAGGTGCCTGAAAATAATAATAATCAACAACCACAACAACAGCAACGACCACAACAGCAACAGGCACCCCAAACACCTGAAAGTGGTGTTAGAAGATCTACCAGGATAAGTAGACCCCCTGAACGATACTCTCCTTCATTATATTATTTATTTTTGACTGATTCCGGTGAACCCGAATGTTATGAAGAAGCAATGCAGGTTGAAAGCAGGAAGAAGTGGGAGGTAGCCATGGAAGAAGAGATGGACTCCTTAATGCATAACCAGACTTGGGATTTAGTTAGGTTGCCTGCAGGAAAAACTACATTGAAGAATAAATGGGTTTACAGGCTGAAGGAAGAAGATGGAGGAAAACAGAGGTACAAAACTAGACTTGTGGTGAAGGGGTTTTCACAGAAGAAAGGTATTGATTTTGATGAAATATTTTCTCCTATTGCTAAAATGACTTCAATCAGAACTATTTTAAGTCTAGTAGCAGTTGAAGATTTGCATCTTGAGCAGTTAGATGTAAAGACATCCTTTCTCCATGGGGATTTGGAGGAAGAGATATATATGCAACAGTCACAAGGATATGAAGTGAAAGGGAAGGAGAAACTAGTGTGCAGGTTGAAGAAGAGCTTGTATTGCTTAAAACAAGCTCCAAGGCAGTGGTATCTAAAATTTGACAAGTTTATGTCTGAACAAGGTTATACTAGATGTCACTCTGATCATTGTGTTTATCTGAAAAAGAAAAATGATGGCATCTATATTATATTGTTATTGTATGTAGATGACATGCTTGTTGCAGGTTCTAACATGTAGGAAATAAACGTTCTCAAAAGAAAATTGGCAAATTCATTTGCAATGAAGGATTTGGGAGCTGCAAACAAATCCTTGGTATGAGAATAACTAGAGACAGGAAAAATCGTAAATTAACATTGTCTCAGAATGAGTACATACAAAAGGTGTTGAAAAGATTTAACATGCACAATGCAAAACCAGTTAGTACACCTTTTGCTAGCCATTTCAAACTTAGTAAGGAAATGTGCCCAAAGACCCAAGAAGACATGGATTATATGTCTAAAGTTCCATATGCATCAGCAGTTGGAAGCTTAATGTATGCAATGGTCTGCACAAGGCCTGATATTGCACATGCAGTGGGAGTTGTAAGGAGGTACATGAACAATCTAGGAAAGGAACATTGGATGGCAGTAAAATGGATTATCGGATATTTGAAAGGTACCACAAATCAAACATTATGCTTTGGTGGTTTAAACATTTCCCTACAGGGATATGTTGATGCAGATATGGCAGGTGATAGAGATAACAGGAGGAGCACTATAGGATATGTATTTACTGTTGGTGGAATAGCTGTCAGTTGGGTTTCAAAAATCCAAAGTTTTGTTGCACTTTCAACAACAGAAGCAGAGTATGTTGCTGCTACAGAGGCCAGTAAAGAAATGATTTGGTTACAAAGGTTTATGGGTGAATTGGGTAAGGAGCATGATATGGGCACATTATACAGTGATAGCCAAAGTGCCATTCATCTTGCAAAGAACTCAGCATTTTATTCCAAGACTAAACACATACAGCTCAAGTACCATTTCATACGATTAGTGTTGGAAGATGGAGAGTTGAAGCTGGAAAAGATACACACTAGCCAGAATCCTGCAGATATGCTAACAAAAGTTGTAACCAGGGAGAAACTGAGAATATGCTTAATTTCAATTGGTCTTCAAGGATGACGATGAAGATGAGAAACCATTGTCCAGCAAATGAAGCAGCGGTGGAGTTTCTATAATCAGTCTCCAAGTGCGAGATTGTTGGGTGTGGAGCCTGATTATCTTCTGTATTCAAAGGTATCGCCACATTGGACCCTAGTTCGAAATGGGGGGCGGAAACGCCGCCCGTAAAATATTCGCTGCAGGGGGGGTCGACTGCGAGCTGAAAACAACTATAAAATTTCCTTGTAAAAGTATAGTAATTTCTAGTCAATCTGGGCCGTTCATTAGGTGGATGATCTAACGGTAGAAATTATGTTTAGTTTAGGGTTTTTTGCCCTAGAAGGCAACCCCTCTCTTTGTATGAGGGTATTGTATTGAGGCTGTGTAATAGATGTGTATTCTTTGAGCGAGAAGTAGAGAGGTGAGACTGTGAGAGAAAACAGAGGATATTACAGTGGATCTGCTGTAGGTTGTGTCTCTTCATTTTGCTGGATAATAGAAAGGAAGGACTGGCTATTCGGAGTGGACGTAGCCCAAACTGGGTGTACCATGTATATCTGTGTCTCTCTTGTTTTATGCATTTTCTATGTTTATATTTTTGCAATATTTTATGTGTTCCATTGCTCCGTAATATATAATTTTCTAACAATCCAAACATATGAAAACCGAATTCAATTCAAGAAAAACAAAAGAAACCCCTTTAATTAAATGGGCAAATTTCAATGGAATCCACACATATGTAAACCATTTTCAATTGAGGGATAAAAAATCACCCGCTTCAATAAAGGGGAAAATTTCAATAAAATCCACACAGTTGTAAACCAATTCCAATTGAGAGAAAACAAATTACACCCACTTCAATAAAAGGCAAATGAAATCCACGTATATGTAAACCAATTTCAATTGAGGGATAAAAGATCACCCCCTTCAATAAGGGAGAAAATTTCAATGAAATCCACATAGATGAAAACTAATTCCGATTGAGGGAAAGCAAACTACACCCACTTCAATAAAAGGCAATCAACAAAACCAATTTTAGTGCACTCAAAACAATTAAGAGCACAACAACAAAATTACCTCTGATACTATTTAATACAACATTCAATAATTGTGTGGGGCACCAGACCTTCTGAGCCATCTGGTATGAATCCTCTGCCCAGGTTCGACTATGCTCCATATCATGACACCATGAGCATTTCCTCATGTCCTTCCAAACCACTCGAAAGAAACCCCATGTACAAAAACAAACCACAATTCCAACCTCCATTACCCTCAGGACCAAGCTCAATCCTACCATAACAACACACAGACTCATTTCCTCCCCTCTTCCCTTGACCTCCAAAGCACCCAAAAATAGATATTGGGCTACAACTATGGCAATAAGCCCAAACAAACAAAACCTCACAGGGTCCCTACAAGCTTCAGAAGACAAATCCTATTCAATCTGACGATCAGCTATATGAAATACCGAATCCCAACTCTTCTGTATACATCTCCAATGTATGTTGAAGTTCAATCTTGAACTTTTCTAATCTACTCTTAGTCTGAGGCTACATACATGAAACATTTTTCCATTCAATGTCCTTAATGTCTCACCACTACATTTTTTCTTATTAGGCATTCTAAATAGAAGCTAGTTTCACTCACCCTTGATATAACCGGGCCTTCAAAATCCCTTTTTTTTGTTCTCAAGCTTCCAGTTTCCATTCACATTGGAAATAATTTCCTATTCAAATGTAATTGCTTCCTTGTGCGCATCCTTATGTTGGAAGTTCAGTTTTCAGCTTTTCTAATTTTTTCTTGATATCGGGGTGCATGTAAGAAACCATTTTCCTTTCAGATATGTTGGATAGGTAGTACATACCTTCATTTGAAAATCATCCACACCAGCCTCAAAAAAGAGATCTTTGTCAGATTGCAAGGTATTTCAAAAACAAGGGATGAAAATTTATCTAATTCATGTCCATCCATGACAGGAATTTCTTTGTCCATGAACACGAGATCATATATTCTTCCCTGCTTGAAGTAATCCACTGCTACCTTTCCATTCTCAGGTTCTTCACACTGAAGGTTTAGGGTTTGAAGCACCTTCCTCAATATAATATTTCATTTATTGAGAGAAAAAGAATGATCGATATATTAATACCAGACCCTATGAAACTTAACCTTACATGGAAAAATGTACTTGCTAAAAACCTATTAATAGATTCAGTCCTAATATGCCACTTTGTTAATTTCTATGTCTTCCACAAGCAAGAGTAGTCTGGGGGAGCTATAATCCTGAGGCATGAAAAAACTTATTGACTTTACAATCATAACTTTGGGACTTCAGGCCTCAATCCATGAAGCAGTGTGGGGGGAATCCTAAATTATACATGCTGATCCGAAACTTGTTGCATCAATGTAATAAACAAAAATCGAAATCAATGTCAGAGTGTAATCCAAACATATGTAAACCCAATTCAATTCAGGAAAAACAAAAGACACCCCTTTCAATAAAGTGGAAAATTTCAATGGGATCCACGCATATGTAAACCAATTTCAATTGAGGGATAACAATTCATCCCCTTCAATAAAGGGGCAGATTTCAATGAAATCCACACAGATGTAAACCAATTCCAATTGAGGGAAAACAAACTACACCAACTTCAACAAAAGGAGAATGGAATCCACGCATATGTAAACCAATTTCAATTGAGGGATAACATATCACCCCCTTCAATAAAGGGGAAAATTTCAATGAAATCCACATAGATGTAAACTGATTCCAATTGAGGGAAAAAAAACTACACCCACTACAATAAAAGGAAATCAACCAAACCAATTTTAGTGCACTCAAAACAATTGAGAGCACATCAATAAAATTACCTATGTTACTATTTAATACAACGTTCAATAATTGTGCGGGGCACTGGACCTTCTGATCCCTTTGGTTTGTGTCCTTTGCACGGGTTCGAATCTACTCCATGTCCTGACACCATGAACATGTCCTCATGTGCTTCCAAAGAACCAAAAAGAAACCCCATGGACACAAATAAACAACAACTCCAACCTCCATTAACCTCAGGACCAAGCTCAATCATACCATAAAAACACACAAACTCTTTTCATCCCCTCTTCCCTTGAGCTCCAAAGCACCCAAAAATTGATAGTGGTCTACAACCATGGCAATAAGCCCAAACAAACAAAACCTCACTAAGTCCCTACAACCTTCAGAAGCCAAATCCTGTTCAATTCGACGATTAGCTATATAAAATACATAATCTCAACTCTTTCATATATGTCTCCAACGTATGTTGAAGTTTGATCTTGAAATTTTCTAATATACTCTTAGTCTCCAGCTACATGCATGAAAAAATTATCTACCTCATGTCCATCAAATTCAACTAAAACTTGTATATTACAATGAAAAAAATAACATCGAATTTCACACCTCAATTTTGGGCCCTTGCTTTGAGCCTTCACTAGATGATTTCTAAGCTAAAATCGCCATTAGATAAAAAATAGTACAAGGATTTGTAAAAACTATGGATAGTAAAAACAATTGATATAAGAATAGAAACAAATCCAATATGTTTCTAAATGTTTTATTAATTATGCTTCCAATCCTTGGCAGTTCCAAACTCCAAAGAAACCCTTAACTAGTTGACCATATTTAGAATTCAACTGCTAAGTGAAATAGAAATTCAGATCATCACACGGGTCATGAATAACAACTACGATTCAAAATTTGGCTTATAAAGCTGACTTAGACTCTTATACCCTGTTATCCTAAGCATGCATTCAAAATAGGGTAGATTTGTAAGAAAGAGTAAGAGTAACTTTGCGAGTTTTGAGGACAAGGAAAGACTAGGGAATGCTTCCAGATTTGCCAGGAGTTGTAGAATGGAGAAGAGTTGCAAGATAGTAACCATGAACAACTCGAATGCTCTATAAGAGCGTCTCTTGAAAAATGAACTGGAATTTTCATATGAGAGATTAGGCACAAAGTCTAACGCGGAATTCATTTGATGTCTTGCACAAACAGATCTATGTACCTACTTGGGAAATGGCATCAAGGTCCTTAGCTCATTTACCCAATGTATTGTTTTGTACATGATGAACCTAACTTAGATCGATTGATCCAAAAGGACGGGAATTTCACCAGAAAAATGAAAGAGATCATCACCAGGTAGTTGTTGAAGTTCCCACTGAGGAGTAGTTATAGACAAATCATGTAGTCTGCATTTTTGAATTCACGAAGAGATGAGAAACCCTTTTATTGTTGTTGGTTTTCCAGCATTTAGTTTGAAGGGTAAATTTTTGTTTATGTTCTGTGTGTTATTGTTGTCTTTCTTGCACTATATTTTTGGTTTGACACATAGTAGCATTGAGATATTAAAGCATAGTCATAGCTAATTACACAATAGAAACAAAAAATATAGATAGTAAGTGACAATTTTTTTTTTTATGAGACTCCATATTTGTGAATCATATTGGCCACAGGCTGGTTATGGATCATCAAGCATATGTATAATAATATTAATCTTTATAATAATGTATTTTTTAGATGGTGTATTCATTTAATGAAATAAATATTGTACTGTTCAAAACGGCTGGTAAAAAGTACTAGCCAATTCAGGATTTAAGCTTCAATTGCCACAACAGTCTCAACATTTCCTTGGGTGAGTTTGAGAGATGTGAGTTAGAAGGCTGCATAGCTGTTGTCATGCCACGTGTATGCAACTGGTGAAAATAGTTATTTTATTTTATGCTATGGAAAAACAATGCAGATCAAGATACAAAATATAAATCAGCCTTTCTGCCTCCCCCCATACCCGCTCTTCCAAATGCACTAACTTATTTTTATCTTACTTCACCCATGAAAAGGAAGTCAGATTTAGCATATGGCTCTCTTGCTCCCATTCTTATAATAGAAATGGTATAAGGTCCTTGCTTTCTATATGGTCTTACAAAAATATGCATCCTTTTATCCTCATTATTGAAATTATAAATCAATGGGAACTTGAATATTATTTGTCTATGCTCCTGAAGTGGAATGTCTACTTGAGTTACTTAACCATCAAACTGAAAGGGTTAGCACTCAAGGAAACATGACAACATACCCACATGGAATAAATCATACTCGGATCATCAATGACCCTTGATCAATACTCTACTTCATCTAATCCTTTCATATAATCAAACTCAATCCTCATGGAACAAAAAAGGCTCATGCTCAATTTGTCCATCAACCTCCTAAAATCTGATCAAAGCATCAAACGGTCAACATGTAATAAAGCTGCCTCCAACGCTTGAATTTTCCACTCAACTTGAGTGTTTAAATCTCATTTCATTGTCTCAATTTGATCTTAAGCTATGTTCATTGAAAGTTGAAACACCCTTTCTCTATGACTGAAAGGCAGAATGTCATCTCCTATGCTTTGGCCAGTAACACAAATGGGCATCTAGGCTTTATGCAATGATCAATTCTAGCATTAATTTTCTTTGTACACTTTACTACCTAGTATAAAAAACCAAAACAATATATTAAAACATAATCATATTGTGATGTTAGTAGTTGTCTGAATTAGTATCACCAATAATCCCCACAATTACATATTCCATCTTTAAATGATGGAAACCACTGGTGTCCCTCAAAATAATTTAGTAGTAGTGAGACAATCACCCCAAACGTGAAGTTCCATGCTTAATGTTTGCAGGTAATTGAGCTCAAACATTTTTTATGTCAAGTACTTCGATAAAAATCATAACTATTTCTTTGAATTTCATATAAACAAGGTATTACATTGAATTTCATATAAGCAATTTACTACTTTGATAAAGGGAACTCCATATATATGTGGATATCAAAAACAAACTGCAGTGAAGCTATCAAGAAATATACATTTTGTCAATATAATTCTTAATTTACTAAATTATAAACTATAAAAAAAATACATTTTCTCAAAATAGTTGATAATTTACTAAATGAAATGATCTCCATAAGATTTTAAAATAAAATTTCTTAAAAAATATCAATCCAAAGACAAGAACACGATATTTCATTTGAGGTGTAAATTCTTTAAACTGCTTATGAAATTCTAATCTAAAACTTGAGTGGATACCTAAACCATCTTAAGTACCTTAAAAAGCAATTGGCATTAACACTATAGGTCGAAGAATAACTCAATAGATTGCTGCACTCGTTACATTGCTTGCAGCTTTCTCTGAAAAAGTTCGTAGTCATCTTAATAATTCAATTAAGCCCAATGTTGCAAAAGTTTATGCATCTGTCTTGCAAAATTATCAATCATGTGAACATGATTACATCCATATCACAAGCTACTAATGCACAAGGGGATAAAGATGTAGTACAATGAGTTCACTGACATTGCAAAAACTATGATCCATATTCACTTAAGTACATTTCAAAAAATGTTATTTACACAGTCTCAATGAAGATAGATGTCCAACACTATATATTAACAATCAACACTGAAGGTTTAGTGTTTGAAGGAAAAAAAGATATAGATGCCAAACATAAATCAGAAATTGGTTGCATTGACAACAAAGATCATGCATGTTTTCAAAAAAATCAACCTTGAAGAATATGTTGGACAGGTAGTACATACCTTCGTTTGAAACTCATCCACACCAGCCTCAAAAAAGAGGTCTCTATCAAATTGCAAGGTATTTCCTGTAAGTGCAACAATGGGTGTCTTGACTCCCATGGATCTTAGTTGTCTTGTTGCCTGGCATAAAAGAAGTCATTTCAAAGGGTAACAATGAGTCAGACAGGGAACCCATAATGAAAATATTGAGATGATTGGAATGATAAATTCAGAGCACATGCAAGTAGTGGAAATGAAACAAAACAACAAAAACAAGGGATGAAAATTTATCTACCACATGTCCATCCATGACGAGAATTTCTTTGTCCATGAACACGAGATCATATATTCTTCCCTGATGAAGTAATCCACTACTACCTTTCCATTCTTAGCTTCTTCACACTGAAGTTTTAGGCTTTGAAGCACCTTCCTCAATATAATTTGTCATTGATTGAGAGAAAAAGAATGATCGATATATTAATACTAGGTGCTATGAAACTTAGGCTTACATGGAAAAATGTACTCGCTGAAAACAAATTAATGGATTCAATCTTGATATGACTTACTCTGTTAATTTTTATGTCTTCTATAAGCAAGACTAGTATGGGGGAGCTAGAATCTTGAAGCATGAAAGAATTTTCTGACGTTACAATCCTAACTTTGGGGCTTCTGGCTTCAATCCGTGAAGCAATGTGGAGGGCATCTTGAATGATACATGTTGATCTGAAACCTATTGCATTAATTTAATAAAAAAAAATCGAAATAAATCTCAAAGTGTAATCCAAACATCTGTAAACCCAATTCAATTCAGGAAAAACAAAAGACACTCGTTTCAATAAAGGGGAAAATTTCAATGGAATCCACAGATATGTAAACCAATTTCAATTGAGGGATAACAAATCACCCCCTCAATAAAGGGGAAAACTTCAACGAAATCCACACAGATGTAAACCAATTCCAATTGAGGGAAAACAAACTACAACCACTTCAATAAAAGGAAAATGGAAACCATGCATATGCAAATCAATTTCAATTGAGGGATAACAAATCACCCCCTTCAATAAAGGGGAAAATTTCAATGTAATCCACACAGATGTAAACTAGATCTATAACTTCTGGAGGTGTGCGCTTGTGGAAAATCTGAGAAAACAAGTCTGTCAATTTGTAAACTTACTGAGAAAAAGGAAGTCATCAAATATTTAATGAAAATGAAGACAAGTGAATGAACCTTGTGCCAAGGCTTAGCCTTAATCTATGGAAACCGAAACCCATTATAATTATGATTCATACATTTGACTTCCTCATGAGTTTGAGTTCCAAGGATCTACAACCATAAAGACACAAAAACATTGTATAAGCCTCAATAATCTCCAGTTTTCTGTCATGTACGACTCTAACATTAATCCGCGATACTTTTTACCTTGAAAATCTCTCCTAGCTAATCTATTGCAGTCTCGCTTGGAAATAATGGCCAATTTATACAAAATCTGGTAAAACAAACATCTTTTGCTAACTTTATAAGAGAAAATAACAACATCGGTCCCCATTAAAAGTCACCAACAACCTTCTTGTTAACATCATCAGAGAAAGGTGATGGACTTGGGCAATAATACGAGGAAAAACAAGTCACCATGGACTACACTGAAAAAAGAGGCATATTATCACCATATGGGATAATAACAGTAAAGAATTTAGGGTGTTTACCTTTAAAAATAATGCTTTGAAAGCAATGTCACATTCAATCTCTGCCACAACTATTTCTTGTCATCCTCGAAGCAAATCTTTTACAGGCCTTTTTCCCCTTGTTTTTCAACTCAAAGATGGAATCAAAGGCAACAATCTGTGGATTTAATGAACTTATATAATCCTTCATGGATTCCTATGCCTGAAATAAAACAGAGAAGAAAGGGAGCCCACAACAACAACTGCTTGAGAAATTGTGTGTCATGCATAAGTAGCATCAATCAACTCCATTTACAATAGCCAGGAATCAGACATGTACGCTGCTTGTCCTTACTCTCCAACCCTCTATTGTATTATTAATAATGATCTTTAAAAAAATATTTTCATTTCCATATAAAAGAAAGTTTATTTTAACTTATCAATATTGGACACCAAAATAATTTAACCCTTCAAATTAAAATATAACCCTTCCCTTCAAATTTAGTTCATAGTAAACACTTATTTGAATCACTAAAATTACCTTAACAATATTTCCTTAGCTAGCTCCTTTAGAAACTGCCAAAGCAATATCTATTACATATTATTACATTAAGTTTTTTAGGTTTAATTTTAGCATTGAATTTGATTAAAACTTGATGATTCGAATCTCATCTTCAAACAAGAAAACTAATAACAAGGGATATTAAACTAATGAAAATATATATATATATATATATATATATATATATATATATATATATATATATATATATATATATATATATATATATATATATATATATATATTTTCTTTATTTAACTAAACAGTACATTTGGCGACGGATTTATTTACATAGCCGAGTAAGGTAAATTAAAGATAAAAACAAGGTGTCTACGTTATTTACATAGCTGAACACCTCCATGTCAACCAGACCTCCTGCCACGCTGGCACCTCACCCTTCATACGACATGTAGGAGCTGCATGCAGTGACTTGTTGACAACATATGGGTATCGATTCGGCAGGTGGAGGTGGGGTTTAGGGTTTGTTTAGCATGAGTATTGTGCGCCTTATTTGTTGCTACGTTCATTTCTATTTGGGACCTGTTCTTGTCTGTTCGCTCTGCCGGGTAGTTGAGCATCGTTGCTCCAATGGTGGTCACTGCCATTACGGTCGTCGATGATGCAAGTAGTGGCTTCAGTGATGCGGGTGGTGGTTTATGGACCAGTAGAGATGGTCGTGCTGGAGGTTGTTCGATTGTTTTCATGTGTTTTGTCTTGTTTTTACCTAGTTTTTCTTCCCCATCTGGTGGTATGCGCTCGTTATTCGTCTTGTTTATCCCTGTGGTGAATTTAGCTTGGCTCGGTGTTGCACATGGCCTTTTCATGCTCCAAATGGATTTTCCAGGTTTGTAGTTCAATTTATGAGCTTCATTTTCACATTTTATTTGCATTTTTTGGGATATCTAACAATTTTGATGCTGTCTTGTAGGTTTTTGTAGTCTGAGCTACTATTTTGGAGCATTTGGGGTTCCTGTGGATTTCTAGAATGGAGAAAAAACATCAACTGGACATAGAAGGTAGGACACTGTCCTACCAGCCTGAATACTGTGTTTTTTAACACATTTAGCCTCCATTGGAATATTGTGCCTTTGTTATGCTTGTGTATTTGTTTTTAAACACCTTCACCTATGTGGGTTTTGTGGGTTTTGGCTAATTTATGGGTTTTTAGCTTGTTGCGTTTTTCACTTGTGTGGGTTTTGTGAGTTTTGACTAATTTATGGGTTTTCAGTTTGTTGGGTTTTGGCTACTGTGGTAGTAGTTGCTTCTTCACATGCTCCTTCCTATGCCTTTCTTAAGATTCCACTCTAGGTTACTTAGGTTGCACTTTAGCTGCCTTCACCTCTACTCCTAGATAAAAGGAATAAACTTAAGCTAGAGGATATGAAATTGGCTGTCGGGTGGGGAAGGATCTTGACCTCCACTTTGCTTAATCCTGAGAGTTTAGTTCGAGATCTCGTTCACCGTCCGAGTCATTAGCTTTCAGGACTGGTATAAGGCATTAATCCATAGAGCCTAACCTATCACAAGTAAAGCTGGGCTACAAATGTCTAACTGATAGGCCACCTTTCCACTACTGAAATTCCCCACTTTTGAAAGCGTGTTGAACTTGGGTTTTGGGTTGTGGGTTTTATAGTCAGGTTCAAGTTTTGGGAGGGTAATGAAAACAAAGTATATGAGACTACTCGTGTAATGTTGGGTTTCCTTCTGAGGTTGTCAAAATAGACCTAAGAGATTGGTATAGGACATCACTGACTCGTCTTGGGCACATGCAATTCAATTTTTCTCTATTATCCCAGGAAGGCCAAAATTTATTTTTGTGAGGCAATGCTTCATGGATTGTTAAAGGAGGCATAGGTAGGACTCAAGACTGCCAATCTATAGGAAGGTTGTGGACATAACCTCTTGGGCTCATACAAACTGAAAAAGATTTCGAGTGAACAAACTCTGGCCCTATGCCACCAAAATGACGAGTTATTGTCCCCCAAACATCTTTTGGTGCCATGGCCACATCTTCGTAGTAGATGAATGGCGGCCCATGCATAGATGCCTTGATCTCCTTTGGACGCTGTTCCACAGGCCCAGGGTATCCAGGAACTCTAAACCCAATAAGTTCCTCCAGATATGGATACAGAAGCATTAAATGTTCATCATTCAATTTAGCTTGTTTAGATTGTACTGTTTCTATGATATTTTTGTTCTTCAATATTTTCTTCTCTTGTGCTCTAGGCATTTTCTTCTTTATTGAAGATGATCCAACTTTCAAGACAATATCTTCTTGCTTTATTTTGCGATATTCTCTTAAACATGAGTTTTCATCTTCTCCTTCCAGTCCCTACACATCAGTAAACATAATTTATACTTGGTAATTTCAATGCAAAGAACTTTGTCTACCAATATAATTCTTACCTTTAAACATGGAACATTGTATCTAATCTCATAGAACTTAGAAAATTCATATATCAAAATCTTAGAAAAAGGGCCATCTAGTCTCGAACAAAAATTCATCTCCAACAATTTGATTGTAGTCGAACAATAAATCCATCTCCAACAATTTGATTGCAATCATATTTCAAATAAAATATAAAAATCCTTTAACCGGTAAATATACTTCGTCTTAACATTTTTATTTGTTAGAAAAAGTAAAACGATAACAAGGATGGAGCAAAGGCTCCATCTTTGCAAAGAATTCTTTGAATATCTTACTGTGAGTTCTTTCTATTGTTTTCCTTGTACAAATAAGAGGTCTTATTTTTCCTACAACTCTTAAAAATGTCACCACTGTGATTGAAGAGAAGTGAAATCAACTTTTTAAAATACTTTTAGTCTCCTTGTAACTAAGATTTCCAATCAAGGGCATTCATCAAGAAAGGAAGATCTCAAGCTTGGCTCAATCATTATGTATCAGTTACAATTAGACCAGTGGAAGTGTTGTATATCTCATGACTAAGTGTAACTGTTGTATATTAGTGTTCAGGTTGGAGCTTGTCCAATTGAAAAAGGATATATTTTTGGCTTCTATTTGTTTCTATTATGATTTTCTGTTTGTTTATATTATGACTTAGTGGAAGTGTTGTATATCAGTGTTCAGGTTGGAGCTTGTCCAATTGAAAAAGGATATCTTTTTGGCTTCTATTTGTTTATATTATGATTTTCTGTTTGTTTATATTATGACTTAGTAGAAGTGTTGTATATCTCATGACTTAGTGGAAGTGTTGTATATCAGTGTTCAGGTTGGAGCTTGTCCAATTGAAAAATGATATCTTTTTGGCTTCTGTTTGTTTATATTATGATTTTCTGTTTGTTTATATTATGACTTAATTGAAGTGTTATATATCTCATGACTTAGTGGAAGTGTTGTATATTAATGTTCAGGTTGGAGCTTGTCCAATTGAGAACGGATATCTTTTTGCCTTTTGTTTGTTTATATTATGATAATGGTTGGGTCATAATCTTTCATTGCTTTGTGGATTTTGTAAATAATATTTGCACTGTTTAGCTCCACTCTCATGGCTTTAATGTACATTAGATGTACATCAGATTTTCAAGTATGTTAAGATGCACATTTCAGGTTCATTAATCATTGCATTGTGGCTTTATTGTACATTAGATGTACATCAAATTTTCAAGTCTGTTAAGATGCACATTTCAGGTTCATTCATCATTTCATTGTGGATTTTGTTAGGGGACTTTGCACTATTTAGCCCCACTCTCATGGCTTTACTATACATTAGATGTACATCATATTTTCAAGTCTGTTAAGATGCACATTTTAGGTTCTTTCATCATTGCCTTGTGGATTTACTATACATTATATGTACATCACATTTTCAAGTCTGTTAAGATGCACATTTCAGGTTCATTCATCATTACATTGTGGATTTTATCAGGGGACTCTGCACTGTTTAACCCCACTTTCATGGCTTTATTGTACATTAGATGTACATCAGATCCTAATTACAATGATAATTTTTTATCTTTATATGTGAAATATATAACCTCTCTTGAGATATGAACTGTCCAAAAATAAACTCTCTTGAAATATTAAAACAAATATCTTCCACTTGATAGATATTATAGATTTATTTGTCTCTTGTTGAATCCCCTCATGCTCAGTTTCTCAATGGTTATTAGTACCTTCTGTTGGTAACTACTTGTGATTTATGTTCACTTCTTTTCCTTCTTTATTATGTTTCCTTTCATCAGGTAATTACCAAATTAAGTAATTACTAGTTCTTTTCCTTTGCAATGTTGTTTCAAACTAGATTCAATTGATCTTTACTTTCTATTATTTTCTCTTGTCTTTTGAATTTCCTTTAGTGAGAAAAAATGAATTCTTTTGTTTACTACCTCTGTGAGTAGACAAAGGGTTGGTTTCTATTGCACTTCTCAAGCACATGCTCTTGGGTAGATCTTTCCTTTGAAAATGAAAATGGTCCATAAAGCTGAGGGGGTCCCCATGGTGGAAAGAGCTACAGTGAAGCTTCTAGGAATTATTCAACAGTGAATATGTTTGTAATGATCCTAATTATAGTGATAATTTTTTATCTTTATACGTGCAATATATAACCTCTCTTGAAATAGGAACTGTCAATATATAACCTCTCTTGAAATATTAAAACAAATCTCTTCCACTGGATAGATATTACAGATAGATATTATGGATCTCTTTGTCTCTTGTTGAATCCCCTCATGCTTGGTTTCTCGATGGTTATTAGTATCTTCTATTGGTAACTGCATTTGATTCATGTTCACTTCTTTTCCTTCTTTATTATGTTGAATTTCATCATAATTACAGATCATAATTCCAATTCAAATTCAATATAGTTTATAGTTTAGCTTCTACTATGAAACCAATCAACATATTGCATCCTTAAAAAATTCACATTGCGATTATTATGTTGACTTTCATCATAATTCTAGATCATAATTCCAATTCCAATTCAATATAGTTTATAGTTTAGCTTCTACTATGAAACCAATCAACATATTGCATCCTTACAAAATTCACATTGTGATTATTATGTTGACTTTCATCATAATTCCATATCATAATTCCAATTCAAATTCAATATAGCAGCGGCGCTCAACTACTTGGTAGAGCGAACGGACAAGAACGGGTCCCAAATAGAAATGAACAAGGCACATGGTACTCACGCTAAACAAACCCTAAACACCACATCCACCTACTGAACCGGTACTTATATGCTATCATCAGGTCACTTCATGTAGCCCCCACTTGTCCTTACAAAATTCACATTGCGATGTGGTTACAAAGATTAATTCATGCCACCCCTATGATTGATGGCCTCTATTTCTTGCATTTCCCATAATTGTTGAGTCTACTGCCTAACCCAAGTATGGTGGACTACCCAAGATTTGTTGATTGGGATGTGCTTGAATGTTACCATATCCTTGACTCCAATTTTCTCCTTGTAGCCATGGATGGACTGAGTAACCAAAGTGTCCACTTGTGTTACTAATCCCGGCACTGGGTGCAGTGGTCATATAAACACATTTAGGATTTAAACCTACACTGGTAGGGATATATGGGGTGGGCACAACCCCTGATAGTGGGGGACTTGGATGTTAATCATCTCTTGGTATGATGGTGTGTTCTCTGCAATTTGGTCCAGCGTATTCGACATCATCCTATTTGTATCAAACTGGCTTGGACCATAGACTTCCCTACACATATCTTTTCAGTTTTGTCATTCTTTACTCATTGTTATACTGTTGGAGGCATTTGATCTCAACGAGCATTAATATAGGTAATAAATTATCCTTGTTGTTGACTCCTTAGGGGCAACACCTCATACTAAATTTTATGTGTTCCAATCAACTTTGATTCTTTACAGATTTATGGGTTTGTTGGCAACATACAACACCTAGGGGACCCCCTTGAGTCTGGAAAAGAGAATTTATGATTCTTTACAAATTTATGGGTTTTTTGGCAGCATACAACACCTAGGGGATCCCCTTGAGACTGGAAAAGAGAATTTCTAAACCAGTGGGTTTGCTATTCATTTAGAAATGCGTAGGTGACTAGAAACTCCAACAAAGTCTTCATTATTTGAACAATAGTGTCCTCTTAAAGTCTTAAGAAAGTAGTGCTTATCAGTGTTGTTAGTCCCGCCTGGAGCGACCACACTAGCTTGACCTTTTGATCCATCGAAACAAGCTTTCAAAGAGTCTTTCTCCAATGTATTTCTTGATTTCACTGAAGAATGATTCTTACACAACCAAATGAACTAAAGCACTATAAATGTGGAGCAGCTAGCAGCTAGAGCATACCTAACCGGGGTAAGATTTCCCAGCTTGTCAAAACCCCACAGGAGATTTATGTGCATATCAATTTGGATATGTGAGTTTCTCATGAAAACTATATGTGGCTGCATCGTATAATGAGGGATATACACACAAAAAGACATACCGAAAATGCCCCTCATAAACCCATATCACATCATATTACACTTCAGATCAGAAAGCCATCAGACATCATCAATCATACAAAATCCATTAGATCAGAATCATAGAACAAATATCATATACAACACATACATAATTTAGTTTTATATAAATCAATTACATGCATTCCTGAGCCATTGTTTGTTAGACTGCTGAGTCTAATAAGATTTCGTGCTTTTATCCTCATAATGTCATGTCGAGGAAGAATCGATTGAAATGAATCTACGTGATATAACCACCCTAACTCAATCAACTAACTGTTGTTAGATGTGTTGCAATGTTTGGTTTTCTTGATACTTATTTTGATTTCAGATTCACGTTAGGCACATATCTTTTCAGTTTTTTCATTATTCACTCGTTGTTATCCAAATCATTTTAGATTCACCTCAGACACATATCTTTTCAGTTTTGTCATTATTCACTCATTGTTATATTGTTGGAGGCATCCGATCTCAACGAGCATTAATATAGGTAAGAAAGTATCCTTATTGTTGACTGCTTATGGGAAATAGCTCACACTGATCTTTCAGTGTGCCAATCAACTTTGATTCTTTACAGATTTATTTGTTGGCAGCATACAACACCTAGGGGACCCCCTTGAGTATGGAAAAGAGAATTTTTAAACCACTGGGTCTGTTATTCATTTAGAAATGCTTCTCTAACCAGACAATGAATCTACTTGACATCAGAATTTTCTCTTTGAAAGGATATTCTTTGCTATTATGGTAGTCTGATATTGCGTTGCAGGGGTCAGATTTGAGGTTATAGTGGCAATGAAATTGGTTTCTAAATCAGTAATGAAATTGGATGTAATGGCTTTAATTTACCCTTGTTTCTCAAAAGAAATAACATTATTCATTATTCAACAAAAATGGTAACATTATTCAACAAAAATATACATGTATGTCTCCAGCAACTGATGAATATAATGATTGTAACATTATGCACACACTCTGATGAATAGGATGGATAGGCTAATGGAGGAGGAAAACATGGGCTCACAAAACATGATTAATCAAGGGGAGGAGAGGTTTAGCGTGAATGGATATATGGGACACTAGTGAAAATATGTTGTTGTGGAGGTGGGAGGACTCTTGGTGTCATCCAGACTGATTTATGGGGTCGTCAGGGGGAATGTGCCAAAGGCTCTTATGGGCCATCGAGGCCGATAGATTTCGCCATGCAGGGGAAATATGGAGTGACCTTAGGAGTAGTCGGTTAGTGACTTTAGGAGCCGTCGGTTCCGATCAAGTTGATAGTAGGGTAAGGACCTTAGGAGCAGGGAAATATGGAGTGACCTTAGGAGCAGTTGGTTAGTGACTTTAGGAGCCATCAGTTAGTGACTTTAGGAGTCGTTGGTTCTGATCGAGTTGATAGTAGGGGCCGTAGGGTAGGAATTTCAAATCTGAAGTATCTTTGAATTTTTTTTTTTTTCAAATTGGATGGTTTTCAAGTATTTTTTAAATTGGATGGTTTTTTGAATTTTAATGTGAGGAAATTTTAATTTATATTTGACAAAAATTTTACAGAGAAATTTTCTATGAAATTCTATCTTGCTAGGGGATAATGTGGGTTAGACTGATAAATAATTATAATGAACAATTTTCTTGTCAAATTTCATCCCTTATAAGAGATAATGTGACTGGATTGGTGCAAATTGTGGACAACATCAATGTCATATATATTCGACATTTATGGTCCCACTTATGACGATTAGTATGCCGGCCGAATCTATGCACTGCCACATCTACGGTGCCATCCATGCAACACCTCGACGCCTTTCGTATCTTCTTGTGATTGTGATACCCCTCCGTAGTGGTAATGAACGATTTTACAGTGGGGCATTGTATATGTATTCTTTTTGGTGGTATTGGTTGCACATTTTATATGGTTGTAGTTTAACCAGACTATTTTTTTTCTCAGAAAGGTATGGAAAGCCGGTCATATTTTGATAAAATTTGGCAGGGATTTCTGTAAATCCAATTTACAATTGTCAAACTTCAAGATTTTAGGTGACTTAGAAGTTTTTGATGGTGCTAAAATCATTTCCACCATCAAAAATATGATTCAAAAACTATCTCTACAATATTTTTTGAAAATTTTTTGCCCAGATTACGGCCACTTTTAGAACAATTCCTTCACCTCTTTTCATGTGTACTCTTTTGCATGAGGTGGAGGAGTGATGGGGCCATCTGGACTGAGTCATGGGAATATGTGTGGTAAGGCCGCTGCCTTCAAGGCCGATTGAGTTGGCTGTCCAGGGGAGGCTTGGAATTTGACTATCCACTCAATGCTTTTTAAATTTTTAAACGTATTTGAATGAATCAAAATTCCGAAATGCCATGGTTAGGTAAAATTATTTGAAACCAGGGATTTGATGTAGATGTGATGTGGAAACATTTAAACTACACATAAGAAAATATAGGAAACTTGTTGAGAAGTTTGCAGTCTCAAACACCACCTTTCAAGTATGTTATTCTTACACTTTACATCAACATGATCTGCTTGGCTCAATTTGGATTTATCCATAGGATGAAGGGCTCATGACTCAATCCTAAGAGCTCCACCATGATGAAAGCATCTAAGTGCTCTTCCATTATGAAAGAATTTAGATGTTACTGATCTTAACCCATGGAAACCATGCATTTTCCTATGGTCAAATATTATCCAAATAATTTAAGTAGTATTTTGGATATTACTGAATTTATTATTAGAGTTTAAGAAGGATTCTCCCAATTTTCCTTGGAGGACCCAATAGTCGATCTTATATAAGAGAGAGGGAGACTCCCATCCCTTGTAAGATTAAGAACATAGGACGCATTTTGCGGTGGCTATTTCACGTTGGCCACCCAAGTGATTTTTTGTTGTGAATTTGACATATCAAATAACCATGCACCATTGTTTATTTTTGTTGTTAAGATCAAAAAATCCAAATTTGAGGTTACCATTTTTGGACATTGTCATTTGATTACCAATAAAAGAGGTGCCCAACATTATGTTATCAAAAGTTGTGTTTTCAACTTCATTAAGCTATATCTTATTCAAGTGAACAAAGAGAAGAAAAAAATATTATGGGAGTTTCTCTATGTTGATGTGTATAGTCTGGCATGTAAATGTTGTTTGTTCAACTTAAACGAGATATGTAAAATCATAAATGAGAATTTGTGTAAAACATAAACTAATAGGCATGAGAAACAAATGATTGACGTCCAATTTCCAATCGATAGGTAAGATAAACGTGAAATCATAAGCTTGGTTTAGGGGAACTATGTAGTTTTCACTATACTAATGATTCGTCAAGGTAAATTGAGTACGCCATTAGGGGATATTGTGGGATGGATTGATGGAACAATTAGTGGGTAGTTTTCGGTAACATCCATGTCATATATATCAGACATTTATGGTTCCATTTATTATTCTTAGTATGTGCAATATATGCACCGCCACATATACAACCTCATGATCCATCCATGCAACACCTCATTTATTCTCTCAGTTGTTGCAAAATATAGCAAACCCATTACAAAGCCTCATTGAGTGGTGCCAAACCTTATGGCAACAAGAGAAAGGGTTTCCACTATCACCACAACAACCTCTCTTACTCTTTAGTGGAATCAGAACACAAGGGATGTGATCTGTAAAATGTCGTGGATATTCCATTAGACAGTTCGTCACAACATATATGATAATAATATATTAAAATTCTTAAATTTTACGCTATTACAGTTTTATTAAACTTCTAGATCTATAAATTTAACTATAATTAGTTCATGCATGCGAATGAAAAATATACATAAAAGTAGAGAACGACAAAATAAGCTCTCATACACACATAAGACACGAGATATGCTTTGGGAAACCCTTTCAGGAGAAAATCCAGCTTCTGGTGAGGTCGCTTCACTTTCTTTCTCTGTCTGAAAAATAAGTCTGCATATACAAATAAGTAATGCCTATGGCCCGTGGGCTGCTTCAGTGCACAAATCCTCTCAGTGTACTCAACCTCCTATCTCTCATGGCTATCTTTGCGCAACTATGGAACAAAAAATCTCTCAAAAGAATGGAATACCTCTTCCTCCTAGTGGCCCAGTTATAACACAAACTGATAGTCTACTATTGTTTAACTACATCAACTATTAACTAGAGTTACAATATAGACTCTTCTAGAGTCTTTTACATCAAAAACACGTGGATAAAACCTTTTCCATGAATAATGGACATTGACATGATATCCTCCCAAACTATGGGTGTGAAAACAAGAAGGTCAACTTCTGAGTGGCATAACTTTGCATGCAAACTCTGATCGACGCACTTCTTGTGTTGTTGGAAAGATATATATGTGTAGAATAGAATGAAAAAGTGTTGCGCTAAAGAAGAAAATTTTTACCCCCAAAAAATGTTGTTTGATGCCTCAAAATGCTCCTCGAAGCTTTCATACACCGTTTTACCACATTGGGTCACACTAGTAAAAACGGTCCCGTGAGTTGATTCCTCCACTTTTTCCACTCTGAATGCATTGAGATGGATGGAAAACAATATAATGATCCAATATGGATCACACCTCCCCATTTTTGGTGGGATTTTGGTCCCCAATTTTTTCTATTGAATGAGGTGATGAGAATTTTCCTTGACCTTCTCTCTGGTGTACCATTTAGCTTTGCTTGGAGGTTGTCCCTTCAATCGAATCTGCCAAAGGTCATGCTACCCATGTCTTGTAGTTCTGGACCTCTTCTGCAAAACTGTTTCTTCTGTCAACTCTGCTTGAGAATTCGATGTCGAATCCTCCACTAAAGGTAGTACCTGTTCCTTTTCATGATCTAGCATGGAATGCTCATAGAGTTTCAAATTATCTACATTCACAACTGAGTAAATGCGCATATATGGTGGTAAACTGAGTCGATATGCATTACCACCCACCTTTTCCAGTATCTCAAAGGGACCATATATCAGAGCCTTGATTTTCTTACTAGGACCCTGCAACCTCTCCTTGTTCAACTGTAGCCATACTGTCTTCCACCTTGAACAATTTCTCTATTATGTGTTGATCATGCTTGGCCTTATACTTCTCCTGCAACTTCTGCAGTGTGTCTTGTACCTGTAGATGGATTTGCTTGATCTTATCTATAATTTTTTCAACCCTCAAAGAATCTCCTATAAGATCTTCCCTCACTCCTCCTTATTTCCCATATGAAATATCCAAAGGTGAAGGTAGCAAATATCCAAAACAAGTCTCAAATGGGGACTTTCCTATCAAAGTGTGGATTGATTTATTGTAAGAATGCTGTATATATACCAGATTTTCATCCCAAGTTTTCAGATGCTTGTGGTTGCATCCCCTTAGAACCTGCACCAAAGTTTTGTTGACTACTTTTGTCAACCCATCTATCTGTGGATGGAATGTTGTAGGTCTCTTTAACTTTGTGTCCATCTTGTCCCATAGTGTAGTCCAAAATGCACTAAGAAATCTTGTATCCCTATCTAAAATGATGCTCCTTGTTATCCCAAAGTGTACCCAGACTTGTCCAAAGAACGAGTTTGTTTCTTATTTTCCATTGATCGTATTGTTGCAGGGAATCATAACACACATCTTGCTAAATTTGTCAACTAACATGAACATGTAGTCATGTCCCTTCTTGGTTGTAGGTAAAACTCCTGTAAATTCCATGGAAATGATTTCCCAAGGATGAGTAGGTACAAGTAAGGGATGATATAAACCTTGTTTCCTATTACTAAGCTTGCTGGTACAACAAAGCATGCATCCTCTTATGAATCTAGCTACCTATTCTTGCATCTTGGGCCAATATACATACCTCTGAAAGTTAGCCATAATCTTCCCTACACCAAAGTTCCCTGTGATCTTGGAGGTGTGAGCCTCTCTAATTAGCTACAGTTACTCACCTTTAGGAACACATAGCTTATCCAACTTGTAGAGTAACCCATCTGGGAGATGGTAGTCAATGGTGTTATCTCCATCATGCACATGACTCTGAATCTGCAGCTGATGATACACCTCCTTGAAGTCCTCATCCTTTGAATATGCCTCTCTGTATGCAACATGGGTGATTGGCTCCATGTGCATAAGAGTCCCCAAAGATGTGATCTTTGATGTGGGTGGCCTTGAAAGAACATCGACCAACTTGTTTGTCTTTCCCTTCTTATACTTTATCGCCAAATGAAACTACTATAAAAACCCCATCCACTTGTAATGTCGGGTTTGTTGCAGCTTACTCTAGGCTTTCAAGTACTAGAAGGACTCGTGATCTATGTGGATTACTATCTCCTTTCCCATCATATATTTCTTTTGATTGTTCACATCTTTGACCATGGTATAGAGCTCCTTTTCATAGGTAGGGTAGTTAAGAACTGCCCCATGAAATACTTCAGAATGGTAGAAAACGAGCCTTCCTCCTTGCATCAAGATACCTACCATTGCATACCCACTAGCATCTGTCTCCACTTCAAAGGGTCACCACAAGTTTGGTAATGCGAGAGCTGGTGCTTCACTGATATTATTTTTTAGCTCCTCGAATGCCTTCTGTTGACCTTTCCCTCTTTGAAAACTCTTTCCACTTGTTGTTATGGCATGGAGTGATGCTTCTACTACTGAAAATGAGGCTATGGACTTCCTCAGGTACCGTGCTGCCCCAATGAAACTCCTGACCTCAAAAACATTAGTAGGCACTGGAAATTTCAGGATGGACTCCATTTTGGAAGGATCTATCTTCAATTCTCCTCCATCGATCACATACTACAAATACAACAAGGACTATTGCACAAAATTGCACTTCTTGAGATTTTCTAGCAGCCGATGCTTATTCAATGTTTCTAGCACTTGCGTCAAATTTGAAATATGTTCCTCCTAGGTGGCACTATATACTAGTATATCATCCAAGTAGAAAATAACAAATGAATATATAAAAGTGTGCACTACATCATTTAGTAATATCATAAATGTAGTTGGTGCATTACATAGGCCAAATGGCATAACTAATCACTCATACAAACCTTGCTTGGTTTTGAAGGTGGTATAATTCCATGTATCTTCTTCTTTGACTCGAACTTGGTGATATATAGACTTCAAGCCTAGCTTGGTGAAGTACTTTGCTTGTTACAACTGTTCTAGAAAATCATCTATCCTGGGTAGGGGGCATCTATACTTGAGCGCGATTTTATTCAACGCCCTATAATCTATATACATCCACCAAGTCCCATATTTTTTTAGCACAATGATGATGGGTGACCCACATGGAGATGTACTTAGTCGAATGACACCATGTTCCAACAACTTCTACAACTATTTCTTCACCTCATTTGCTTCCATAACAAACTTCCTATAGAATCCAATATTTTTTAATTGGGAGTCCGATGATAGTTGGATCTCATGTTCCGCTTCTCTCTTAGGTGGTAACCCTTTGGGATCTCAGAACACATCCTTGTACACTTGTAATAACTCCTCCAATTGTTGTTTTTTTCCTTAGTACACCCCTGCAGGGATGCTTTACCTCTTATTGACTCCTCTTCAGATTGACTTTCTAAAAACAATAAAACATACTTCTTATTGGAACATACCAATTTCTTGTCTTGGTTGGAACTTATCAGTGAAATGACTTCGTTTTGTGTGCGTTGATGATAAAAGATTTTCCATCCTTGAAGAGTCGATATTGATTGGCTTGCCTCATGAACATTACATCTCACATGTACATGTATGGAATCCCAAAGATGACTCCACATACATCAAGGGGAACCACATCTAGATATACTTCATCAATAAAATCAATGTTGATAAAAAACTCTAATTTTACACTGTTTTGTTACCTTCATCTCTGCATCCTTATTTACCCATCCTAGTGGATATGGATTTGGATGGTCATGAACTTCTAGCCCCAAATTATTGACCAACTATGTTGCAATGATATTCACCTGTGATCCATAGTCATACAGAGTATTAATCTTCGTTTTCTTGACCTATATCTTTATATGAAAGAATTTGGTCATTTATTTTTCTTCATGTTGTTAAAGGATACTTAGATTCACCTCCTTCTGCAGTGACGTACAAATGATATTCTCATCCATGTCCGAGATGCTTTCAATTTGGTTGCTCGAATCTGCGGCCATGGTATTCTTCTTCTTGTTATCTTTCTTCTTGTTCTTCAAGTTTATCTTTGGATGCAACGTCCAATACTTCTCCTCTGTATGGCCATCAATGCTACAGTGGTTGCTAGGATCCTTGCACTTTTTTGATGTGGCTGTATGTTTATCTTTTCCCTCTTTTTGCTTCTTCTTCCCCTCCTTAGAAGCTTCCTGTTTCTCCTTCTGCTTCGATCCACTCGACTGCGCTCTTTTCAAACCTATGTTCTCCAGGTATTATGCCTATACACAAACCTTGTCCAACGATTTGGGCTTGAAAAACATCACTTTCTCATGCAGATGGCGGTACAAAGCCCCAAAATACTTTAGGATTACATATGGGTTCTTTGGAGAGATACCCAACATTATAGCCATCTTCCTAAATTCCATGGTGTACTCCTGTACACTTTGGCCCAACTTTTTCATGAAGTAATGCCATCAGATCCACTGGTCCTTCATGTACACAATGGGATAAAAGTGTGACTTAATGAGGGTTTTGAAATCTTACCACTTAGTCATTGGAGGCTCTCCCTCCAACCTCAAGATTTCAGTGTAGCTTTCCCACCAAGTCAGTGCATGACCCTCCAATTTCAGCCACACAAATGAGATTTTTTGTCCTTTTCTAATTTGATGGACACTGAAATAAACTTCCAGTTTCTACAACCAATGATTGAGCTTCAGAGCATCGATCTTGCCATGATATTGTTGGAAATAATACTGAGAGGGGGGGGGGGGGGGGGGTGAATCAGTATTATCAGATCAGTAAAACCTTTTCTAATTTCATACTCAGAAACATATACGCTACTTCAGTTAAGTGAACCCGCGTGTACACGCTACTGTGTCTAAAGCAACTAGCGTATATCCAGAGATCTTATGATTTAGTTAGCTTATCTTCAGTAAATGCATCAGAACATTATTAACCATATTAACAGTAAACAGGTGCAGTATAACAGAACAGATCATCACACAAAAGCCACACACATGAACACCATGATATAAGGTGGAAACCCAATGTGGGTGAAAACCACCTGCCGCAATTCGTCTCTTTCTTCTTTAATAAGAAACTTCTTTTACAATGTACTGGTGCAGTCATTTACCAGCACGCAGGCTGCAACCTGCAGAGGGCTACAACCCTCATAGCTCGTGTACTAGCCGATCCATTTACTAGTACGTAGGTGCCAACCCTACAGAAGGCTACAACCTTCACTCGTTTTCCAGTTGCTCCTGGAAGGGAGCTACAACCCCCTGGCTCTTGTACTGGCTGATATGTTCACCAGTACGTAGGTGCCGGCCTACGATCTTCCTGGGACCACGTTCCATACATTTTCATACTGGATCCATAAGTCAATCACCATTGTAGTACAACCTGCATCATCAATCACTGAAACACCCAATTCTGAATCACTGTAACCCTGTCAACAACAACCAGACAACATAACAACAACCAGATCCAACTTCATCTTCAAATATCATACTTCACATTGTATACGCTACTTGGATGAACCCAACCTGCGTGTATACACTCTTTTACCAAAACCAACCCGCGTACAGATCTGCAAATTCTAACTTATAACTCTGCAGCTATATCAGACATCAAAACATACCTAGATCATAACAATAAACATGCGTCAGTAGATCTGATCTATCCACAGTCAAACCATATGAAGATAATCATTCCAAGCCTTGAGATCGCGTTCCATCATTCATCATCCTCCACATGAGTGAAACCTTGGTTCAGATCACCAACCCATAACCAGCACTTGGATCTCACACTTCCTCAGATCTTCATCACTCACACACTCTTTCACTTTGGCCTAATGATCTTTCTCCTTATATAGCTTTAGGCCCTTCACAATACCACGGTCCAAAACCATAGTAACCCAATACCATCAACTCAATACTAGGGATCAACACGTCCGTCGAGACACCATGGTCCAAAACCATAGGCACAACTTCCAAGGACTAACCGCCACGGACCAAAGTTACGTTTTCACATACATGCGCTTTTACTGAAGCCAACCTGCGTGTACACGCGACTTGGTATATAGTGAACCTGCGTGTATATATTTTCTCTTCATGCTTGTAGACTGATCATCAATTCTTTACTGCACTCATCACCTGTACCTTTCTCTGAGTGAGTTGCCATCAAGGACAACACTTGAATCATAATGCCAACAATCTCCCCCTTTGGACTTGATGGCAACCACACCAATTCACTCTCCCCCTTTGACATCAAGGGCAAAGGGCGGGCCAAGATATTCTCTTCTTTGTTATACCTTTTGCTGTCCATACTCCCCCTGAGTACATGCTGAATATCTCTACTCTGCTGTGCTGAACATGCTCCCCCTGACTGTAGGCAAGATCTGCAAAGGATGTTCTTCAAGACTTATGCATCATAAAGGACCTTCCTATCACCAAAAGACTCAATACATACATCCATACTCCCAACCAAGTGGGGATACATCAGAAAATAACAACCAATTACATTACATCATTCATCCCAGGCATAGTGGGGAAACCAACATAGGCCGTTACATGACCTTGACACCATAAAAGAGATATCACAAAAGAGATACATGTTGAAGTTTCTGATTTGGCTCCAAGTTGTATCAATCCATCCATGCTCCCCCTGAGTAGATGCAAGTTCTAAGACCAGCAATTCATTCAAGACCATGACTATCATTCATATGATCTATACCATCAGCCTGCAATACCATTCCTTTGATCAAACAACAAGATGTATCATTTAGCTTCATAGACTTTATCAACAACTTCTAACCATAATGCCAACAATGCATTATTTGAAGTATATGCTCCCCCTGAGCCTGTGCCATCTGTAGTTAGATCTGATCATGCATACATCAGTAATAAGCATCAAGATCTCATCATCATAAAGTTAGGATTAAACACTTCTAACATCTTACAAGTATCAAAACATTTCCAAACATCCTCAGTAGACTATAATCATTAATCAAGAGAGCAGATATTGGACTGAATCATATCAGACCCCTTTTCTGAGCCTATCCCCACTGCATTTCTTCAGACTGACATATACGCGATTTTGCAGTGTGAAACTCGCGTATATACGCGACTTCCCTTCATTAAACTTGCGTATGAGAATTAGAACACTGAAGTTCTATGCCTTCAGCTCCCCCTGAGTCTGTTATGTCTATGCTGTGCTGAGTACCCTGTGCTGTGCCACATCTTTCTGACTGAACTTCCTTCTTCTTCCATATCTTCAAGCATGTTGATGATTTCTTCTTATCATGAGCTTTGTTCCTGCAATTTCTTGCTTTATGTCCAAACTTGTTACATGCATAGCATCTTACATGTTTCATATTCCTCTTATAGCAATCAGCAGCTTTGTGGCCAAATATATTGCAAGAAAAGCAATATCCATTAAAGTACCTTGAATGTGATGATTTTTCTGCATGATGGTCTTGAAACCTTCTTCTTCTACATATGGCTGCAACATGTCCAAGATTATGACATACATAACATTCAACATTATTCATGGGAGGAGTAAAAGATTTTCTTTGAGGAGTCTCTTTCCTTGATTGTTGATGAGGTTGACCTTTCATCTCCTTGTAGAGCCTTTCAGATTTTGCATTAGAGATTCTTGTCTTACTTTGTGAACCAGATTCACCTTCAATAGACTCATGAAAACCAAGACCAGTTTTGATAGCATGGGACCTTTGACTACTAAGAATATCATCCAAGATCTTAGTACTATCTTGAAATCGTAATAGTTTATCCTTTTCTTCTAATTTACTTTTCAAGATATTTACCTCAACTTGATGTTGTTTTTCTTTGTCCAGACATTGCTTCTTCAAGGTCTCTTCAGCTTTCCTTCCTTAATCCAACTGATGCCTTAGTTCGAGGATCTTGTTTTCTTGCTCTTTATTCAGTCCTAGCATCATTTGTCGAATTTTGGAGGCACATTCCAACATATCTTCTAATTTGATGATTTCTTCTTTGAGGGCATTCTCCTTTTTGCTAGGTAGATCTTGCTGATCTATGGTTTGATCTGATGCTTCATTTGTTTGTCCATCTTCATTCTGAGGTGATTCAGGATCTCAATTCTTGCTTCCACTCAACGACAGGTTGTCATTGTTCCTTTGAGTTGTCTTCTTCTTCTGACGTGCTTTCTTCCCCATTGTTTTACGAATCTCCTTCAAGCGATCAAGCTTCTCTGAAGGACCTGCTCTGATACCAATTGTTGGAAATAATACTGAGAGGGGGGGGGGGGGTGAATCAGTATTATCAGATCAGTAAAACCTTTTCTAATTTCATACTCAGAAACATATACACTACTTCAATTAAGTGAACCCGCGTGTACACGCTACTGTGTCTAAAGCAACTAGCGTATATCCAGAGATCTTATGATTTAGTTAGCTTATCTTCAGTAAATGCATCAGAACATTATTAACCATATTAACAGTAAACAGGTGCAGTATAACAGAACATATCATCACACAAAAGCCACACACATGAACACCATGATATAAGGTGGAAACCCAATGTGGGTGAAAACCACCTGCTGCAATTCGTCTCTTTCTTCTTTAATAAGAAACTTCTTTTACAACGTACTGGTGCAGTCATTTACCAGCACGCAGGCTGCAACCTGCAGAGGGCTGCAACCCTCATAGCTCTTGTACTAGCCGATCCATTTACTAGTACGTAGGTGCCAACCCTACAGAAGGCTACAACCTTCACTCGTTTTCCAGTTGCTCCTGGAAGGGAGCTACAACCCCCTCGCTCTTGTACTGGCTGATATGTTCACCAGTACATAGGTGCCGGCCTACGATCTTCCCGGGACCACATTTCATACATTTTCATACTAGATCCATAAGTCAATCACCATTGTAGTACAACCTGCATCATCAATCACTGAAACACCCAATTCTGAATCACTGTAACCCTGTCAACAACAACCAGACAACATAACAACAACCAGATCCAACTTCATCTTCAAATATCATACTTCACATTGTATACGCTACTTGGATGAACCCAACCTGCGTGTATACACTCTTTTACCAAAACCAACCCGCGTACAGATCTGCAAATTCTAACTTATAACTCTGCAGCTATATCAGACATCAAAACATACCCAGATCATAACAATAAACATGCGTCAGTAGATCTGATCTATCCACAGTCAAACCATATGAAGATAATCATTCCAAGCCTTGAGATCTCGTTCCATCATTCATCATCCTCCACATGAGTGAAACCTTGGTTCAGATCACCAACCCATAACCAGCACTTGGATCTCACACTTCCTCAGATCTTCATCACTCACACACTCTTTCACTTTGGCCTAATGATCTTTCTCCTTATATAGCTTTAGGCCCTTCACAATACCACGGTCCAAAACCATAGTAACCCAATACCATCAACTCAATACTAGGGATCAACACGTCCGTCGAGACACCATGGTCCAAAACCATAGGCACAACTTCCAAGGACTAACCGCCACGGACCAAAGTTACGTTTTCACATACACGCGCTTTTACTGAAGCCAACCTGCGTGTACACGCGACTTGGTATATAGTGAACCTGCGTGTATATATTTTCTCTTCATGCTTGTAGACTGATCATCAATTCTTTACTGCACTCATCACCTGTACCTTTCTCTGAGTGAGTTGCCATCAAGGACAACACTTGAATCATAATGCCAACAATCTCCCCTTTTGGACTTGATGGCAACCACACCAATTAACTCTCCCCCTTTGACATCAAGGGCAAAGGGCGGGCCAAGATATTCTCTTCTTTGGTATACCTTCTGCTGTCCATACTCCCCCTGAGTACATGCTGAATATCTCTACTCTGCTGTGCTGAACATGCTCCCCCTGACTGTAGGCAAGATCTGCAAAGGATGTTCTTCAAGACTTATGCATCATAAAGGACCTTCCTATCACCAAAAGACTCAATACATACATCCATACTCCCAACCAAGTGGGGATACATCAGAAAATAACAACCAATTACATTACATCATTCATCCCAGGCATAGTGGGGAAACCAACATAGGCCGTTACATGACCTTGACACCATAAAAGATATATCACAAAAGAGATACATGTTGAAGATTCTGATTTGGCTCCAAGTTGTATCAATCCATCCATGCTCCCCCTGAGTAGATGCAAGTTCTAAGACCAACAATTCATTCAAGACCATGACTATCATTCATATGATCTGTACCATCAGCCTGCAATACCATTCCTTTGATCAAACAACAAGATGTATCATTTAGCTTCATAGACTTTATCAACAACTTCTAACCATAATGCCAACAATGCATTATTTGAAGTATATGCTCCCCCTGAGCCTGTGCCATCTGTAGTTAGATCTGATCATGCATACATCAGTAATAAGCATCAAGATCTCATCATCATCAAGTTAGGATTAAACACTTCTAACATCTTACAAGTATCAAAACATTTCCAAACATCCTCAGCAGACTGTAATCGTTAATCAAGAGAGCAGATATTGGACTGAATCATATCAGACCCCTTTTCTGAGCCTATCCCCACTGCATTTCTTCAGACTGACATATACGCGATTTTGCAGTGTGAAACTCGCGTATATACGCGACTTCCCTTCATTAAACTTGCGTATGAGAATTAGAACACTGAAGTTCTATGCCTTCAGCTCCCCCTGAGTCTGTTATGTCTATGCTGTGCTGAGTACCCTGTGCTGTGCCACATCTTTCTGACTGAACTTCCTTCTTCTTCCATATCTTCAAGCATGTTGATGATTTCTTCTTATCATGAGCTTTGTTCCTGCAATTTCTTGCTTTATGTCCAAACTTGTTACATGCATAGCATCTTACATGTTTCATATTCCTCTTATAGCAATCAGCAGCGTTGTGGCCAAATATATTGCAAGAAAAGCAATATCCATTAAAGTACCTTGAATGTGATGATTTTTCTGCATGATGGTCTTGAAACCTTCTTCTTCTACATATGGCTGCAACATGTCCAAGATTATGACATACATAACATTCAACATTATTCATGGGAGGAGTAAAAGATTTTCTTTGAGGAGTCTCTTTCCTTGATTGTTGATGAGGTTGACCTTTCATCTCCTTGTAGAGCCTTTCAGATTTTGCATTAGAGATTCTTGTCTTACTTTGTGAACCAGATTCACCTTCAATAGACTCATGAAAACCAAGACCAGTTTTGATAGCAGGGGACCTTTGACTACTAAGAATATCATCCAAGATCTTAGTACTATCTTGAAATCGTAATAGTTTATCCTTTTCTTCTAATTTACTTTTCAAGATATTTACCTCAACTTGATGTTGTTTTTCTTTGTCCAGACATTGCTTCTTCAAGGTCTCTTCAGCTTTCCTTCCTTCATCCAACTGATGCCTTAGTTCGAGGATCTCGTTTTCTTGCTCTTTATTCAGTGCTAGCAGCATTTGTCGAATTTTGGAGGCACATTCCAACAGATCTTCTAATTTGATGATTTCTTCTTTGAGGGCATTCTCCTTTTTGCTAGGTAGATCTTGCTGATCTATGGTTTGATCTGATGCTTCATTTGTTTGTCCATCTTCATTCTGAGGTGATTCAGGATCTGAATTCTTGCTTCCACTCAACGGCAGGTTGTCATTGTTCCTTTGAGCTGTCTTCTTCTTCTGACGTGCTTTCTTCCCCATTGTTCTACGAATCTCCTTCAAGCGATCAAGCTTCTCTGAAGGACCTGCTCTGATACCAATTGTTGGAAATAATACTGAGAGGGGGGGGGGTGAATCAGTATTATCAGATCAGTAAAACCTTTTCTAATTTCATACTCAGAAACATATACGCTACTTCAGTTAAGTGAACCCGCGTGTACACGCTACTGTGTCTAAAGCAACTAGCGTATATCCAGAGATCTTATGATTTAGTTAGCTTATCTTCAGTAAATGCATCAGAACATTATTAACCATATTAACAGTAAACAGGTGCAGTATAACAGAACAGATCATCACACAAAAGCCACACACATGAACACCATGATATAAGGTGGAAACCCAATGTGGGTGAAAACCACCTGCTGCAATTCGTCTCTTTCTTCTTTAATAAGAAACTTCTTTTACAATGTACTGGTGCAGTCATTTACCAGCACGCAGGCTGCAACCTGCAGAGGGCTACAACCCTCATAGCTCTTGTACTAGCCGATCCATTTACTAGTACGTAGGTGCCAACCCTACAGAAGGCTACAACCTTCACTCGTTTTCCAGTTGCTCCTGGAAGGGAGCTACAACCCCCTGGCTCTTGTACTGGCTGATATGTTCACCAGTACGTAGGTGCCGGCCTACGATCTTCCCGGGACCATGTTTCATACATTTTCATACTGGATCCATAAGTCAATCACCATTGTAGTACAACCTACATCATCAATCACTGAAACACCCAATTCTGAATCACTGTAACCATGTCAACAACAACCAGACAACATAACAACAACCAGATCCAACTTCATCTTCAAATATCATACTTCACATTGTATACGCTACTTGGATGAACCCAACCTGCGTGTATACGCTCTTTTACCAAAACCAACCCGCGTACAGATCTGCAAATTCTAACTTATAACTCTGCAGCTATATCAGACATCAAAACATACCCAGATCATAACAATAAACATGCGTCAGTAGATCTGATCTATCCACAGTCAAACCATATGAAGATAATCATTCCAAGCCTTGAGATCTCGTTCCATCATTCATCATCCTCCACATGAGTGAAACCTTGGTTCAGATCACCAACCCATAACCAGCACTTGGATCTCACACTTCCTCAGATCTTCATCACTCACACACTCTTTCACTTTGGCCTAATGATCTTTCTCCTTATATAGCTTTAGGCCCTTCACAATACCACGGTCCAAAACCATAGTAACCCAATACCATCAACTCAATACTAGGGATCAACACGTCTGTCGAGACACCATGGTCCAAAACCATAGGCACAACTTCCAAGGACTAACCGCCACGGACCAAAGTTACGTCTTCACATACACGCGCTTTTACTGAAGCCAACCTGCGTGTACACGCGACTTGGTATATAGTGAACCTGCGTGTATATATTTTCTCTTCATGCTTGTAGACTGATCATCAATTCTTTACTGCACTCATCACCTGTACCTTTCTCTGAGTGAGTTGCCATCAAGGACAACACTTGAATCATAATGCCAACAGATATGACTTGGTATCGATTTTTTCTTCCATTTTAAACAATGAATGATTCACGATACTCGAACTGAGTTGATCTTTTCCGTATTTTTTCTTCGACTACTTTATTTCTCCTTGATCTTCTGATCCCCATTTAGATTTATCCTCTGCATTCAGACCCTCATCTTCTCCAAATATCCCTGGTTTGTTATTTAAGGCTACCATGAGGAGGATTACATTGTGGTTGATATCTGTAACTTATTGTTCATGTTGCGTAAACCTCACCTTTGCAGGATCATGAGGTTCGTTTACAGATTCGTCAGCCATGATTAGGGTTTTACGATTTTTAGCCCCGCCAATATGGATACCTGCAATCTCCACAAAATACCCAAAGAAACCTGTTATGATACAAAATGATCCATAAATTTCCTTGGATATTCCATTGGACAATCCATCACAACAAATCTGATAATAATATATTAAAATTATGAAGTTTCACACTATTACAGTTTTATTAAACTTATAGATTTGTAACTTTAACTGTAATTAGTGCATGCATGCAAATGGAAATTATGAAAAAATTAGATAACAATAAAATAAGCTCTCACACACACATAAGACACAAGATATGCTATGGGAAACCATTTCAGGATAAAACCCAGCTAGAAGGTGAGGTGGCTTCGCTCTCTTTCTCTATCTAGAAAATAAGGTTGTAGGTCCATAGAAGTAATGCTTGTTACTCATGGGCTGCTAAAGTGCATGAATCCTCTGTGTGTGCTCTACCTCCTATCTCTCTTGGCTATCTTTGCTCAACTATGGAACAAAAAATCTCTTGAAAGAATGGAATGCTTCTTCTTCCTAGTGGCCCAATTATAACACAGCCCAATAGCCTACTAGTGGTTAAGTTTGACTACATTAACTCTTAAATAGAGTTACATTATAGATTCTTATAGAGTAATTTACATCAAAAATATGTGCCTAGACCCTTTTCCATAAACAATGGGGGCTGATGTGACATCCTTTTGAACTATAGGTGCGAAAACAAGAAGGTCAACTTTTGAGTGGCATAACTTTTGTATATGAACTCCGATTGACGAGCTTCTTGCACCATTGGAATGATATTTGTGTGTATAATAACATGAAAAGGTCCACGCTAAAGCAGAAAATTTTTACCCCCAAAAAATGTGATTCGATGCCTCAAAACGCTCCCGGAAGGTTTCAGACCTTGTTTTGCCAAATTGGGTCTCGCCGGTAAAAATAGTCCCGTGAGATGATTCCCCCATTTTTCCCACTTTGAATGCATTGATATGGATGAAAAAAAATATAATGATCCAATCTAGATCAATATGCTTCCCTAAATCACCTAGAAAGATATTCGAATGCTATGACTTAAGGTGATGAACAAAAGGTCTATTTTTGGATAGAATACCAAGAAGGCCTAACATGACCTAGGTGTTTTACACTAGGGTTTAAATACTCTATGCCTAGACCAATAAATAGGTTGTTATAAGTTAGAGATTGGAAGCTATGCAATGTTTATGCATTCAATGTTATCTATTAGCCCAAGAAAAAATCTTAGAATGATATTGAACAACAAAGGATCGAGATTTTCCAATAGATACTAGGTTAAACCAAATAAATTATCTCTATGGATGTTCAGTATGCTTAAAGAGAAAAAAGTAGAGTGACGTTAGCCCTATTTAATAGGAATAGACCATGCACTATATTATATTTTTCATTTAAATAATTTCTAGATGCAATTACCAAATTATGAGCCACAAACATCCACTCAAACTTCACTTTTATGCATAAATTTTCCTTAGAAACCATAGTGGTTGCCATAACAATCTAGGAGAGAGAAAAAAAAGATAAAATTTAATGGAATTTATGCATTATCAACACATTGACAGTTAGTGCCTTATGCTATTGGGGTTCAATGGAGTCTTTTAGGACTAATTTTCAAGGGAGAGACTTGATGGAGTAAGGGGTGGGGTGGGGGGGGGGGGGGGGGGGGGGGGGGGGGGGTGGGGGTGTTGAATAGGACTTTTTAAAGCTTGACTATTATTATTATAAGAGGGGAAATTAATTATAATGTATGTGCATTAAGAGTTTCCCTATAGGCCTTAGAGAGAACAATTTTACATGTAATAAAGAAGCAATATTACAACAATAATTAAGCAATTGGTCATGGCACAATAGAAATCCTACTTTAAATGCTTAACATGCAAAAAATCAATGGTAAGACAATAAACTTACAAAATTCTCCACAAAAGGCACTTCTTTCAATCCTAGAATAATGTCTTCATGCAAAGATCACATCCACAAGAAATTCGTACCAATAAATATCGCATCTTTCCCATACTAGCGGAAAGAACCAAATGTGTGATGATGATAAAATGAAATGAGGGAGGTCTTTATTTATATAAGAATCATTTCACTCATTTCTACCTCATGTCCATCCATGACATGCATTTCTTTTTCCATGAACAAGAGATCATATATTCTTCCCCGATGAAGTAATGCACTGCTACCTTTCCATTCTCAGCGTCTTCACATTGAAGTTTTAGGGTTTCAAGCACCTTCCTCAATATAATGTGTTATTGATTGAGAGAAAAATAATGATCGATATATTAATACCAGACACTATGAAACTTAACCTTACATGGAAAAATGTACTCACTAAAAACCAATTAATGGATTCAGTCCTGATATGACTTACTCTGTTAATTTTTGTGTCTTCCACAAGGGGCGAGCTAGAATCCTGAAGCATGAAATAATTTTCTGACTTTACACTCCTAACTTTGGGACTTCTTGCTTCAATCCGTGAAGCAGTGTGGAGGGAATCCTAAATGATACATGTTGATCTGAAACCTATTGCATCAATTTAATAAACAAAAATCGAAATCAATCTCAGAGTGTAATCCAAACATGTGTAAACCCAATTCAATTTAGGAAAAAAAAAGACACCCCTTTCAATAAAGGGGAAAATTTCAATGGAATCCACGGATTTGTAAATCAATTTCAATTGAGGGATAAAAAATCACCCCCTCAATAAAGGGGAAAACTTCAATGAAATCCACGCAGATGTAAACCAATTCCAATTGAGGGAAAACAAACTACACCCACTTCAATAAAAGGAAAATGGAAACCATGCATATGCAAACCAATTTCAATTGAGGGATAACAAATCACCCCCTTCAATAAAGGGTAAAATTTAAATGAAATCCACACATATGTAAACTAGATCTACAACTTCTAGAGGTTTGCGCTTGTCGAAAATTTGAGAAAACAAGTCTGTCAATGTACGACTCTAACATTAATCCGCGATACTTTTTACCTTAACAATCTCTCCTAGCTTATCTATTGTAGTCTCGCCTGGAGATAACAACTAATTTATAAAAAATCTAGTAAAACATACATCTATTGCTAACTTTATGAGAGAAAATAACAACATCGGTACCCATTAAAAGTCACCAACAACCTTCTGGTTAACATCATCAGAGAAAGGCGATGGAATTGGGCAACAATATGATGAAAAACATGTCGACATGGACTGCACTGAAAAAAAGGGGCATATTGTCACCATATGGGATAATAACAGTAAACAATTTAGGGTGTTTACCTTTAAAAATAATGCTTTGAAAGCAAGATCACATTCAATCTCTACCACAACTATTTCTTCTCATCCTCGAAATGAATCTTTTACATGCATTTTTCCCTTTGTTTTTCAACTCGAAGACAAAATCAAAAGCAGCAATTTGTGGATTTAATGAACTTATATAATCCTTCATGGATTCCTATGCCTGAAATAAAACAGAGAAGAAAGGGAGCCCACAACTGCAACTGGTTGAGAAACTATGTGTCGCATAAGTAGTATCAATCAACTCCATTTGCAATAGCCAGGAATCAGGCGTGTACACTGCTTGTCCTTACGCTCTAGCCCTCTATTGTATTATTAATAATGATCTTTAAAAAATTATTTTCATTTTCATATAAAAAAAGTTTATTTTAACTTATCAATATTGGACACCAAAATAAATTTAACCCTTCAAATTAAAATATAACCCTTCCCTTCAAATTTAATGCATAGTAAACACTTATTTGAATCACTAAAATTACCTTAATAATATTCCCTTAGCTAGCTCCTCTAGACACTTCCAAAGCAATATCTATTACATATTATTACATTAAGCTTTTTAGATTTAATTTTAGCGTTGAATTTGATTAAAACTTGTTGATTCGAATCTCATCTTCAAACAAGAAAACTAATAACAAGAGATATTAAACTAATGAAAATAAATATTATTTGTTTTTTCTTTATTTAACTAAACGGTACATTCATGGCGACGGAGTTATTTACATAGTTGAGCAAGGTAAATTAAAGATAAAAGAAAGGTGTCTTCATTATTTCCATAACCGAGCAAAGCTAAGACCATACAAAAACAAGGTGTTTATGTCGATGCATAGTAGGGGAGACACGCCATCAGCCGAACACCTCCATGTCAACCGAACCTCCTACCACGGTGGCACCTCACCCTTTGTATGACACGTGGGGGTTGCATGCAGTGACCTTTTGATAGCATGAGTACCGGTTTGGCAAGTGGAGGCGGGGTTTAGGGTTTGTATAGCATGAGTATTACGCACCTTGTTCATTACTGCATCCATATCTTTTTAGGAGCTATTCTTGTCCGTTTTCTCTACTGGGTAGTTGAGTGTCGTTGCTCCAATGGAGGTCACTGCCATTACGATCGTTGGTGATGTGGGTAGTGGCTTCGGTGATGCGAGTGGTGGTTTATGGACCAATAGAGATGGTCGTGCCAGAGGTTGTTCGGTTGTTTTCGTGCATTTCGTCTTGTTTTTTCGCCTGGTTTTTCTTCCCTCTCTGGTGGTATGGGCTCATTATTCGGTTGTGTTTATCCCCATGAAAAATTTAGCTAGACTCAGTGTTGGACATGTCCGTTTCATGCTCCAAACAGATTTTTCAGGTTTGTATTTCAATTTATGTGTTTCAATTTCACATTTTATCTGCATTTTTAGGGATATCTAACCATTTTGATTCTATCTTGCAGATTGTTGTAGGTTTTTGTAGTCTGAGTTACTATTTTTGGAGCATCTGGGGTTCCTGTGGCTTTTTGGCATGGAGAAAAAACATCAACTGGGCATAGAAGGTAGGACACTGTCCTACCAGCTTGAATACTGTGTTTTTTAACACATTTAGCCTCCATTGGAATATTGTGCCTTTGTTATTCTTGTGTATGTGTTTTTAAACACCTTCACCTATGTGGGTTTTGTGGGTTTTGGCTAATTTATGGGTTTTCAGTTTGTTGGGTTTTGGCTGTTGTGGTAGTAGCTACTTCTTCGCATGCTCCTGCCTATGCCTTTCTTAATATTTCACCCTAGGTTACTCTGGCTGCACTTAGCTACCTTCATCTCTGCTCCTAGATAAAAAACATAAACTTAAGCTAGAGGATATGAAATTGGCTATTGAGTGGGGAAGGATCTTGACCTCCACTTTACTTAATCCCGAGAGTTTAGTTCGAGATCCCATTTGTCGTACGGGTCATTAGCTTTCACAACTGGTATAAGGTGCTGATCCATAGAGCCTAACCTATCGCAAGTAAAGTTGCGCTACAAATGTCTAACTGATAGGCCACCTTTCCACTATTGAAATTCCCCACTTTTGAAAGTGCGTTGAACTTGGGTTTTTGGTTTTGAGTTTTGGGTTGTGGGTTTTACAGTTAGGTTTAGGTTTTGGGAGGGTAATGAAAATAAAGTATATGAGACTTATCATGCAATGTTGGGTTTCCTTTAGAGGTTGTCAAAATATGAGACTGCTCATGTAATGTTGGGTTTCCTTTTGAGGTTGTCAAAATAGACCCGAGAGCTTGGCATAGGACATCACTGACGCATCTTGGGCACATGCAATTCAGTTTTTCTCTATTACCCCAGGGAGGCCAAAATGTTTTTGTGTGAGGCAATGCTTAATAGATTGTCATAGGAGGCAGAGGCAGGACTTGAGACCACCCATCTATAAGAAGGTTGTGAACATAGCCTCTTGGGCTCATACAAACCTAAAAATATTTCGAGTCAACAAACTCTGGCCCTATGCCACCAAAATGACGAGTTATTGTCTCCCAAACATCTTTTGGTGCCATGGCCACATGTTCGTAGTAGATGAATGGTGGCCCATGCATAGACGCCTTGATCTCCTTTGGACGTTGTTCTACAGGCCCATGGTATCTAGGAACTCCAAACCCAATAAGTTCCTCCAGGGATGGATACATAAGCATTAAATTTTCATCATTCAATTCAACTTGTTCATATTGTACAGTTTCTCTGATATTTTTGTTCTTCAATATTTTCTTCTCTTGCGCTCTAGGCATTTTCTTCTTTATTGAAGATGATCCAACTTTCAAGACAATATCTTCAATGCAAAGAATTCTGTCACTAGTATAATTCTTACCTTTAAACATGACACATTGTATCTAATCTCATAGAACTTAGAAAATTCATATATCAAAATCTTAGAAAAAGGGCCATCAGGTATCGAACAATAAATCCATCTCCAACAATTTCATTGCATTCGAACAATAAATCCATCCCCAACAATTTGATTGTAGTTGAATAATAAATCCATCTCCAACAGTTTGATTGCAATCAAATTTCAAGTAAAATATAAACATCCTTTAACTGGTAAATATACTTCATCTTAACATTTTTATTTGTTAAAAAAAGTAAAACGATAACAAGGATGGAGCAAAGGCTCCATCTTTTCAAAGCATTCTTTGAATATCTTACTGTGAGGTATTTCTATTGCTTTCCTCATACAAATAAGAGGTGTTATTTTGCCTATAACTCTTAAAAATGTCACCACTATGATTGGAATAGAAGTGAACTCAACTTTTTAAAATACTTTTAATCTCCTTGTAACTAAGATTTCCAATCAAGGGAATTCATCAGGAAAGGAAGATCTCAAGCTTGGCTCAATCATTATGTATTAGTTACAATTAGACCAGTGGAAGTGTTGTATATCTCATGACTAAGTGGAAGTGTTGTATATCAGTGTTTAGGTTGGAGCTTGTCCAATTGAAAAAGGATATATTTTTGGCATATGTTTGTTTATATTATGATTTTTTGTTTGTCTATATTATGACTTAGTGGAAGTATTGTATATCTAATGACTTAGTGGAAGTGTTGTATATCAGTGTTCAGGTTGGAGCTTGTCCAATTGAAAAAGGATATATTTTTGGCTTCTGTTTGTTTATATTATGATTTTCTGTTTGTTTATATTATGACTTAGTGGAAGTGTTGTATATCTCATGATTTAGTGGAAGTGTTGTATATCAATGTTCAGGTTGGAGCTTGTCTAATTGAAAAATGATATCTTTTTGGCTTCTGTTTGTTTATATTATGACTTAGTGGACGTGTTGTATATCAATGTTCAGGTTGGAGCTTATCCAATTGAAAAAGGATATCTTTTTGGCTTCTGTTTGTTTATATTATGACTTTCTGTTTGTTTATATTACGATAATGGTTGGGTCATATTCTTTCATTGCATTGTGGATTTTGTAAAGTATCTCTGCACTGTTTAGCTCCACTCTCATGGCTTTAATGTACATTAGATGTACATCGGATTTTCAAGTCTGTTAAGATGCACATTTCAGGTTCATTCATCATTGCATTGTGGCTTTACTGTACATTAGATGTACCTCAAATTTTCAAGTCTGTTAAGATGCACATTTCAGGTTCATTCATCATTGCATTGTGGATTTTGTCAGGGGACTCTGCACTGTTTAGCCCCACTCTCATGGCTTTACTGTACATTAGACGTACATCATATTTTCAAGTCTGTTAAGATGCACATTTTAGGTTCATTCATCATTCCATTGTGGATTTACTGTACATTATATGTACATCACATTTTCAAGTCTATTAAGATGCACATTTCAGGTTCATTCATCATTGCATTGTGGATTTTGTTTGGGGACTCTGCACTATTTAGCACCACTCTCATGGCTTTACTGTACATTAGATGTACATCAAATCCTAAATACAGTGAATATGTTTGTAATGATCTTAATTACAGTGATGATTTTTTATCTTTATATGTGCAATATATGACCTCTCTTGAAATATTAAAACAAATATCTTCCACTTGATAGATATTACAGATAGATATTATAGATCTCTTTGTCTCTTGTTGAATCCCCTCATGCTCAGTTTCTCAATGGTTATTAGTATCTTCTGTTGGTAACTACTTGTGATTTGTGTTCACTTCTTTTCCTTCTTTATTATGTTGCCATTCATCAAGTAATTACCAAATTAAGTAATTACTACTTCTTTTACTTTGCAATGTTGTTTCAAACTCGATTCAATTGATCTTTACTTTCTATTATTTTCTCTTGTCTCTTGAATTTCCTTTAGTGAGAACAAAGGGATTCTTTTGTTTATTGCCTCAGTAAGCAGACAGAGGGTTGGTTTCTATTGCACTTCTCAAGCACATGCTCCTGGGCAGATCTTTCCTTTGAAATCAAAATGGTCCATAAAGCTGAGGGGGTCCCCATGGTGGAAAGAGCTACAATGAAGCTTCTAGGAATTATTCAACAGTGAATATGTTTGTAATGATCCTAACTACAGTGATAATTTTTTATCTTTATATGTGCAATATATAACCTCTCTTGAAATAGGAACTGCCAACATATAACCTTTCTTTAAATATTAAAACAAATCTCTTCCAATGGATAGATATTATAGATCTCTTTGTCTCTTGTTGAATCCCCTCATGCTCAGTTTCTCGATGGTTATTAGTATCTTCTATTGGTAACTACTTTTGATTCATGTTCACCTCTTTTCCTTCTTTATTATGTTGACTTTCATCATAATTACAGATCATAATTCCCATTCCAATTCAATATAGTTTATAGTTTAGCTTCTACTATGAAACCAATCAACATATTGCATCCTTACAAAATTCACATTGCAATTATTATGTTGACTTTCATCATAATTCTAGATCATAATTCCAATTCAAATTCAATATAGTTTATAGTTTAGCTTCTACTATGAAGCCAATCAACATATTGCATCCCTACAAAATTCACATTGCGATTATTATGTTGACTTTCATCATAATTCAATATCACAATTCCAATTCAAATTCAATATAGTAGCGACGCTCAACTACCCGACATAGCGAAAGGACAAGAACAAGTCCCAAACAAAAATGAATGTAGCAATGAACAAGGCGCACGTGCTCACACTAAACAAACCCTAAACCCCACCTCCACTTGCCGAACCAGTTCTCATATGCTGTCAACAGGTCACTGTATGCAGCCCCCACATGTCCTTACAAAATTCACATTGTGATGTGGTTATTAAAATTAATTCATCCCCCCCCATGCTTGATGGCCTCCATTTCTTGAATTGCCCAGAATTGTCGAGTCTCCTGCCTGACCCAAGTATGGTGGACTCCCTAAGATTGGTTGATTAGGATGTGCTTGAATTTTACCATATCCTTGAATCCAATTTTCTCCTTGTAGCCATGGAGGGACTAAGTAACCAAAGTGTCCACTTGTGTTACTAACCCCAGCACTGGGTGCAGGGGTCATATAAACACATTTAGGATTTAAACCTACACTGGTAGGGGTATATGAGGTGGGCACAACACCTGGTTGATAGCGGGGGACTTGGATGTTAATCAACTCTTGGTATGATGGTGTGTGCCCTGCAATGTGGTCCAGCGTATTCGACATCATCCTATTTTTCTCAAATTGGCTTGGACCATAGACTTCCTTGCACATATCTTTTCAGTTTTGTCATTCTTTACTCATTGTTATACTGTTAGAGGCATTTTATCTCAACGAGCATTAATATAGGTAAGAAATTATCCTTGTTGTTGATTGCTTAGGGGAAACACCTCATACTGAGTTTTCTATGTGCTAATCATCTTTGATTCTTTACAGATTTATGGGTTTGTTGGCAGCATACAACACCTAGGGGATCCCCTTGAGACTGGAAAAGAGAATTTATAAACCAATGGGTTTGTTATTAATTTAGAAATGTGTAGGTGACTAGCAACCCCAACATAGTCTTCATTCTTTGGACAATAGTGTCCTGTTAAAGTCTTAAGAAACTAACGCTTATCAATGTTGTTAGTCCCGCCTGGAGAAACAACACTAGATTGACTTCTTGATCCATCAAAACAAGCTTTCAAAGAGTCTTCTCCAGTGTATTTCTTGATTTCACTAAAGAATGATTCTTACACAACCAAATGAACTAAAGAACTATAAATGCAGAGCAGCCAGCAGCTAGAGCGTACCTAATCGGGGTAAGATTTCCCAGCTTGTCAAAACCCCACTAGAGATTTATGTGCATATCAATTTGGATTTGTGAGTTTCTCCCGAAAGCTATATGTGGTTGCATTGTATAATCTGGGATACACACACAAAAAGACATACCAAGAATGCCCCTCATAAACCCATATCATATAATATTACACTTTAGATCAGAAATCCATCACACATCACCAATCATATAAAATCCATCAGATCAGAATCACAAAACAAATCTCATATACAACACATACATAATTTAGTTTTATATCAATCAATTACATGCATTGTTGAGTCATTGTTTGTTAGACCGCTGAGTCTAATAAGATTTCGTGCTTTTATCCTCATCATGTCATGTTGAGGAAGAATAGATTGAAACGAATCTACATGATATCACCACCCTAACTCACTCAACTAACTGTTGTTAGATGTGTTGCAATGTTTGGTTTGCTTGATACTTATTTTGATTTTAGATTCACGTCAGGCACGTATCTTTTCAGTTTTGTCATTATTCACTTGTTGTTATCCAAATCATTTCAGATCCACCTCAGGCACATATGTTTTCTACTTTGTCATTATTCACTCATTGTTATACTGTTGGAGGCATCTGATCTCAACGAGCATTAATATAGGTAAGAAAGTATCCCTGTTGTTGACTTCTTATGGGCCATAGCTCACACTGAGCTTTTAGTGTGCCAATCAACTTTGATTCTTTACAGATTTATGGGTTTGCTAGCAGTATACAACACCTAAGGGACCCCCTTGAGACTGGAAAAGAGAATTTCTAAACCAGTGGGTCTATTATTCATTTAGAAATGCTTCTCTAACCATACAATGAATCTACCTGACATCAGAATTTTCTCTTTGAAAGGATATTCTTTCCTATTATAGTAGTATGATATTGAGTTGCAGGGTCAGAGTTGAGGTTATAGTGGCAATGAAATTGGTTTCTAAATCAGTAAATCAATGATGCAATTGGTTGTAATGGATTTAATTTACCCTTGTTTCTCAACAGGAATAACATATTCATTATTCAACAAAAATGGTAACATTATTCAATGAAAACATACCTGTATGTCTCCAGCAATTGATGAATACAATGAATGTAACATTGTGCACACACTCAGTTTGTATGTTTCCAACAACTTTTGAATAGAATGAATGCAATAGTTTCTGAACACTTCATGTCTCCAATAGCATGAGTAGAATGAATGTTTGAAATGAAAATGAGTAAGAGTTGATGTTTTATAGTTTTTTCATATAGAATTTAATTGGTAGGGAAGATTGGCATAGATTTCCACATGATTGCCATCTCCCAAATTCAAATGTGTGGCCTAGATTGATTTGTACATGATCAAATGGTTGATAATATTTGATGGTTGATCCATGTGCTTTCCTGTTTTTAATTCCTGAATTGAAAAGGCTGATGTGTTTAATACTTGAATTTAAAGGGTTGGTGTCATTTATTGCATCCTCTGAACTAATTCCTAAATTGAATGTTGTCATTTATTTTCTTTAATCCTGAATGAAATGTTGAGAATTGAATGTTGTCATTTATCGTCTTTAATCCTGAATGGAATGTTGTCATTTATAGTCTTCAATAGGTTGAATGGTTAAATACACATGTACATATGGCTGACACACATTTCACCTATTCTTGTGCATGTATTACTGAGGAATGGTATGTGTTGCTCCAACGGAAATCTGTAAGTCACTGTTTGATGGGATAGGTGTACTCCTGAATAGAAATCAATGGAAAGTTTTGTAGTGCATTTTGACTTATTTGGTAATTCAGAGGTGGAGATATTTGGGACTTTATGTCTTGTCAATATGTGTGATGTTAAGATTTGGTATTTGACACTTGTTGGCCCAATCAATATATGGGCCCATTTTAGACTAAACTATATAACTTATATAACTTAATTTAAATTATTTATATGCATATTTTGATGATTTATGAATATTTTTTTGGATATATGAGACCAATACTATAACCTAGTATTTGTCCCTGCACAATAATAGAAAGCTCTTTCCTTAACATAAATCTCTTTTAAAATATTCTCAAAATTTACAATCCATTTAAAAGCACTCTCTCGGTTACAATCCACTCGTACTCTTGCAATCCACTTGTACTCCGCCACGCTTACCGTACTGTTTTGGCCACGTATTCAACTACGAGTTTCACCATCGCTGTTTGATATCTGCGGAGAGTTGATTCATATTTAGAGCTGATGCAGAAGCAAACAACTAAATGTTACTAAGAGTTGACCCCTGTAAACCTAAAATGGAATAAGAATCGAGCAGAAGAGGGAACAATGATAGGTCACCCACCCACTTGTGTCTTCTTGGAGCGACCACCCAGCGAGACGAGAGATCGTACAGAGAGCAGCCTTCCATTCATCAATTTCTTGTGCGATGTATTTCCCACTCCTCTCATGCTCTCGGAATGCTTCAGCAAATGGGCTGCCATGAGATTGATCCGGGTGCCGAACTTGAGAAGGAGTCACGTCGTAAAACAGAGGGACGGCGATGGCCGACCCCTTCTCCTCCACTTGGCGTGCAATGAGCGAGACTTCCCTGAGGCACCATGCAGACTCTGCGTAGTTGGTGGAAAATATGGGAATAAGGATGTGACTCTCCTCAATTGCGTTTTGTAAGCCTTCCCATATGTCTGCTCCCTTCTGGAGATGGTGGGTGTCAAGGAATACGCGGAAACCTTGGGCAGTAAGGGCGTGATAGAGATGATCGACAAACCCCTTCCTCACATCGCGCCCTCGGAAGCTCAGAAATACGTCGTATCTTCTGTATCTCTTCTCGAAACAGCAGAGAAATTGCAATTGAAATTGCAATTGAAACAACAAAGGTGGGAATGGAGCAAAGCGGGAGATGGATGCCCGCCATTGCAATTGCAATTGAAGCAGCAGCAAAGTTGGGAATGGATGTGGTGGAGGAGGATTAAACCACGCATTCACAAAAGCATAATACAAGAGCCACTTTTATATTAACAAGAGCCACAGCAGTTGCGGAAGTCCCTGTTGAGGAAGGATTCCGCCAATCCGGTTGAGAAAGGATTCAGTCAGCAGCAAAAGGAAGTTTGAATAATGCTTCTATAATATAATGACATATATATAACGGAAAAGGAAGTTTGAATAATAATTATATAATATAATGATATATTATTGGGAAAATTAGTTATGGTAAATCATGTTCAACTATTTTTATTTAAATGTTTATGATATTTATTTTAAAGTTTATATGTTTTTTATAATATTAATTTTTTAATTTTAACTTTATTTTATTATATTATGATTTTTTAATATTCATTATTTAAATTTATAATATTAATATTTGAGTTATATTAATTTAGTGTTCATATTTCCAGTCTAGGATATAATATTCTTTATAAGGCTAATCAATTAATTAATATATAAAAATTGAATTTAAGTTTTGTTTTTAATATTCATCATTTAAATTTATGATATTAATATTTGGCCTATATTAATTTTGTGTTCATATTTCTAGTCTAGGATATAATATTTTTCATAAGGCTAATCAATTAATTAATATATAAAAACTGAATTTAATTTTTGTTTTTAATATTCATCATTTAAATTTATAATAATAATATTTGGGCTAAATTAAATTAATTAATATATAAAAACTGAATTTAATTTTTGTTTTTAATATTCATCATTTAAATTTATAATATTAATATTTGGGCTATATTAATTTTGTGTTTATATTTCTAGTCTAGGATACAATATTTTTCATAAGACTAATCAATTAATTAATATATAAAAACTGAACTTAATTTTTGTTTTTAATATTCATCATTTAAATTTATAACATTAATATTTGGGCTATATTAATTTAGTGTTCATATTTCTAGTCTAGGATATAATACTCTTCATAAGGCTAATGAATTAATTAATATATAAAAACTGATTTTTTTTTTTTTAATATTCATCATTTAAATTTATAATATTAATATTTGGGCTATATTAATTTAGTGTTCATATTTCTAGTCTAGGATATAATATTCTTCATAAGGCTAATCAATTAATTAATATATAAAAACTGAATTTAATTTTTGTTTTTAATATTCATCATTTAAATTTATAATATTAATATTTGGGCTATATTAATTTTGTGTTCATATTTCTAGTCTAGGATATAATATTAGTCATAAGGCTAATCAATTAATTAATATATAAAAACTAAATTTAATTTTTGTTTTTAATATTCATCATTTAAATTTATAATATTAATATTTGGGCTATATTAATTTAGTGTTCATATTTCTAGTCTAGGATAGAATATTCTTCATAAGGCTAATCAATTAATTAATATATAAAAACTGAATTTAATTTTTGTTTTTAATATTCATCATTTAAATTTATAATATTAACATTTGCGCTATATTAATTTTGTGTTCATATTTCTAGTCTAGGATACAATATTCTTCATAAGGCTAATCAATTAATTAATATATAAAAACTGAACTTAACTTTTGTTTTTAATATTCATCATTTAAAATTATAATATTAATATTTGGGCTATATTAATTTAGTGTTCATATTTCTAGTCTAGGATATAATACTCTTCATAAGGCTAATCAATTAATTAATATATAAAAACTGAATTTAATTTTTGTTTTTAATATTCATCATTTAAATTTATAATATTAATATTTGGGCTATATTAATTTTGTGTTCATATTTCTAGTCTAGGATATAATATTCTTCATAAGCCAAATCAATTAATTAATATATAAAAACTGAATTTAATTTTTGTTTTTAATATTCATCATTTAAATTTATAATATTAATTATTGGGCTATATTAATTTTGTGTTCATATTTCTAGTCTTGGATATAATATTCTTCATAAGGCTAATCAATTAATTAATATATAAAAACTGAATTTAATTTTTGTTTTTAATATTCATCATTTAAATTTATAATATTAATATTTGGGCTATATTAATTTAGTGTTCATATTTCTAGTCTATTGATCATTTAAATTTATCATATTAATATATGGGCTATATTAATTTAGTGTTCATATTTCTAGTCTAGGATATAATATTCTTGAGAAGGCTAATGAATTAATTAATATATAAAAACTGAATTTAGTTTTTGTTTTTAATATTCATCATTTAAATTTATAATATTAATATTTGGGTTATATGAATTTTGTGTTCATATTTCTAGTCTAGGATATAATATTCTTATAAGGCTAATCAATTAATTAATATATAAAAACTGAACTTAATTTTTGTTTTTAATATTCATCATTTAAATTTATAATATTAATATTTGGGCTATATTAATTTTGTGTTCATATTTCTAGTCTAGGATATGATATTCTTGATAAGGCTAATCAATTAATTAATATATAAAAACTGAATTTAATTTTTGTTTTTAATATTCATCATTTAAATTTATAATATTAATGTTTGGACTATATTAATTTAGTGTTCATATTTCTAGTCTATTCATCATTTAAATTTATAATATTAATATTTGGGCTATATTAATTTAGTGTTCATATTTCTAGTCTAGGATATAATATTCTTCATAAGGCTAATCAATTAATTAATATATAAAAATTGAATTGAATTTTTGTTTTTAATATTCATCATTTCAATTTATAATATTAATATTTAGGCTATATTAATTTAGTGTTCATATTTCTAGTCTAGGATAAAATATTCTTAGTAAGGCTAATCAATTAATTAATATATAAAAACTGAATTTAATTTTTGTTTTTAATATTCATCATTTAAATTTAAAATATTAATATTTGGGCTGTATTAATTTTGTGTTCATATTTCTAGTCTAGGATATAATATTCTTGATAAGGCTAATCAATCAATTAATATATTAAAACTGAATTTAATTTTTGTTTTAATATTCATCATTTAAATTTATAATATTAATATTTGGGCTATATTAATTTTGTGTTCATATTTCTAGTCTAGGATATAATATTCTTCATAAGGCTAATCAATTAATTAATATATAAAAACTGAATTTAATTTTTGTTTTTAATATTCATCATTCAAATTTATAATATTAATGTTTGGGCTATATTAATTTAGTGTTCATATTTCTAGTCTAGGATATAATATTCTTCATAAGGCTAATCAATTAATTAATATATAAAAACTGAATTTAATTTTTGTTTTTAATATTCATCATTTAAATTTATAATATTAATATTTGGGCTATATTAATTTAGTGTTCATATTTCTAGTCTAGCATATAATATTCTTGATAAGGCTAATCAATTAATTAATATATAAAAACTGAATTTAATTTTTGTTTTTAATATTCATCATTTAAATTTATAATATTAATATTTGGGCTATATTAATTTAGTGTTCATATTTCTAGTCTATTCATCTTTTAAATTTATAATATTAATATTTGGGATATATTAATTTAGTGTTCATATTTCTAGTCTAGGATATAATATTCTTCATAAGGCTAATCAATTAATTAATATATAAAAACTGAATTTAATTTTTGTTTTTAATATTCATCATTTAAATTTATAATATTAATATTTGGGCTTTATCAATTTAGTGTTCATATTTCTAGTTTAGGATATAATATTCTTCATCAGGCTAATCAATTAATTAATCTATAAAAACTGAATTTAATTTTTGTTTTTAATATTCATCATTTAAATTTATAATATTAATATTTGGGCTATTTTAATTTAGTGTTCATATTTTTAGTCTAGGATATAATATTCTTCATAAGGCTAATCAATTAATTAATATATAAAAACTAAATTTAATTTTTGTTTTTAATATTCATCATTTAAATTTATAATATTAATATTTGGGCTATATTAATTTTGTGTTCATATTTGTAGTCTAGGATATAATATTCTTCATAAGGCTAATCAATTAATTAATATATAAAAACTGAACTTAATTTTTGTTTTTAATATTCGTTATTTAAATTTATAATATTAATATTTGGCCTATATTAATTTAATCTTCATATTTCTAGTCTAGGATATAATACTTTTCATAAGGCTAATCAATTAATTAATATATAAAAACTGAATTTAAATTTTGTTTTTAATATTCATCATTTAAATTTATAATATTAATATTTGCGCTATATTAATTTAGTCTTCATATCTCTAGTCTAAGATATAATATTCTTCATAAGGCTAATGAATTAATTAATATATAAAAACTGAATTTAATTTTTGTTCTTAATATTTATCATTTAAATTTATAATATTAATATTTGGGCTATATTAATTTTGTGTTCATATTTCTAGTTTAGGATATAATATTCTTTATAAGGCTAATCAATTAATTAATATATAAAAGCTAAATTTAGTTTTTGTTTTTAATATTCATCATTTAAACTTATAATATTAATATTTGGGCTATATTAATTTATTGTTCATATTTCTAGTCTAGGATACAATATTCCTCATAAGGCTAATCAATTAATTAATATATAAAAACTGAATTTAGTTTTTGTTTTTAATATTCATCATTTAAACTTATAATATTAATATTTGGGCTATATTAATTTAGTGTTCATATTTCTAGTCTAGGATATAATATTCTTCATAAGGCTAATCAATTAATTAATATATAAAAACTGAATTTAATTTTTGTTTTTAATATTCATCATTTAAATTTATAATATTAATATTTGGGCTATATTAATTTTGTGTTCATATTTCCAATCTAGGATATAATATTCTTCATAAGGCTAATCAATTAATTAATATATAAAAACTGAACTTCATTTTTGTTTTTCATATTCATCATTTAAATTTATAATATTAATATTTGGGCTATATTAATTTAGTGTTCATATTTCTAGTCTAGGATATAATACTCTTCATAAGCTAATGAATTAATTAATATATAAAAACTGAATTTAATTTTTGTTTTTAATATTCGTCATTTAAATTTATAATATTAATATTTGGGCTATATTAATTTAGTGTTCATATTTCTAATCTAGGATAGAATATTCTTCATAAGGCTAATCAATTAATTAATATATAAAAACTGAATTTAATTTTTGTTTTTAATATTCATCATTTAAATTTATAATATTAATATTTGGGCTATATTAATTTAGTGTTCATATTTCTAGTCTAGGATATAATATTCTTCCTAAGGCTAATCAATTAATTAATATATAAAAATTGAATTTAATTTTTGTTTTTAATATTCATCATTTAAATTTATAATATTAATATTTGGACTATATTAATTTAGTGTTCATATTTCTAGTCTATTTATCATTTAAATTTATCATATTAATATTTGGGCTATATTAATTTAGTGTTCATATTTCTAGTCTAGGATATAATATTCTTCATAAGGCTAATGAATTAATTAATATATAAAAACTGAATTTAATTTTTGTTTTTAATATTCATCATTTAAATTTATAATATTAATATATGGGCTATATGAATTTTGTGTTCATATTTTTAGTCTAGGATATAATATTCTTCATAAGGCTAATCAATTAATTAATATATAAAAACTGAACTTAATTTTAGTTTTTAATATTCATCATTTAAATTTATAATATTAATATTTGGGCTATATTAATTTTGTGTTCATATTTCTAGTCTAGGATATGATATTCTTCATAAGGCTAATCAATTAATTAATATATAAAAACTGAATTTAATTTTTGATCTTAATATTCATCATTTAAATTTATAATATTAATATTTGGACTATATTAATTTAGTGTTCATATTTCTAGTCTATTCATCATTTAAATTTATAATATTAATATTTGGGCTATATTAATTTAGTGTTCATATTTCTAGTCTAAGATATAATATTCTTGATAAGGCTAATCAATTAATTAATATATAAAAACTGAATTTAATTTTTGTTTTTAATATTCATCATTTAAATTTATAATATTAATATTTGGGCTATATTAATTTAGTGTTCATATTTCTAGTCTAGGATATAATATTCCTCATAAGGCTAATCAATTAATTGATATATAAAAACTGAATTTAATTTTTGTTTTTAATATTCATCATTTAAATTTATAATATTAATATTTGGCCTATATTAATTTTTTGTTCATATTTCTAGTCTAAGATATAATATTCCTCATAAGGCTAATCAATTAATTAATATATAAAAACTGAATTTAATTTTTGTTTCTAATATTCATCATTTAAATTTATAATATTAATATTTGGGCTATATTAATTTAGTGTTCATATTTCTAGTCTAGGATATAATATTCTTCCTAAGGCTAATCAATTAATTAATATATAAAAACTGAGTTTAATTTTTGTTTTTAATATTCATCATTTAAATTTATAATATTAATATTTGGGCTATATTTATTTAGTGTTCATATTTGTAGTCTATTCATCATTTAAAGTTATAATGTTAATATTTGGTCTATATTAATTTAGTGTTCATATTTCTAGTCTAGGATATAATATTCTTCATAAGGCTAATCAATTAATTAATATATAAGAACCGAATTTAATTTTTGTTTTTAATATTCATCATTTAAATTTATAATATTAATATTTGGGCTATATTAATTTAGTGTTCATATTTCTGTTCTAGGATATAATATTCTTCATAAGGCTAATCAATTAATTAATATATAAAAACTGAATTTAATTTTTGTTTTTAATATTCATCATTTAAATTTATAATATTAATTTTTGGGCTATATTAATTTAGTGTTCATATTTCTAGTCTAGGATATAATATTCTTCATAAAGCTAATCAATTAATTATTATATAAAACTGAATTTAATTTTTGTTTTTAATATTCATCATTTAAATTTATAATTTTAATATTTGGGCTATATTAATTTAGTGTTCATATTTCTAATCTAGGATATAATATTCTTCATAAGGCTAATCAATTAATTAATATATAAAAACTGACTTTAATTTTTGTTTTTAATATTCATCATCTAAATTTATAATATTAATATTTGGGCTATATTAATTTAGTGTTCATATTTCTAGTCGAGGATATTATATTCTTCATAAGGCTAATAAATTAATTAATATATAAAAACTGAATTTAATTTTTGTTTTTAGTATATATTAATTAATTGATTTATATTAATTAATGATTGTTAATAATTTTTTAAATTATTAATTAATTAATATAATTAGGAACAATTATTAAGAATTAATATTATTTAATAATTTAAGAAAATATTAATTAATTAATTATTTTTAATTTTTGATATTTATTTTGTTTTAATATTATTAAATATTAAATTATTTAAATAATTAATTAATATGAATTAATTATTTATTAATATTTTCATAAATTATTCAATAGTATTAATTATTTAAATATTTTTAAATTTTTAAATAATTAAATATTATTAGTAACAATATTGTTGTTACTATTATTATTTAATTATTTTATATATTTTAAAATAACTGAATAGTAAATTTCTTTGAATTTTTGATCGGAGAACCCACAGTAATGGAGTTTTTACACCAACGTTTCGAATCCCAAATGGGATCCATCATCAGGGAAAAGAGAAAGATGATGAGAGAAAGATGATAAAAGAAGAGCCAGATGGAGGAAACGTTGGTGTAAAAACTCCATTACTGTGGGTTCTCCGATCAAAAATTCAAATAACACAAACCACAGATCTCTGAAATCCAGTAAATTTCTTAATATTATTTGAGGATTTAATAATAATACTATCTGATTACCTTAGTAGCATTAATTTATAATAATAATCTTAATAATAATACTTATTTAATAATAACAATAATTATTCTACCAAAAAAAATTTAATTATATTAAAAAAAGTTAAACAAATATTCTTATAACTCATTTTACAGTTTTACTATTGTTTAGAGTACATACAACACATCATAACTATGAGGCCTTGGTAATAATAATCTTAAAAAAATTATTTTTATTTTCATATAATAAAAAAGTTTATTTTGATCAATTAATACTAAACATCAAACATTGGGAAAATGATAGTGGAGGGCTGAGGGAACGATGAGGAGCTCTCGGAAGCGTCGAAGGAGATGAGGCTAGGGTTCGATGGTTTTTTCACAGCCTGTGCTTCCCCTGAGGCAGCCTGACCCTACTGTAGCACCCCTGGTCCCCCGTACGCTATCGCATTACTCTCTAGGTCCGTCTACCTCCTGGGTTTTTACTTTTTTATTGTTATGGGATTACTCTAATCTCCCTCCAAGTTTCTACAACATCTCGACCTAGGGTTTCTGAAGGCAGCTGGTGCAGTTTTTTAGTGTCGATTATGGAAGACCTTGTTGACTACTCCGAAGACCCACTTGAGGGTGCCTCCATCTGGTCCTCTCCGAAGGTTTTTCTAGTTAGCAACTATTACTTTGGCGATGAATTCACCGACACATTAGCCTTTCTACCCTCGATCTCAGGGCCCTCGTGCTCAACAGTGACTCTCTCTGAGGTCACTCCTTCCATCCCTAATCTCGTCGGCCAGCCCTTGTCTCCCTCCACCCTCAATTTCATGGATCAATCTCTCGATCTGAGTCTGGGTTTGTCCTCAGAAGACCTCCCCTCCTCAGTCAGTTCTCATTTGCCCTCTGAACCCTCCAGCGACCTTGCTGCCCCTGCCCCTAGACCATCTACTCTGGCATCAACACTGCCCCTTTTCAACAATTTCACCGAGGTCCCCCCCATTTCCGGGGCTTTCCCCTCTATCCCTCCCTTGGGTGACCCGACTCCTGAGCAAAACCCTACCCGTGATCCCCCTTTGAACCCCTCCCCTGAAGAAGGCCCTCACAAATCAAAGAAGCAAAGGATCCTTAGACCCAAAAACTTGGAGGTCTTCTTAAGGTTGGGAGAGGACTTCCAGTGGAGCGAGGCCATGGAAACAGCTGAGAGGGTTCTTGTTGGAAGAATTTGGGGTCGCCACTACAACGCTGACAGGCTAAAGCAGTGGGTCTCAGAGGTCTGGAGCGACCACCTTGTCAAACTCCCGGTGGTTCAGACCTTTATGAAAGGATGGTTTGCGCTTAGGTTTGCCAGGGCAGAGCACACCAATTGGGTACTCTTAGCGGTATGGCACATTGAACAAGCTCTGGTCCTCCTATGATGGACTCCACTTTTTGATCCAGAGAGAGAGAACAGTTAGGGGCTGGCCCTCTCTGGGTTAGATTACCTGGTCTGCCCATGCAGTTCTGGTCTAAAGACATCTTCAGACACATCAGGAACTCCCTGGGAACATACCTTGAATATGATAAGTCCTATCTCTCGACTGGGAAGATGGCGTATGCTCGAATTCTGGTTCACATTGACACCAGCGGAGGATTACAGGAATATATTACAATTCAATGGAGGAATTTCTCCCGCAGGCAGAACCTAGATTACGAAGGGGTTCCTTTTAGATGCAGGAGGTGTCACAAGGTGGGGCATCTTTTTAAGGATTGCCCACTCAATAAGAACTCCAGGAACTTGGATGGCAGGGAAGCTGGAAAGACAATATCCCCAAAGTCTGATCAGAACCAGGGGAAGCAGGATCGCAACACAGATGAAGGGAATCAGAGTGACCAGGCACCAAATGATCAAACTCATTCGTAGGGACCCCTGAAGAAATGCAGCAGACCTTCGTTTTGACCTCCTTCCCCTCCTCTCACCAGGGCAAGAGCGGCTGCAGGGTCGGCAGTTTCTTTGGGTAAGCAACATAATTCCCCTTCTCCCTCTTACTTTCATGCTTCTAATGATTTAATCAATTTTCCTTTTGAAAATGCTTTGAAGAAGTCGGCTTCCCCCTCCCCTCTGAAGGCACCCTCTTGTCCCCCCTTGGTCGACCCCCCTCCTCCCCCTCCCCCTCCCTTCCCCTGCCCTGAGGCCCCCTCTTCCCCCCTTCCCCCCCCTCTGAGAATGCCCCGGACCTCGGGGTTGACTCCCCTCCCCCTCGCTACCAGACCAGGTCCAAGGCCAAGCAGAAACCTGTCCATCAAGATCCCTCTGGTTTGGATCCCTCTCTGACTCCTATTCCTCCCAAACTCCCTAGGGGGCGACCCTCCTCTCTCTCGAAGGTGTTGGGCTGTGAATATGACCACTTTTTAAACACTTATTTCATCCATTTTTACTCTTCTTTATCATGTCATTTATTATAATTTATTATATAAATCCATTTTATAATGATTTATGCTCTTATGGATGAATATTATTTATTCTCCTTTATTTCTAATAAATTGATGATTATGCATGATTTTATCAATGATAGTTTTAATAAATTGGTTGTAATATTATTCACCATTTTTAGCCTCCAAGATAATTTCCAGATTGAAGATTTGATCATTAAATATTCCAACTCAGAAATTCGTTGGAATAAGAAGTGACAGTTTTGCGGTTGAGATTCTGGGCAAATGAAGAAGAATCTAGAAAATCCAGAACATGGGTTTTGTCCATAATGGACCAAATTAACTTTATTGAAGAACAGTTTGCCCAAATTCGGCTTGTATTGAGAGAAATATAGGGTTCTTTGAGCACAATTTTCTCAGATTTATTGTGTGGCTGTTTTCTAAATCTCAACCGCAAAGCCAAATTCGCCTTGCTCTTGTTGAAAGATGGATGGAAATATATTTTCTTGTTGATCAATTGGTTAGAAACAGTCCAATTTTGTAATAATGATCATATTGTAATCATCACAATTGTAACTGCTCTTTGCTCTCTATGTATTTAAATCAGAACAGAGATCAGAGAAGGGGAATGATGAATTCAGGGGAATGATGGATTTGAGATTCAGAATTGAGGATTTAGAATTATGGATTCATGATCCATGATGGATGATTAGATAGAGATAATAGGATAGGATAGGAGGAAAGAGCATGGGTCTCTATTATTTCAAATTGTAATTTTGATTTACAGACTTGTGGTGCCAAGAGGACGTGATCATATTGTAATGCCAACCAAGTTTAATGATTAATATATGATTTGGGAGTTGCTGTTCATTCTTCTCATCTGAAGTAGCCTAGCAGCATCTGCCGGCAGCTAAAGGCCCAGCCTCTGGTGGATTAAGCTGCTACTGTATTATATCTTTGCAATTTCTGTCGTGTGATGGTTTGGTTTCATTTATATTTATCGTAATGATATTACTTTACTATTTTGTATTGCTAGATTTAATGAATTGATCTGTTTTATATACTGTATTTAAATTGCGTTGCTGTTCATTTCTTTCTTAACAGAGATCACTGCTTTTCGCAAGCATATTGTTGTGCTGTTCATTTCATCTACAGAGCTGAAGAGTTGCGCTGTTCATTCCAGTAATTTAACAGTTTTCTATTCATTATAGCTATACAACTTTGCTGTTCATTACAGATTGCTGTTAATTTAGCTTTGATGTTGTTCATTTCCATTAATTTAGTGTTGTTGTTCATTTCCGGTAAATTAGCTTTGTTGTTCAAATAGACTTTGCTGTTATCTCTTTCACACAAGGATTTGTTTTTTCCTTTTAAATGTTATTGCAGCAAGAGTGTTTATTCCATTTCTATTAGTAGCATTATTGATTTATCATTTTCAGTTTATTGCTTTAGTATGGATTGTAAGATCAACAACTGTAAAGGACATTGGCTATCGCTGCCTAAGTTCTCAGATTGTGGATCTTGTTTATGCTTGATTTAATTTATATCAGTTAAACAAGGAATGAGTTATTTCTATTGTATCCTTGACTGATAATTGTTGTGGTTTTTTCAGTGAATGATTTAAGTTTCATAGTGTTAAATTTCTTTTAATTGTAAGTAGATTTTATTTCAAGCATTCATTTACTTTTGGATTTTAAGCACTATACTGCAAAACATTACTCTTGAGTAAATAGTCGCCTCAGACTGAGTACACTCTTGAAATAAAAAGTCATCCCTGGGTTGACAATTAATGTGAAGATAATTAGGAGTTAAAAAGACACCTTTTATCACTGACATTTTGGCGCCGTTGCCAGGGAGAGTGTAGCCATTTCTAAAGAGTAGTGTGCATCTGATGAGTGCCTGTTAGGAAAGAATTGGGTATTAAAAACGGAAGGTAAGAACCTGCGTACGGAGCATGTAGAAGCCCTGCTCCCCCACCCGCTTTCCAGCAGATTTGTTAACGAACTTAGGGTAAATGTTTGAATTTTTGTGTGAATGACTTAATAAAAAAAAAATAGAAATTTTGAAAAACAAATCTCATGATTTCTCTCAAGTGGTGATGTAAGCACCACCCATTTCACTAATCAATTGACAGGAACATTTGAAGAAGGAGCCTCAAAGAAACACATGAAGAACATCTTCTATTATGGTAAGAAATGGCTCACATTTCTACTTTTGAATTTCCTATCAAAGATCTAGGAGGAGTGACACAAATGCACATAATTCCCCCATCTTCTCTACCAAATTTTCATGGCTTGACAAATGAAGATCCAGATACATTCTTATTTGAGTTCGAAATACTTTGTAGAGGATATGATTATTACACTAATGATCAAAGGTTGAAAATGTTTCCTCTTACTCTAAAAGGAGCAGCTCTCCGATGGTTCATGAGCCTAGGTGGGAACTGCATCCAAACATGGAAGGACATGAAGAACATATTCTTGAAGAAGTACCAAGACTGTTGCAAGGCCGATGAAGATATTTTTAATATGATACAAGGGGAAGATGAAAGATTGGAGGACTATGTAGATCGATTTCATTACAACTTTCAAAAATCAAAACATAAGTATTTGGAAAAAGAAATCTTAAAAACACTCCTACTCAAAGGAATCAAAGATGAAATTTTGGAACTCTTAAATCTAATAGGAAATGGTGATGTTTTTCAGTTATCATATGATGATGTTTGTGAATTGTGCATAAGGTATTCAAGAGGAATCTCCAAGGCTGGTAAGAATTCTAGAGATGTTTGTTCCTTCTTTTCCAAATCTGCTATAAGAACAAGAGACATAAGAGCTGAAATCAATGCTTTATTTGAAAATTTTAAAGTTGATTTTATTAGCTCTCTAAATGCAAAATTGGATGTTTTGCAGGTTCATAAAAATCAAGAATTTGATGAAGTGTTTTGCCCTCATGACCGAAAGGAGCATCCCATAGATAGTTGTTCTTCCTTATCTAGGATGGAAGTATCATATCAAAGAGATGAGGAAGCTGCAACAAAGTCAAAACCATGGAAATCATGGCCTACAGGTATGGTTCAAAACACTTCTTCTCCATTCTCTTACTTGCATAATCCATTATGGAATACTAATGTGTTAGGGCAGCCATGTCAATTTCAATATAACCACCACCAATCTTGTCTACAAGTTTGGCATGGTTCACCTTATGATTGCATGACTACTCTCCCTCATCTTGTAGCACAAACATATTCTCCATATTCTTCACCAGCTCTTCCACAACATCTTGCTTGCCCATCAAAACCATTCACACAACCCAATCAACCACATCATCAAAATGCTCCATTCCATACACAATTTCCTGCTCAACTAATTCCACACCCTCACCATAATGAACTAGTACAACATGCTTACAATGTTGAACTGCAAAATTTACTCACCCTTCCCACCCATTCTATCGCACATGCCCCATTAGAGAAAACTTATAATGAGATTCAGAATGTTTCAAATTCAAAAATTGTAGAAGTTATGGGAAAAATGAGGTTTCTTTTAGTATGCATCAACAAGTCATTTTAAAAGCTCAAGAACTTCATGGTATGATGGCTATGGGAAATCAAGAAATTAAAGAATATATTGAAGATTGGTTTCACTCCATCACTTGTTTGCAGCATCATTCCATACTTCAACAATTTTTGATACCATTTTTTCAAGGGAAGTTGGCTTCTCATACCCTAATTTTTATCAACATGCATTTTTCAAATTTGGGTATGTACATACTAGAGGCCTTATTTCTAAAATGGTTCCACTGGAAATACTCTTATACATAAACATATTCGATTCTCAAAGAAGAGTAGGATAGTGGAGAAAATAAAATAAATAAAGAAATAAAACAAACACATTTTTTTTTTGTTTTTGTAAAAATAGTTGTTTCTTTGTTGCAACACGCTGTGAAATCAACATTCATGATAAATATTCTAATTTATGTGTATGTAGATGAATTATATTGCAAATAAAAATTCTACAAACACTTATATTCATTTTTATCATCAATATGGAAAAATTGCTTGAATATCATTTTTTTGGCTTGCGGGCTTGATGAAATTTCTGAAAACATAGTTGGGACAATCATGTTTTGGGGGACAAAATGAAAATATTTTTAAAACATATTTATATCCTAATTAGCCCTTGATTTCTACTTTCCAACCCAATTTGAATCACTCAATTTGGATTTGAAACGAAAAAGTTAGAACTGAAACATTGACAGGGTGTCTAGTGGGCAGCTCAGGAACAAAGTTGGGACAGTCAGTTTTTGGAGGCCTAAATGACCATATTTTTAAAACCTATTTCTATGGTAGATTCCCCTATGAATCTAGTTTACAAATCAATTTGAAACACTCAATTTTGATATCGTATGAGGAATTTATGACCAAAATACTGACTGCCTATCATAAATCAGCACTCTTGAAATTTTGTTTTCTCGGTTGTTCATTAACGTATTTGACCCATCAATTCTTCTTGTCTTCAAAACCTGTTTCTATTGGAGATCAATAAATGAATCTACTTTAATCTTCAATTTGAATCGGTTCAATTTTCCATCAAACGAAAAATTTATGCTTGAAATATCAACTGTTGGTCTAAGCTGGAAAATCGAAAATGACTCTATTATGCAGGTTGTTCTAAGCAAATTTGACATAAAATAGCATTGAATTTTTAAAACCTATTGATACTGGAGATAAACCTTTGAATTAGCTCTCATTTGGCTTTGGAATCAATCAAATCGGACGAAAAAAAAGAAGAAGTTATGATTGAAGCACTGTTGGTTAGCATGATTGGTCACTGCTCTCCCGCAGGTAATAAATTAATTTTATTTTGTCCATGGATTTGTTCTACAGAGTAACCACTTGTTAGTTTTTTACATAATTCTTGGATTAGGGGAGCGCGCGTACCTCTCTTTCTCCATGATTTAATGTTTTATTGCAGGTAGATATTCATTTTTTGCAGGTCCTAGGAGAAAAAGAAGGTCAATTCATAGACAAGTGATTCTTGAAAGAAATTTTAATGAAACAAGGGAATTTCATCCAACTCATTACCCAACGGATTCATAATAGAAGAAATGAAGAATTGATTTCCATTTGAAGATTCATGTCTTGTCACTGCTGCCAAAACATTTTTCAAAGAGATCATTTTTTTTTACATAATATCATAGCTGTTGTAACTTAATTTATTTATTTACATACTATTTTTAAATAAAATGTTGTTTCTTTTCTGATTTCTCTTATATTTTTTGTTTCAGGTGTTGCTTCATTCAAACTATAACCCATCCTCAGCATCAATACCCTGAATAGCTAATTCATTTTTTTGCGTGCTTGCATTTTATGATTGTGCATTTTGCTGTTCCTTTTCAAAAAAGAAACAACACTTTCGCACTTTTGCTGTTCCTTTTCAAAGGAACAACACTTATACACTTTGTTGTTCCTTTTCAAAAAAGGAACATCACTTTCACATTTTGCTGTTCCTTTTTAAAGGAACAACACTTCTACACTTTGCTATTCCTTTTTAAAAAAGGAACATCACTTTCACATTTTTTGCTGTTCCTTTTTAAAGGAACATCACTTTTGCACTTTCACGTTTTTGCTGTTTCTTTTTAAAGGAAACAACACTTCTGCACTTTCACGTTTTTGCTATTATTTTTCAAAAGGAACAACACTTTTCCACTTTCACATTTTTGTTGTTCCTTTTTAAAGGAACAACACTTCTGCACTTTGTTGTTCCTTTTCAAAAAAGGAATAACACTTTCACATTTTTATTGTTCCTTTTTAAAAGAACAACACTCCTGCACTTTGTTGTTCCTTTTCAAAAAATGAACAGCACTTTCACGTTTTTGCTGTTCCTTTTTTCAAAAGAACAACACTTCTGCACTTTCATATTTTGTTATTCCTTTCCGAAAGGAACAACACTTCTACACTTTCACATTTTTGTTGTTCCTTTTTGAAGGAACAACACTTTCACATTTTTGCTGTTCCTTTGAAAATGAACAACATTTTCACATTTTTTTGTTTATCTTAGGGAACAACACTTTTTCACATGCATTTTTTTGCTGTTCCCTACAGGGAACAACACTTTTTCGTGTGTATTTTTGCTTTTTAGTGTGCATTTCCTTTATTGTTCCCTACAAGGAACAACACTTTTCGAGTGTTTTTGTTGTTCCTTCAAAGGAGCAACACTTTGGGAGTATTTTCGAGAGCAACCCTTCCTTCCTTTTGTGGTATTATTCCTAGTTCATCCCAACCACATTTTACTGATTTCTTTTCATGGCATGAAGTACACTACTTTTATGAGGACAAGAATTATGGATTCTATTGAATCGAGTTAATATCATTCACGTTATGATTTTTAACAGGACGGCTCCTTGATGATAGATTCTTTTCAAGACGGATACAATTATTTATATACTACTTTACTGCATTATTTTCTGTTGAACATGATACTGATTGATCATCTTAATACCATGCTAGTTCCAACCTTCCTTGTTATAATCTTCTTTGTCTGTAATAAATGAGATTATGGGTATATTTTTTTCTATTGACATGTTCAACTTCTTTCACCATCCCTACTCTTAAGGAGTACTGAGCCTCCCTCTTTTTATCATAAAAATGTGTAATAACAACAAAATTTTGTTCGCAGATGGAGGATAGGGGGTCTCATTACGAGCCAGCCTACCATGTTTATAAGGCTGTAACAAAGTGACATTCCCATTATGGCCACCACACTAGGGTTGTGATCCATTGGATAGCCAAATTATCCTTGGAACAGGAGGTCTCATCACGAGCCGGCCTAATCACTTTTGCTACATCCCAGTGAATGGCAGTGTGGTTTTCTGGTTACCACGCCAGCACATTGATCTCTTCTGTAGAACAGCACTGTAACTCTCCATTTATCAATTGAGGATCCTGGCTCATATGGGTTAAAAAGCAACTCTGCCGAGGTTATGGACGCCTACTGGCAGCAGAGGCTCTGCTTATGGTATTGAAGTTATATTTTATCGTCAATTATTACTATAATACCCCTTTTCTTATTTTTTCCTTTTATCGGAGAAGTTATTCCCTATTTTGAACCTTTACGTATGAGAAATTATTTTCTTCTCAATCACATCATTTTTCAGCTAGAATACCATCAGTAAAGCATCTTTTTGGCATATTGTTGTTCTTTTTCTTTTCTGCATAACTTATCATCAATCCAAAGCATCCTATATTTTATTCATAACTATCTTTACACACTCTGCTCTCATTATAACCTAACTCTCGTCGTCCTATCATTGATATTTGTACTCTGCTTCATTCACTACCGTATTGTTCATTCCCTTGCCTTGCCATCATCACAACACCTCTCATATGCTTTATGGTCATGGAATTCCTTTTCCAATTAGAGAGGGGCATGTATGCATTATGGGATAGCATGCAATATGATTACTGAACTCTGCCATAACTTGTTGATTTGACAAAATATTAGTATTGCATGTATACAAAAGTTTTTCTGAGTAAAATTTTTGCATGCGTCTTATCTGTTGCTACTCAAAACTAACACTGTGGATTCAAGAACATTGTATGTAAAATAATGATCTGTTTACAGAAAAACAACAAGTATGGGGGGGGCAACTCTATTCGTAGCATGACCACACTATTTCAACTAACAGAAGATGCTCGAGCAACTCGCAAATGTGAACAATTGTTCAGACATGATGTGTTTGCCTGGATTCCACCTTTTGCATCATTTTCAACACCAACTCTACCTACATCAGCTTCAACAACTGCCAGTACATATATGTCATTCCACATTTTTATTTTTGGAGGTAAAACTTGAGGTAAAATAACATAATTTTCTGATTTATTACGAATTTAGGAGAATTTCATGAAAATCTATTTTGAGCATTATTTATCATCATTCATTCCACATCTTTACCACTTCCCATTTTTCAGCGGCATATCCTCTTTCAGTTTTGGGGGAATATTGCTTTCATTCATTTCTTTCTTATAACCATGTCCTTAATATTCTTTATCATCCATTGATATTCTTATTCATTCTTAACACCTCCCTTATTCCATGTTGTTTTACACCAAGCATAGCATTCCACCGATGGTAGCAACCACCTCAATTTTTTTTCTAGCATTGCAGGAGGGAAATAAGGGCACTACAAGAAATATTGTAGATCTAAAAATACTAATAAAGGAAATGGATATGATGATTCTCCTTCTATAGAGGATAAAACCACCTCATATGAATGTGGGGATGTGTACTTGGCTTCTTCAAGTACACTTGTAGATCACGAGGCATGGTTGATTGAATCATAAAATGACATCTTTGTGGAACTTAGAGAGGGTGACATGCTTATATTCTATATACCTGGTTTGGGTCATCTGGTTGTTATGTGATTATGATAATATCTATGGTTGTGTGTATAATAACCGATTTTGGTTAAGAACATATTATCATTTTTTTCTCTTTTGGTATCCTAGTTTGGACATGGGTGTATGACATGGTTGGTGATACAAGATTGAGACACATAGATCCATGGATGATCATGGTTATGTGAATTATGATTTATGGATGATACATGATTTGTATGATTATATGCTTAATATTGTATTGAACAGGATGTGACAGGGGATGTGGTTATTTGCAAACAAGGTTGCTCAAATTATAAATGAATGTGGAAGTCATGATACATGATTTATATGATTATAGATGCTTAATCCTATATTGAGCAAGATGTGACAAGGGACGTGGTTATTTGAAAACAAGGATGTTACAATTATAAATAAAAGAAAGTCCTCAAGTAGGAGATCTAAATCTAGAGGGAGATCTAAATCTCTAGGAAAATGTGTAAAGGTATGTTGGACATGTGGGAAATAAGGGCACTACAAGAAATATTGTAGATCTAAAAATACTAATAAAGGAAATGGATATGATGATTCTCCTTCTATAATCCGATGGTCATGATATGTAGTGATCTGACGGTTCATTCTCTCCTCGGTATTACTGACACTTGATTTGTGGCTTAACACTTGATTGGTCCATGATCTCTATTTGAAGAGCATGGAGGGTCATTTGTAGGGTAACCGTTCATGAGAGAAGCTTATGTCTAAAACTCAACAATGATTCTGTCCCAATAACTTTTCTACTCTCACATGCTCTAATCAACAACATCTCATCAATGCACACACTCGCACTTAGGTTTATAGAACTTGGTAGCAATAGGAGGAATTGCTACGCATGATGGATGTTTTCTACTTTCTTTCTCATTTAAGGCATACAATTTCAGTGAAGATATTGATTTCCATAATACTTTTAAAACTATGAACTCAATTCTTGTGATTTCTGGAAAACACAGACATATATTAAAATATACAAACCCAGACAATTTCAAGTTACATTAGTTCGTAATATTTCGGAAATCATGCACTATCACCTACAGCCATTTTGTTTATATGTCATGATCCGTGCATCAAAACGATCTGATTTTTGGATCATAGAAGCATCAATATAGTAGAAATCTACTTGCCACATTTCAACAAAATCTGGTTTGTAGTTTTTAGGAAAATAGTTAATGAAGGTTGCTATCACTTATATCATATTTTGCTGCAACTTCATATGCACATAACTTGAACGTCAATGTAAAAATTGTTAAGCCTTCATCAAGATTGCTAAAATTGAATATTCATTAATTAAGAAAGAATTCATTTGTCCTATCCATTTCATGAGCTGGGATGAACAAATTTTTTATTGCTTGGTTAATACGTGGGTTTTGTCTTTGGGTTGCATGAGGACATGCAATATATTCAGTTTTTGTTGCATTAGGACATGCAATATATTCAGTGTGGGGATGTTTTGGGCCGTGAATACGACCATTTTTTAAACACTTATTTCATCCATTTTTACTCTTCTTTATCATGTCATTTATTATAATTTATTATATAAATCCATTTTATAATGATTTATGCTCTTATGGATGAATATTATTTATTCTCCTTTATTTCTAATAAATTGATGATTATGCATGATTTTATCAATGATAGTTTTAATAAATTGGTTGTAACATTATTCACCATTTTTAGCCTCCAAGATAATTTCCAGATTGAAGATTTGATCATTAAATATTCCAACTCAGAAATTCGCTGGAATAAGAAGCGACAGTTTTGTGGTTGAGATTCTGGGCAAATGAAGAAGAATCTAGAAAATCTGGAACATGGGTTTTGTCCAAAACAGACCAAATTAACTTTATTTAAGAATGGTTTTCCCAAATTCGACTTGTATTGGGAGAAACGCAGGGTTATTTGAGCATGATTTTCTCAGATTTGCTATGTGGCCGTTTTCCAAATCTCAGCTGCAAAGCCAAATTCGCCTTGCTTTTGTTGAAAGATGGATGGAAATATAGTTTCTTGTTGATCAATTGGTTAGAAACAATCCAATTTTGTAATAGTGATCATATTGTAACCATCACAGTTATAACTACTCTTTGCTCTTTGTGTATTTAAATCAGAACAGAGATCAGATAAGGGGAATGATGGATTCGAGATTCAGAATTATGGATTCATGATCCATGATGGATGATTAGATAGAGATAATAGGATAGGATAGGAGGAAAGAGCATGGGTCTCTATTATTTCAAATTGTAATTCTGATTTACAGACTTGTGGTGCCAAGAGGATGTGATCATATTGTAATGCCAACCAAGTTTAATGATTAATATATGATTTGGGAGTTGATGTTCATTCTTCTCATCTGAAGTAGCCCAGCAGCATCCGCTGGTGGCTAAGGGCCCAGCCTTTGGTGGATTAAGCTACTGCTGTATTATATCTTTACAATTTCTGTCGTGTGATGGTTTGGTTTCATTTATATTTATCGTAATCATATTACTTTACTGTTTCGTATTGCTAGATTTAATGAATTGATCTGTTTTATATACTGTATTTAAATTGCGTTGTTGTTCATTTCTTTCTTAACAGAGATCACTGCTTTTCGCAAGCATATTGTTGTGCTGTTCATTTCATCTATAGAGCTAAAGAGATGCGATGTTCATTCCAGTAATTTAACAGTTTTCTATTCATTATAACTATATAACTTTGCTGTTCATTACAGATTGCTGTTAATTTAGCTTTGCTGTTGTTCATTTCCATTAATTTAGTGTTGTTGTTCATTTCTGGTAAATTAGCTTTGTTGTTCAAATAGAATTTTTTGTTATCTCTTTCACGCAAGGATTTTTTTTTGCCTTTTAAATGTTATTGCAGCAAGCGTGTTTATTCCATTTTTGTTAGTAGCATTATTGATTTATCATTTTCAGTTTATTGCTTTAGTATGGATTGTAAGATCTACAACTGTAAAGGACATTGGCTATCGCTGTCTAAGTTCTCAGATTGTGGATCTTGTTTATGCTTGATTTAATTTATATCAGTTAAACAAGGAATGAGTTATTGCTACTGTATCCTTGACTAATAATTGTTGTGGTTTTTTCAGTGAATGATTTAAGTTTCAGAGTGTTAAGTTTCTTTTAATTGTAAGTAGATTTTATTTCAAGCATTCATTTACTTTTGGATTTTAAGCACTATACTGTAAAACATTACTCTTGAGTAAATAGCCGCCCCAGACTGAGTACACTCTTGAAATAAAAAGTCGTCCTTGGGTTGACAATTAATGTGAAGATAATTAGGAGTTAAAAAGACACCTTTTATCTCTCGAAAAAAGGCTCAACTTCGATTAGGTGGAGAAATAGCTTTGGGGAAGCAAGCTACCATCAATGGGGTACTTAGAGCAATGAACCCCTCGGCTGCCCCTCCCTTATGAAGATAGCCTCCTTCAATTGTAGAGGGCTGGCTAGGCCCGACAAAAAACTAGCCCTGCGCAGATTGTTTCAAACATCCCCGGTCGACATCATCCTTCTGCAAGAGACTCTGGGACCCGCTGACTCCATCTCCCTTCTCCTAGAAGCCATGTTCACTGGATGGAGCTTTTTTGGAATTGATGCCAATGGAAGATCAGGAGGTTTAGTTATGGGCTTCAACTCCCACTCCTTTCATCTTAACAATTGTTGGGGAGGCCATGGCCACCTGGGAGCTGACCTTTTCTCATCAGAGCTGGGCCTGGAGTTACGCATCCTTAATATCTATGGGCCTTGCCAACAGAGACCTGCTTTTTGGGACCATTTTCTTGACTCTGATATTCTCCAGACAGACCTGCTTATTTTGGGTGGGGATCTAAATTTCTCCTTAGGTCTCTCAGAATCCTGGGGGTTTCATGCACAACAAGATCCCTTATCTGCCTATTTTGAGAATCTGTTGGAGCTCCATAATCTCCTGGACATTCCTTCTGCCAAGCTTATGCCAACCTGGAGGAACAATAGAACTGGAGAAGATAGTCTTGTGAGACGCTTGGATCGCTTTCTTATCAAGGAAGGGTTAGTAACTATGGGCTTTTTCACAGACAATGGGTAGGCTCAGGGGGTATTTCTGATCACCTCCCTATTTTTATGGAAATCCGAGGAGGCCCCCAGAAGCCCAAGGGTCCTTTTAAGTTTAGCTCATCCTGGCTAAAAGACCCCTCTTACATTCAGATGATCAAGGAGTTCTGGAAAGCCCACCCCCCGACTGAATGTGACAACATAATGGAGGGCTTTGCATAGAATCTTAGGGGGCTGAAGAACCTTTCTAAAATCTGGGCTCATAACAAGTGCCTAAAAGATGATCAAACCCTCCTAAATGCCGAGAAGGAAATAGTTGCTTTAGAAAATGATCTGATCCGAGCATACGGTAGGAATGATCTGAAAGACAGACTGGTGGAGCTCTATACCTCTAGGAAGAAAATTCTAATGGATCGTGAAGAAGCATGGAGGTTGAGGAGTAGGGCGACCTGGATCTTAGAGGGAGATGAAAATACAAAATTTTTCCATAAGTTTGCAAATGGAAGGAAAAACATAAACACCATCTGGAATCTCTTGGATGAGCATGGTCATCAAGCAAACACTTTTCCTCAGCTGGCCTCCCTTGCAACCTCTCACTTCAAACAGATCTATAAGGCCCCCCCTGAAGTTAATATTGCCGAAATCATGCAAGTAGCCCAACTTTTCCCTCGTTTCGTGGACCAAGAGGCTAGCTTGGATCTGCTGAGAGAAATCACAATGGGGGAATTGGAAGCCACGATTAAGGGGTTCAAAAAGGACAAGAGCCCAGGTCCGGATGGTTGGGCGATTGAATTCTATTTAGCTTTTTTTGACACTCTAGGAGGAGACCTCCTAAAGGTCTTGGAACACTCCAGAACCTGTGGATCACTCCCTGAATCCCTCACCTCTACCTTCATTTCTCTCATTCCAAAGGCTGACAACCCCTCCTCATTCGATGACTTTCGACCTATCTCGCTGTGTAATTGCATTTACAAAATTTTAGCCAAGATCATTGCAAATAGAATGTGACCCATCCTTTCCAGATTCATCTCGCCCGAGCAATTTGCTTACTTGCAAGAGAGACAAATTCATGAAGTAGTAGGAACTGTACAGGAGGTGCTTCATTTGCTACACTCCAAAAAACTAAAAGGTGTGATCCTAAAGGTAGATCTTTCAAAGGCTTTTGACAGAGAAAATTGGCTTTATATCAGAATGCTCCTAACACACTTTGGTTTTCCTTTTGAGTTTATTAAATGGATCATGTGCTATATTACCAATATTCCTTTCAGTGTGCTTATCAATGGAGCTGCCTCCCCTTTTTTCTACTCAAAAAGAGGTCTCAGGCAAGGATGTCCTTTATCTCCTCTATTGTTCCTTCTAATTATGAACGGCCTCAGCAGGCTAATTAAAGATGAGCATAGAAGCGGTAGACTTCAAGGAATCAAGATTACAACAGGCTACATTTTAACTCATTTGTTGTTTGTGGACGATGTGCTCATCTTTCTTAATGGTAGTATAGGTGACTTGACCTCCCTGAGGAACATTTTCGTCCTCTTCCAAAAAGCTACGAGAATGATTGTCAATTGTAACAAGTCAACCCTCACAGAAAATGGATGCTCCCCCCATGATATTCACTATGCACTGCACCGCTTTCAATTCACCTTGCTTGTACCTTGCTCTATGTTGATGTGTATAGTCTGGTATGTAAATGTTGTTTGTTCAACTTAAACGAGATATGTAAAATTATAAATAAGAATCTGTGTAAAACATAAACTGATAGGTATGAGAAACAAATGATTGACATCCAATTTCGAATCGATAGGTAAGATAAACGTGAAATCATAAGCTTGGTTTAGGGGAACTATGTAGTTTTCACTATACTAATGAGTCGTCAAGGTCAATTGAGTTGGACATTAGGGGATATTGTGGGGTGGATTGATGGAACAATTAGTGGGTAGTTGTTGGTAACAGCCATGTCATATATATCACACATTTATGGTTCCATTTATTATTCTTGGTATGTGCAATATATGCACTGCCACATATACAACCTCATGATCCATCCATGCAACGCCTCATTTATTCTCTCAGTTGTTGCAAGATATAGCAAACCCATTACAAAGCCTCATTGAGTGGTGCCAAACCTTATGGAAACAAGAGAAAGGGTTTCTACTATCACCACAACAACCTCTCTTACTCTTTAGTAAAATCAGAACACAAGGGATGTGATCTGTAAATTGTCATGGATATTCCACTGGATAGTTCGTCGCAACAGATATGATAATAATATATTAAACTTATGAATTTTTACACTATTACAGTTTTATTAAAATTCTAGATCTATAAATTTAACTGTAATTAGTGCATGCATGCGAATGAAAATTGTACAGAAAAGTAGAGAATGCCAAAATAAGCTCTCTCACACACACAAGACACAAGATATGCTTTGGGAAACCCTTTCAGGAGAAAATCCAGCTTCTGGTGAAGTCGCTTCACTCTCTTTGTTTGTCTAAAAAATAAGTTTGCATGTACAAAGAAGTAATTCCTATGGCCCGTGGGCTGCTTCAATGCACAAATTCTCTCAGCATGATCTACCTCCTATCTCTCATGGCTATCTTTGCGCAACTATGGAACAAAAAATCTCTCAAAAGAATGGAATACATCTTCCTCCTAGCGGCCCGGTTATAACACAACCTAATAGCCTACTATTGTTTGACTACTTCAACTGTTAACTAGAGTTACAATATAAACTCTTCTAGTGTCTTTTACATCAAAAACATGTGGATATAACCTTTTCCATGAATAATGGAGGCTAACGCAATATCCTTCTGAACTATAGGTGTGAAAACAAGAAGGTCAACTTCTGAGTGGCATAACATTGAACACAAACTTTGATCGACGCGCTTATTGCATTGCTGGAATAATTTCTATGTGTAGAATAGAATGAAAAAGTGTTGCGCTAAAGCAAAAAAATTTTACCCCCAAAAAATGTTGTTTGATGCCTCAAAACACTCCTGGAAGGTTTCAGACACTGTTTTGCCACACTGGGTCACACTAGTAAAAATGGTCCTGTGAGTTGATTCCTCCACTTTTTCCACTCTGAATGCATCGAGATGGATGGAAAACAATATAATGATCTAATCTAGATCACACCTCCCCATTTTTGGTAGGATTTTGGTCCCCAATTTTTTTAGTGAATGACATGATGAAAAGTTTCCTTCACCTTCTCTCTGGTGTACCATTTAGCTTTGCTTGGAAGTTGTCCCTTCAATCGAATTTGCCAAAGGTCATGTTGCCCCTGTCTTATAGTTCTGGACCTCTTCTGCAAAATTGTTTCTTCTGTTAACTCTATTTGAGAATTCAGTGCCAAATCCTCCACTAAAGGTAGGACCTGTTCCTTTTCATGATCTAGCATGGAATTCTCATAGAGTTTCAAATTATCTACATTCACAACTGAGTAAATGCACATATATGGTGGTAAACTGAGTCGATATGCATTATCACCCACCTTTTCCAATATCTCAAAGGGACCATACATCAGAGCCTTGATTTTCTTACCAGGACCCTGCAACCTCTCCTTGTTCAACTGTAGCCATACTTTGTCTTCCACCTTGAATGATTTCTCTATTCTGTGTTGATCATGCTTGGCCTTATACTTCTCCTGCAACTTCTGCATTGTGTCTTGTACCTATAGATGGATTTGCCTAATCTTCTCTATAATTTTTTCAGCCCTCAAAGAATCTCCTGTAAGATCTTCCCTCACTCCTCCATGTTTCCCATAAGAAATATCCAAAGGTGAAGGTAGAAAATATCCAAAACAAGTCTCAATTGGGGACTTTCCTATTGAAGTGTGGATTGATTTATTGTAAGAATGTTGTATATATACCATATTTTCATCCCAGGTTTTCGGATGCTTCTGGTTGTATCCCCTTAGAATCTACACCAAAATCCTGTTGACTACTTTTGTCTACCCATCTGTCTGTGGATGGAATGTTGTAGATCTCTTTAACTTTGTGTCCATCTTCTCCCATAGTGTAGTCCAAAATGCACTGATAAATCTTGTATCCCTGTCTAAAATGATGCACCTTGTTATCCCAAAGTGCACCCAGACTTGTCCAAAGAATAAGTTTGTTGCTACTTTTCCATTGATGGTATTGTTACAGGGAATCATAACACACATCTTGCTAAATCTGTCAATCAACACAAACATGTAGTCATGTCCCTTCCTGGTTGTAGGTAAACCTCCCGTAAATTCCATGGAAATGATTTCCCAAGGACAAGTAGGTACAAGTAAGGGATAATATAAACCTTGTTTCCTATTGCTAGGCTTGCTGGTACAACAAAGCATGCATTCTCTTATGAATCTATCTACCTGCTCTTGCATCTTCGGCCAACACACATACCTCTGAACGTTAGCCACGATCTTCCCTACACCAAAGTTCCCTACAACCTTGGAGGTGTGAGCCTCTCTAATTAGCTACAATCACTTACCTTTAGGAACACATAGCTTATCCAACTTATAGAGTAACCCATCCTAGAGATGGTAGTCAATGGTGTTGTTGCCATCATGCAAATGACTCTGAATCTCCAGCTGATGATACACCTCCTTAAAGTCCTCATCCTTTGAATATGCCTCTCTATATGCAACATGGTTGATTGGCTCCATGTGTAGAAGAGTCCCCAAAGATGTCATTTTTGATGTGGGTGGCCTTGAAAGCACATCGACCAACTTGTTTGTATTGCCCTTCTTATACTTGATCGCCAAATGAAACTGCTATAAAAACCTCATCCACTTGTAATGCCTGGTATTTTGTAGCTTACTCTAGGCCTGCAAGTACTATAAGAACTCGTGATCTATGTGGGTCACTATCTCCCTTCTCGTCATATATTTCTTCCGATTCTTCACATATTTCAGCATGGCATAGAGATCCTTGTCATAGGTAGGGTAGTTAAGAACTACCCCATGAAATACTTCAGAATGGTAGAAAACGAGCCTTCCTCCTTGCATCAAGATACCTACCATTGCATATGCATTAGCATCTATCTCCACTTCAAAGGGTCACAACAACTTTGGTAATGTGAGAGCTGGTGCTTCACTAATATTATTTTTTAGCCCCTTGAATGCCTTTTGTTGACCTTTCCCTCACTGAAAATTATTTCCACTTGTTGTTATGGCATGGAGTGATGCTTCTACTACTAAAAATGAGGCTATGAACTTCCTCAGGTACCATGCTGCCCCAATGAAACTCCTGACATCAAAAACATTAGTAGGCACTGGCAATTTCATGATGGCCTCCATTTTGGAAGGATCTATATTCAATTCTCCTCCATCGATTACATACTCCAAATACACCAAGGACTATTGCACAAACCTGAAGTTCTTGAGATTTTCTAGCAGCTGGTGCTTATTCAATGTTTCTATATACTAGTATATCATCCAAGTAGAAAATAACAAATGAATCTATAAAAGGGTGCACTACATCATTCAGTAATATTATAAATGTAGTTGGTGCATTACATAGGACAAATGGCATAAATAACCACTCATACAAACATTGCTTGGTTTTCAAGGTGGTATTCCATGTATCTTCTTCTTTGACTCGAACCTAGTGATATCTAGACTTCAAGTCTAGTTTGGTGAAGTACTTTTCTTGTTGCAACTGATTTAGCAAGTCATCTATCCTAGTTAGGGGGCATCTATTCTTGAGCATGATTTTATTTAACACCCTATAATTTATATACATACACCAAGTCCCATATTTTTTTAGCACAATGATGATGGGTGACCTACATGGAGATGTACTCAATCAAATGACACCATGTTCCAACAACTTCTACAACTATTTCTTCACCTCGTTTGCTTCTATAACAAACTACCTATAGAACCCAATATTTGGCAATAGGGAGTCCGACGATAGCTGGATCTCATGTTCCACTTCTCCCTTAGGTAGTAACCCTTTTGGATCTCATAACACATCCTTGTAGGCTTTTAATAACTCCTCCAAATGTTGTTTTTGTTTCTTAGTACACCCCTCCAAGGACGCATTACCTCTTATTGACTCCTCTCCAGACTGACTTTCTCTTAAAAATAATAAAACATACTTCTTGTTGGAATAGACCAATTTCTTATCTTGGTTGGAACTTACCAGTGAAATGACTTAGCTTTGTGCACGTTGATGATAAATGATCTTCCATCCTTGAAGAGTTGATATTGATTGGCTTGCCTCATGAACATTGCATCTTACATGTACATGTATGGAATCCCAAAGATGACTCCACATACATCAAGGGGAACCACATCTAGATATACTCCATCAATAAAATCAACGTTGATAGCAACTCTAATTTGACACTATTTTGTTACCTTCATATCTACATCCTTATTTACCCATCCTAGTGGATACGGATTTGGATGGTCACGAACTTCTAGCCCCAACTTATTGACCAACTATGTTGCAATGAGATTCACCTGCGATCCATAGTCATACAGAGCATCAATCTTCGTCTTCTTGACCTATATCTTTATATGGAAGAGTTTGGTCATTTATTTCTCTTCCTGTTGTTAAAGGATACTCAGATTCACCTCCTTCTGCAGTGACGTACAAACGATATTCTCATCCATGTCTGAGATGCTTTCAATTTGGTTGCTCGAATCTGTGGCCATGATATTCTTCTTCTTGTTCTTCGATTTTATCTTTGGATGCAACTTCCAATACTTCTCCTTTGTATGGCCGTCAATGTTGCAGTGGTTGCTAGGATCTTTGCACTTGTTTGATGTAGCTGTTGTATTTTTATATTTCCCCTCTTTTTTTTCTTCTTCCCCTCCTTAGAAGCTTCATGTTTCTCCTTTTGCTTCGATCCACTTGACTGCGCTCTTTTCAAACCTATGTTCTCCAGGTATTATGCCTATACACAAGCCTTGTCCACCGATTTGGGCTTGAAAGACATCACTTTCTCATTTAGATGGCGGTACAAAGCCCCAAAATACTTTAGGATTACATTTGGGTTCTTTGGAGAGATACCAAAACATTATAGCCATCTTCCTAAATTCCATGGTGTACTCATGTACGCTTTGGCCCAACGTTTGCCTGAAGTAATGCCATTGGATCCATTGGTCCTCCACGTACACAATGGGATAAAAGTGTGACTTAATGAGGGTTTTCAAATCTTACCACTTAATCACTGGAGGCTCTCCCTCCAACCTTATGATTTCATTGTGGCTTTCTCAGCAAGTCAGTGCATGAACCTCCAATTTCAGTCACACAAATGAGATTTTTTTTTCCTTCTCTAATCTGATGGACACTGAAATAAACTTCTAGTTTCTACAACCAATGATTCAGCTTTATAGCATTGATTTTGCTATGGTATGACTTGATATTGATTTTTTCTTCCATTTTAAATAAGGAATGATTCATGATACTCGAACCGAGTTGATCTTTTCTAGATTCTTTCTTCAACTACTTTATTTCTCCTTGATTTTCTGATCCCTGTTCAGATTTATCCTCTGCATTCGAACTCTCATCTTCTCCAAATATCCCCAGATTGTTATTTAAGGCTACCACGAGGAGGATTACATTGCGGTTGATATCTACAACTTATTTTTCATGCCGTGTAAACCTCACCTCTGCAGGATCATGAGGTTCGTTTACCGATTCGTTGGCCATGATTAGGGTTTTACGATTTTAAGCCCCGCCCATATAGATACCTGCAATATCCACAAAATACCCAAAGAAACCTGATATGATACCAAATGATCCATAAACTTCCCGGATATTCCATTGGACAATTCATCACAACAAATTTGATAATAATATATTAAAATTCTGAAGTTTTACACTATTATAGTTTTATTAAACTTATAGATTTGTAACTTTAACTATAATTAGTTCATGCATGCAAATGGAAATTATGAAAAAAATTAGATAATGATAAAATAAGCTCACATACACACATAAGACACAAGATATGCTCTGGGAAACCCTTTCAGGAGAAAAACCAGCTGGAAGGTGAGGTCGCTTCACTCTCTTTCTCTGTCTGGAAAATAAGGCTGTAGGTCCATAGAAGTAATGCTTGTCACCTGTGGGCTGCTAGAGTGCACAAATACTCTCTGTGTGCTCTACCTCCTATCTCTCCTGGCTATCTTTGCTCAATTATGGAACAAAAAATCTCTCGAAAGAATGGAATGCCTCTTCCTCCTAGTGGCCCAATTATAACACAACCCAATAGCCTACTAGTGGTTAAGTTTGACTACATTATCTCTTAAATCGAGTTACATTATAGACTCTTATAGAGTATTTTACATAAAAAATATGTGCCTATATCCTTTTCCATGAATAATGGGGGCTGACGCGACATTATTTTGAAATATAGGTGTGAAAACAAGAAGGTCAACTTTTGAGTGGCATAACTTTTGCATACGAGCTCTGATTGACGAGTTTCTTGCACCATTGCAATGATATTTGTGTGTAGAATAACATGAAAAGGTGCATGCTAAGGCGGAAATTTTTTACCCCCAAAAAATGTGATTTGATGCCTCAAAATGCTCCCGGAAGGTTTCAGACCCTGTTTTGCCAAATTGGGTCTCGCCGCTAAAAATAGTCCCATGAGATGATTCCTCCACTTTTCCCACTTTGAATGCATTGAGATGGATGAAAAAAAATATAATGATCCAATCTGGATCAAGATGCTTCCCTAAATCACCTAGAAAGATATTCGAATGCTATGACTTAAGGTGATGAACAAAAGGCCTATTTTTGGATAGAGTACCAAGAAGGCCTAAGATGACCCAGGTCTTTTACACTAGGGTTTAAATACTCTATACGTAGACTAATAAATAGGTTGTTATAATTTAGGGATTGGAATATATGCAATGTTTATGCATTCAATGTTATATATTAGCCCGAGAAAAAATCTTAGAATGATATTGAACAACAAAGGATCGATATTTTCCAATAGAGACTAGGTTTAACCAAATAAATTATTTCTACGGATGTTCGATATGCATAAAGAGAAAAAAGTAGAGTGACGTTAGCCCTATTTAATAAGTATAGACCATGCACTATATTATATTTTTCTTTTAAATAATTTCTAGATGCAATTACCAAATTATGAGTCATAAACATCCACTCAAACTTCACTTTTATGCATAAATTTTCCGTAGAAACCATAGTGGTTTCCCTAAAAATCTAGGAGAGAGAAAAAAAAGATAAAATTTAATGGAATTTATGCATTATCAACACATTGATAGTTAGTGCCTTATGCTATTGGGATTCAATGGAGTCTTTTAGGACTAATTTTCAAGGGAGAGACTTGATGGAGTAAGGGGGGATGACTAGGACATCCACTTTTTAAAGCTTGATTATTATTATTATAAGGGGGCGAATTAAATATAATGTATGTGCATCAATAGTTTCCCTATAGACCTTAGAGAGAACAATTTTACATGTAATAAGGAAGCAATATTACAACAATAATTAAGGAATTGGTCATGGCATAGTAGAAATCCTACTTTAAATGCTTAACATGCAAAATATCAATGGTAAGACAATAAACTTACAAAATTCTCCACAAAAGGCACTTTTTTCAATCCTAGAATAATGTCTTCATGCAAACATCACATCCACAAGAAATTCGTACCAATAAAGATCACATCTTTCCCGTAGTAGCAAAAAGAACCAAATGTGTGATGATGATAAAATGAAATGAGGGAGGTTTTTATTTATATAAGAAGCATTTCTCTCATTTCTAGCTCATGTCCATCCATGACATGCATTTCTTTGTCCATGAACACGAGATCATATATTCTTCCCTGATGAATTAATCCACTACTACCTTTCCATTGTTAGCTTCTTCACACTAAAGTTTTAGGGTTTGAAGCACCTTCCTCAATATAATGTGTTATTGATTGAGAGAAAAATAATGATCGATATGTTAATACCAAACACTATGAAACTTAACCTTACAAGGAAAAATGTACTTGCTAAAAACCAATTAATGGATTCAGTCCTGATATGACTTACTTTGTTAATTTTTGTGTCTTCCACAAGCAAGACTAGTACGGGGGAGCTAGAATCCTAAAGCATGAAAGAATTTTCTGACTTTACACTCCTAACTTTGGGACTTCTGGCTTCAATCCATGAAGCAGTGTGGAGGCCATACTAAATGATTCATGTTGATCTGAAACCTACTACATCAATTTAATAAACAAAAATCGAAATCAATCTCAGAGTGTAATCCAAACATGTGTAAACCCAATTCAATTCAGGAAAAACAAAAGACACCCCTTTCAATGAAGGGGCAAGTTTCAATGTAACCCACGGATATGTAAACCAATTCAATTGAGGGATAACAAATCACCCCCTCAATAAAGGGGAAAACTTCAATGAAATCCACACAGATGTAAACGAGTTCCAATTGAGGGAAAACAAATTACACCCACTTCAATACAAGGAAAATGGAATCCACGCATATGCAAACCAATTTCAATTGAGGGATAAAAAATCATCCCCTTCAATAAAGGCAAAAATTTCAATGAAATCCACACAGATGTAAACTAGATCTATAGCTTCTAGAGGTGTGCACTTGTGGAAAATCTGAGAAAACAAGTCTGTGAATTTGTAAACTTACTGAGAAAAAGGAAGTTATCAAATATTTAATGAAAATGAAGACAAGTGAATGAACCTTGTGCCAAGGGTGAGCCTTAATCTGTGGAAACCCAAACTCATTATAATTAGGATTCATACATTTGACTTTCTCACGCGTTGGAGTTCTAAGGATCTACAACCATAAAGACACAAAAACATTGTATAAGCCTCAATAATCTCCAATTTTCTGTCATGTACGACTCTAACATTAATCTGTGATACTTTTTACCTTGAAAATCTCTCCTAGCTTATCTATTGCAGTCTCGCTTGGAAATAATGACTAATTTATACAAAATCTGATAAAATGAACATCTTTTGCTAAATTTATGAGAGAAAATAACAACATCAGTCCCCGTTAAAAGTCACCAACAACCTTCTGGTTAACATCATCAGAGAAAGGTAATGGACTTGGGCAACAATACGAGGAAAAACATGTCGTCATGGACTACACTGAAAAAAAAGGGGCATATTGTCACCATATGGGATAATAACAGTAAATAATTTAGGGTGTTTACCTTTGAAAATAACGCTTTGAAAGTAAGTGTTGGCATTATGGTACATGTGTGGCGTTATGGTACAGGTGTTGTCCTTGATGGCAACTCACTTTGGTGACAGATCTTAGTTCAGGCTCTCAGAATGAAGGAAATCTTGTATACGCAGGTTCACCTTGCCTAAGACGCGTATACACTCGGGTTTGACGTTTCAAAGGCGCGTATGCGTATACACGCACTTCCATGCAAGGAAAAGCGCGAATATGTTGGAGAACTTACTTTTGGTCCATGGTAGTTAGTCCTCGGTATTTGAACCTATGGTTTTGGACCATGGTATCTCATCAGAAGTGTTGACCCCAGGTATTGGGTCCTTGGTATTGTTTATTATGGTTTTGGAATGTGGTATTGTGGAAGGCCTAAAACTATAAAAGAGGAAGGAGATCATGTGGCAAGGCACCATCTGAATAATTGAATAACTGATATTGTGCTAGATCTAGAATACTGGTGATTAGATTATGGTGCAGATCTGGATCTAAAGGAAGGAGGAACCTGAGCGCAAGAAGGATAAGGTCTATTGATGGATCAAAATCTCAAGGCTTGAACATTGGTATCTCTGTATGATTTTGATCTGTTATATGTGGCGCATACCTGATCTATAAATCTAATAATCTGGGTTAACTAATGACTGAATGTTTAAAAGAATGAATTATCCTTTATAGATATGTACGCAGGTTTAGTGAAGTGCAGGCGCGTATACATGCTTTTTCTGCAAGTGAAAGAAGCGTATACGCAGGTTGGTTGTGGTACAGAAGCGTATACTCGCAGGTTTCTGAATAGTGAAGTAGCGTACATATCTTGATTTATGCTCTAGCTGCTTATATTTTATTGCTGCAGTGTTCTGGGTTCAGAATTTGGTGTTTGGTTACAATTACTGTGTTCTGGGTACAGCGGTCAGAGAAGGGTTTATTTGATTCAGCTTTGATTGGTGAAAAGAAGTTTGGTTGATGCATAAATTCTTGATGTTTGATTGATGTTACTTGTGGATCCAGTCTGAAAATTAATGAAACGAGGTCCCTGAAAGCAAAGAGAAGGTTGCAGCCTTCTACAGGTAGGAGCCTGCGTACTAGTATCTCAAGGCTAGTACAAGAACTAAGGGGGTTGGAGCTCCCTTCCAGGAAAGCTGGAGAACGAGAGAGAGTTGTAGCTCTCTGCAGGTTGCAGCCTGCGTACTGGTAAAGTCTGCACCAGTACAAAACATTGTAAAGAGAAGTTTCTAATTAAAAAGAAGATAGAGACGAATTGCAGCAGGGGGTTTTCACCCACATTGGGTTTCCTCCTTATATCTTGTGTTCTTGTGTGTGACTGTCTTCTGCTCTGTTTCACTGGTTCTGGTACTGTTTATTTGCTTCTGATTCACAGATTAATGACTGACATCTAAAAGATAAATCAAATAATAAGTCTGCTTTATATACGCGAGTTTCTTTATCTGTAGTTGCGTATATACGCAGTTTTTATTAACTGAAGTAGTGTATATGATCTGAAGTTGAAAAAGAAAATATTTGACTTAATAATACTGATTCACACCCCCCCCCCCCCCTCTCAGTATTATTTCCAACAATTGGTATCAGAGCAGGTTCTTTAGAAGAAGCTTGATCGCTTGAAGAAAGATCTTTCATCATGAGCAACCACGAGAGGGAAGCATCAATCAGGCCACCGATTTTTGATGGGACAAACTTCGTTTATTGGAAGGTAAGAGTTACTGCCTATCTTCAATCTCTTGGTACATAAGTCTGGGATATCATAGATACAGGGTATACTTTTCCATCAGCAACTCCTACAGATCCGGTTGAGAAGAAGAAATATGAAACAAATGCAAAGGCAATCAATACTCTATTAGGATGCCTATCTCAATCAGAATTTGTCAAGGTAATGCAGTTTAAATCCGCAAAAGAGATATGGGACAAGATTGTTCTGAGCTATGAAGGAGATGATCAGGTAAAACGAGAAAAACTTCAAACCCTCAGGATTCAGTATGAAAATCTCAGGATGTATAATGATGAAAGTGTGGCTAACTATTTTCTTCGTGTAGATGAGATTGTTAATTGTATGAAAAATTTAGATGAAGAAATAAAAGAGGCTGTTGTGGTTGAAAAAGTTCTAAGATCTTTGTCCCCTAGGTTTGAATCTAAAGTTTCTGCAATAGAAGAAAAAGAGAATCTACAAAATCTTAAAATGTCACAGTTGCACGGAATTCTAACTGCTTATGAAATGAGAAAAGGAGGTCCATCAGACAGGAGAGAAGCTGCCTTCAAGGCTTCAGGCAAAGGAGAGTACTATGAGTCAGGACACGTGTCAGAAGAAGAAGAAGAATCAAATTTTGTTAGAAATATTCAACAGGGTACTAGAAGATTCAGAGGTAAGTTACCTTTCAAATGCTTTGCCTGTGGAAGAGTAGGTCATTATGCTACCAAATGTCCTCATAAGGATAAGATTGACAAGGGAAAGGAACCTGTTAGATGGAACAAGAAATAGAATGCAAATAAGAAAAGCTACTACACTCATGAAGGTAGTGATGGGCTATCAAATAGTGATGAAGATGAACAAGGTAATGACTATAAACTTTTAATGGATTTTGAAGATGATGATTACATGGATGCTATAGATGTGGATAGCTTTTATGAAGAGATTTCTAGACTCAAGACATGTTTAGAAGAAAAGAATGTGATCATTGATACTCTGCAATTTCAACTTGATGAAAAAGAAAAATTTCTTGAGAAGTTAGAATGTGAAATTGTTGGCCTTAGAAAAGAAATTGAGAAAACAAAGGTTCTTAATCTTAAATTTGTTAAAGGATCTGAAACTCTGGATGAGATTATCAATGTACAACGTTCTCCACTAATCAAGACAGGTCTGGGTTATAATGGAGAAACATCTCAAGCATCCACTTCAAAGAGTTATCTTGATGCAGCAAGGAGGAATGAGCAAAAGCCCAATGGAGATCACCAGGTAAAACAGGGACGAATTACATCAAGAACAAACAAAGACTACTAGGTAAACCAGGGGCAATCCATCTTAAGGGTGAACAAAAGCTACAATCAGCCTCAGGTAAAAACTTCTCAATTTGCTTCAAGAATGGATGACAATAGAAATTACAATCATTTGGCTGGTAGATTTGATAATCGCGGAAGTTTCTTCAATGGCCAATGTTTCTCTTGCCATAACTTTGGTCACAAAGCAGCTCAATGTGTTGCCTATAAGACAATCATGACTAGAGAAGCTCAAAAACAAAGAAGTATGACTGGGATTACGAAAAGGACCTATAACAACTTTTCGGCACTTGAAAATAAAATTGAATGTTCTATTTGTAATAACTTCGGTCATGAAGATTCTGAATGCAGGAGCAGGTTTCGGCAGACAAAGGAACAAACCTCAAGCACCAGAACATGGAGAGTAAAGGAACCACAACCAGAAAGATGTGGGATAGCCTTTTATGCAGAAGGATAGGAAAATCTGTGGTACATCGACAGTGGATGTTTGAAGCATATGACAGGTGATAAAGAAAAACTTGAATCATATACTGCTTTAGAAAAGGGAAAGAAAGTTTCTTTTGGAAATGATACCCCTGCAGCCATAAAAGGAAAAGGCACTGCTCAGCTGAAAGAAAAGGTCAAAGCTGGAAATGTTTTGTATGTTGATGGCTTGAAGCATAATCTTCTGAGTGTCAGTCAGAAGTGTGATCAAGGAACCGAGGTAATATTTTGATCAAATGGATGTAGTTTTCGTGATCTTGATACAGGAAAAATAGTGATCAAAGGCAGAAGAACTCCAAATAACTTATACATATTTGAAGAAGGACAACAACAATGCTATTTAAGCAAGGATGATGAACACTGGTTATGGCACCGGAGGTTGGGGCATCTAAGCTTTTCACAAATAAGGAAAGCATGCAAATATCAAGCAGTTCGTGGTCTCCCAGATATCAAAATTCCAGACAACACAATATGCAAATCATGTTAGTTTGGTAAGCAAACCAGAACTAACTTCCCTGAAAAGGAAGGATCAGTTAGCAGGCCTCTTGAGCTAGTCCATACAGATGTATGTGGTCCCTTTAGGACAAGGTCACCTCGAGGAGAAGAATACTTTATATTATTCATTGACGACTTCTCCAGGATGGTTTGGTTAGGACTTATGAAGCACAAAGACGAAGCATTCGAAAAATTCAAATCCTTCAAAGCTTTGGCCAAAAATGAATCAGATCACAAAATTAAGTGCCTTAGGTCCGACAGAGGTGGGGAGTTTACCTCAAATGAATTTTTCGATTTCTGTGAAGAACATGGAATAATAAGGGAATTCTCTACAGCTAGGACTCCTCAGCAAAATGGAGTGGTGGAAAGGATGAACAGAATGGTTCAACAAATGGCTCGTGCTATGCTTGATGAGTCTGGAACTCCTGCAACCTTCTGGGGTGAAGCTGCATTTGCTGCGGTTGTTATTCTCAACAAAACAAATGTCCGAGTGAACAACACTCAAACTCGGCATGAGCTCTGGTATGGTGAGACTCCTTCGGTAAAGCATTTCAAAATTTTTGGGAGCAAATGCTATATTAAGAATACTGATGAACAGCTTGGAAAACTTGAACCTAGAGCAGATGAAGGCATTCTCCTTGGTTATTCTCCCCACAACAAAGCATATAAGTGTTACAATAAAAGACTTGGAAGAATTGTTGACAGCATTGATGTAGTGGTTGATGAAAAAGGATACATCCCTAGGCAAGTAAATCATGAAAATATCGAAGAGGATGAAGACTACTCTCCAAATCAAACAGATGATGAAGAAGAACCTCAGAGGCACCTGAGGGGAAAATAAGGATAGAAGAGAAGACTCCATCCAGGTACGTTCAAAAGAATCATCCAGAATCTTAGATTTTGGGGCAGAAAGAAGCAGGTGTACAAACAAGAAGAACAATTGCAGAAGCCTCAAGCTATTTGGCATTTCTCTCCTCCACTGAACCACAAAATGTAAGAGAGGCATGCAAAGATGAATGTTGGGTCAAGGCAATGGATGAATAACTTGAGCAGATCGAAAAGAACAACACTTGGGAGTTGGTTCCTAGACCAAAAGATAAGAATGACATAGGGACAAAATGGATCTTCAAAAATAAGTTGAATGAAAATGGGGAAGTAATTAGAAACAAGGCCAGACTTGTGTGTAAAGGGTATTCTCAACAAGAAGGAATAGACTTTGAAGAAAATTTTGCTCCCGTTGCTAGACTTGAGGCCATCCGAATGTTCCTTTCTCTCTCAAGCTTTCAGAAGTTCAAAGTTTTTCAAATGGACGTGAAATCAGCCTTTCTGAATGGGGACTTAGAAGAAGAAGTGTACATTGAGCAACCGGATGGTTTCATCCTTGGGAATGATCCAAATCTTGTATGTAGACTAAAAAAGGCTCTCTATGGTCTTAAACAGGCTCCAAGGGCTTGGTACTACCATTTGGACAAATATCTTCATCAACAAGGTTTTTCAAAGGGATCAGCAGATAGCAATCTTTACATAAAAATTGAAAATGACAAATTGCTAATACTTGTTGTGTATGTAGATGATATTATCTTTGGCAGCAATGAAGAAGCTATGAGTCAAAGCTTTGCCTTGGTGATGCAGAAAGAATTCGAAATGTATTTTCTTGGAGAACTGACATATTTTCTTGGTTTGCAAATCCAACAAAATGAAGGCAGTATCTTCTTGTCTCAAACCAAGTATCTCAAGCAGATTTTGAAGAAATATGGCATGGAAGATGCAAAACCAGTATGTACCCCCATGGTCACAGGATGCAGCCTCAGTGCAAATGATGAATCAACAGCAGTGCATCAACCAACCTACAGATCTATGATTGGAAGTTTACTTTATTTGACAGGTACCCAACCAGACATCATGCATGCAGTGGGAATAGTTGGAAGATTTCAGGCAAATCCAAAGGAAACTCATCTTCAGGCAGTCAAGAGAATCTTCAAGTACCTTCAAGGAACTCAAAACTATGGCTTATGGTATCCTAGAGATATAGATCTCACACTTCATGCTTACACAGATGCAGATTGGGCCGGAAGCATGGATGACAGGAAGAGCACAAGTGGTGGTGCATTCTTTATGGGTTCCAGATTAGTATCTTGGTTTAGCAAGAAATAGAGTTCGATTGCTTTATCTACAGCTGAAGCAGAATATGTGGCTGTTGCATCTTGCTGCACTCAACTTCTTTGGATGATGCAGACCTTGCAGGATTTTCAAATCACTTGTACACCACCTATCTCCATCTTATGTGATAATACAAGTGCAATCAGCATTTCAAAGAACCCAGTCATGCATTCAAAGACCAAGCACATATCGATCAAGTATCACTTTCTCCGGGAACAAGTGTTGGAACAAAAGGTCAAATTGGAGTATGTTCCTTCTAAGGAACAAGTTGCTGATATTCTCACCAAACCACTGCCCAGAGAGACATTTGAATACCTCAGATAGACGCTGGGAGTAGTTGATGCATCATCTTGCTGTTAAATCGTGTCTGTTTTTAGAGAAGAATGGGTGTATGCGAGTTGGATGAGGGGTATCCGCGTACATACGCCGATTTATGCAGGTTCAGTCATGTATATGGAGTTCTGAAGAAAATCAGCAAGGACAGACTCTGGTTGAAGAGAGTCTGATATGGGTCTGACAGAGACCATCTAGCACAGGTTCAGGGGGAGCAGATAATCTTCTAATAATGCATTGTTGGCATTATCTTAGAAGCTCTTGGTTTCAGTTCACAAGTTGTTTCTGGTTTCAGGTGGATCAACTGCAAAAAGGAGATCAAAAGGAGCGCATGGTTGCTGATCTGAATCGTGATTGACAGATGCTGCTGTTAGTAGCCATTGGTGTCTTTCATAGTCTTGCATAATCCTGATATTTAGTCTCTATGTCATGTATATTTTTTTTTATCAAGGTCATGTAACAACCTATTATGGTTTCCCCACTATGCCTGGGATGATTGATGTAATGTATTTGGTTGTCATATGTAAATTTCTGATGTATCCCCACTTGGTTGGGTGGATGATCCCCACTTGGTTGGGTGATGGATGTATCGAGTCTTTTGGTGATAGGAAGGTCATGTATGATGTGTAAGTCATGGTTCTTTTTTACAGAACATCTTTTTGCAGATCTTGCCTACAGACAGGGGGAGCATGTTCAGCATAGCAGAGCAGAAGATATCAGCGTGTACTCAGGGGGAGCACAGCCCTTTGCCCTTGATGACAAAGGGGGAGAATGACTTTGAGGATTTTTGGGTTGCCATCAAGTCCAAAGGGGGAGATTGTTGGCATTATGGTACAGGTGTGGCGTTATGGTACAGGTGTTGTCCTTGATGGCAACTCACTTTGGTGAAAGATCTTAGTTCAGGCTCTCAGAATGAAGGAAATCTTGTATACACAGGTTCACCTTGCCTAAGACACGTATACACTCGGGTTTGACGTTTCAAAGGCGCGTATGCATATACACGCACTTCCATGCAAGGAAAAGCGCGTATATGTTGGAGAACTTACTTTTGGTCCATGGTAGTTAGTCCTGGGTATTTGAACCTATGGTTTTGGACCATGGTATCTCATCAGAAGTGTTGACCCCATGTATTGGGTCCTTGGTATTATTTATTATGGTTTTGGAACGTGGTATTGTGGAAGGCCTAAAACTATAAAAGAGGAAGGAGATCATGTGGCAAGGCACCATCTGAATAATTGAATATCTGATATTGTGTTAGATTTGGAATACTGGTGATTAGATTATGGTGCAGATCTGGATCTAAAGGAAGGAGGAACCTGAGCGCAAGAAGGATAAGGTCTATTGATGGATCAAAATCTCAAGGCTTGAACATTGGTATCTCTGTATGATTTTGATCTGTTATATGTGGTGCACACCTGATCTATAAATCTAATAATCTGGGTTAACTAATGACTGAATGTTTAAAAGAATGAATTATCCTTTATAGATCTGTACGCAGGTTCAGTGAAGTGCAGGCGCGTATACACGCTTTTTCTGCAAGTGAAAGAAGAGTATACGCAGGTTGGTTGTGGTACAAAAGCGTATACTCGCAGGTTTCTGAATAGTGAAGTAGCGTACATATCTTGATTTATGCTCTAGCTGTTTCTATTTTATTGCTGCAGTGTTCTGGGTTCAGAATTTGGTGTTTGGTTACAGTTACTGTGTTCTGGGGTCAGCGGTCAGAGAAGGGTTTATTTGATTCAGCTTTGATTGGTGAAAAGAAGTTTGGTTGATGCAGAAATTCTTGATGTTTGATTGATGTTACTTGTGGATCCAGTCTGAAAATTAATGAAACGAGGTCCCTGAAAGCAAAGAGAAGGTTGCAGCCTTCTGCAGGTAGGAGCCTGTGTACTAGTATCTCAAGGCTAGTACAAGAACTAAGGGGGTTGGAGCTCCCTTCCAGGAAAGCTGGAGAACGAGAGAGAGTTGTAGCTCTCTGCAGGTTGTAGCCTGCGTACTGGTAAAGTCTGCACCAGTACAAAACATTGTAAAGAGAAGTTTCTAATTAAAAAGAAGATAGAGACGAATTGCAGTAGGGGGTTTTCACCCACATTGGGTTTCCTCCTTATATCTTGTGTTCTTGTGTGTGACTGTCTTCTGCTTTGTTTCACTAGTTCTAGTACTGTTTATTTGCTTCTGATTCACAGATTAATGACTGACATCTGAAAGATAAATCAAATAATAAGTCTGCTTTATATACGCGGGTTTCTTTATCTGTAGTTGCGTATATACGCTGTTTTTATTAACTGAAGTAGCGTATATGATCTGAAGTTGAAAAAGAAAATATTTGACTTAATAATACTGATTCACCCCCCCCCCCCCCTCTCTCAGTATTATTTCCAACAGTAAGGTTACATTCAATCTCTGCCACAACTATTTCTTGTCATCCTCGAAACGAATCTTTTACAATCCTTTTTCCCTTTGTTTTTCAACTCGAAGATAGAATCAAAGGCAAAAGTTTGTGGATTTAATGAACTTATATAATCCTTCATGGATTCCTATGCCTGAAATAAAACAGAGAAGAAAGGGAGCCCACAACAGCAACTGCTTGAGAAATTGTGTTTGATGCATAAGTAGTATCAATCAACTCCATTTAAAATAGCCAAGAATCAGGCGTGTATGTTGCTTGTCCTTACGCTCCAGCCCTCTATTGTATTATTAATAATGATCTTTAAAAATATATTTTCATTTTCATATAAAAAAAGTTTATTTTAACTTATCAATATTGGACACCAAAATAAATTTAACCCTTCAAATTAAAATATAACCCTTCCCTTCAAATTTAATTCATAGTAAACACTTATTTGAATCACTAAAATTACCTTAACAATATTCCCTTAGCTAGCTCCTCTAGACACTTCCAAAGCAATATCTATTACATATTATTACATTAAGTTTTTTAGATTTAATTTTAGCGCTGAGTTTGATTAAAACTTGTCGATTCGAATCTCATCTTCAAACAAGGAAACTAATAACAAGAGATATTAAACTAATGAAAATAAATATTATTTGTTTTTTCTTTATTTAACTAAAGGATACATTCATGGCGAAGAAGTTATTTACATAGTTGAGCAAGGTAAATTAAATATAAAAACAAGGTGTTTGCATTATTTCCATAGCTGAGCAAAGCTAAGACCATACAAAAAAAAGGTGTTTATGTCAATGCATAGTAGGGGAGGGACGCCATCAGTTGAACACCTCCACATTAATCATACCTCCTACCACGTTGGCACCTCACCCTTTGTATGACATGTGGGGGCTGCATGCAGTGACCTGTTGACAACATATGAGTACCGGTTTGGAAGGTGGAGGTAGGGTTTAGGGTTTGTTTAGCGTGAGTACTGTGCGCCTTGTTCATTGTTGCATTCATTTCTGTTTGGGACCTGTTTTTGTCTGTTTGCTCTACTAGCTAGTTGAGCGTTGCTACTCCAATGGCAGTCACTGCCATTATGGTCGCCAGTGATGCAGGTAGTGGCTTCGATGATGCTGGTGGTGGTTTATGGACCAGCAGAGATGGTCGTACTAGAGGTTGTTCAGTTGTTTTCGTGTGTTTCGTCTTGTTTTTTCACCTTTTTTTTCTTCCACATCTGGTGGTATGGGCTCGTTATTTGTCTGCATTTATCCCTGTGGTGAATTTAGCTCAGCTCGGTGTTGGACATGGTTGTTTCGTGTTTCGAATGGATTTTTCAGGTTTGTAGTTCAATTTATGAGCTTCAATTTCACATTTTGTTTGCATTTTTGGGGATATCTAACCATTTTGATGTTGTCTTGTAGGTTGTTGCAGGTTGTTGTAGTCTGAGCTACTATTTTTGGAGCATCTGGGGTTCCTTTGGCTTTCTGGCATGGAGAAAAAACATCAACTGGACATAGAAGGTAGGACATTGTCCTACCAGTCTGAATATTGTGTTCTTTAACACATTTAGCCTCCATTGGAGTATTCTGCCTTTGTTATTCTTGTGTATGTGTTTTTAAACACCTTCACCTGTGTGGGTTTTGTGGTTTTTGGCTAATTTATGGGTTTTTAGTTTGTTGGATTTTTCACCTGTGTGCGTTTTGGTTAATTTATGGGTTTTCAGTCTATGCCTTTCTTAAGATTTCACTCTAGGTTACTCTGGTCGCACTCTAGCTGCCTTCACCTTTTCTCCTAGATAAAAAGCATAAACTTAAGCTAGATGATATGAAATTAGATATTGAGTGGGGAAGGATCTTGACCTCCACTTAGCTTAATCCCGAGAGTTTATTTCGATATCTCTTTCGTCGTATGAGTCATTAGTTTTCACGATTCATATAAGGCACTGATCCATAGAGCCTAAACTATCACAAGTAAAGCTGGGCTACAAATGTCTAATTGATAGGCCACCTTTCCACTAGTGAAATTCCCCACTTTTGAAAGTGTGTTGAACTCGGGTTTTTGGTTTTGGGTTTTGGGTTGTGGGTTTTACAGTTAGGTTCAGGGTATGGGAAGGTAATGAAAACAAAGTATATGAGGCTGCTCGTGTAATGTTGGGTTTCCTTCTGAGGTTGTCAAAATATGAGACTTCTCGTGTAATGCTGGGTTTCCTTCTGAGGTTGTCAAAATACACTTGAGAGCTTGGAATAGGACATCATTGACTCATCTTGGGCACATGCAATTCAGTTTTTCTCTATTATCCTATGGAGGCCAAAACTTTTTTGTGTGAGGCAATGCTTCATGGATTGTCATAGGAGGCAGAGGCAGGACTCGAGACCACCCATCTATAGGAAGGTTGTGAACATAGCCTCTTAGGCTCATACAAACTTAAAAATATTTTGAGTCAACAAACTATGGCCATATGCCACCAAAATGATGAGTTATTGTCTCCGAAACATCTTTTGGTGCCATGGCACATGTTCGTAGTAGATGAATGGTGGCTCGTGCATAGATGCCTTGATATCCTTTGGACGATGTTCCATAGGCCTAGGGTATCCAGGAACTCCAAACCCAATAAGTTCCTCCAAGGATGGATACGGAAGCATTAATTTTCATCATTCAATTCAGCTTGTTCATATTGTACCATTTCTCTGATATTTTTGTTCTTCAATATTTTCTTCTCTTGCACTGTAGGCATTTTCTTCTTTATTGAAGATGATCCAACTTTCAAGACAATATCTTCTTGCTTTATTTTCCAATATTCTCTTAAACATGAGTCTTCCGATATTCTCTCAAAAGAATGGAATACCTCTTCCTCCTAGTGGCTTGGTTATAACACAACCTGATATCCTACTATTGTTTGACTACATCAACTGTTAACTAGAAATACAATATAGACTCTTCTATATTCTTTTACATAAAAAACACGTGGATAGCACCTTTTCCATCAATAATGGAGGCTGACGTGATATCCTCCCGAAATATAGGTGTGAAAACAAGAAGGTCAACTTCTGAGTGGCATAAATTTGCATACAAACTCTAATTGATGCGCTTCCTACATTGTTGGAATGATATCTGTGTGTAGAATAGAATGAAAAAGTGTTGTGCTAAAACATAAAAATTTTACCCCTAAAAAATGTTGTTTGATGCCTCAAAACACTCTTGGAAGGTTTCAGACATTGTTTTGCCACACTGGGTCACACTAGTAAAAGCGGTCCCGTGAGTTGATTCCTCCACTTTTTCCACTTTGGATGCATCAAGATGGATGAAAAACAATATAATGATCCAATTTGGATCACACCATCCCATTTTTGGTAGGCTTTTGGTCCCCAATTCTTTTTACTAAATGAGGTGATGAAAATTTTCCTTGACCTTCTCTCTGGTGCACCATTTAGCTTTTTTTGGAAGTTGTCCCTTCAATCGAATCTACCAAAGGTCATGTTGCCCCTGTCTTGTAGTTCTAGACCTCTTCTACAAAACGGTTTCTTCTGTCATCTCTGCTTGAGCATTCGGTTCCAAATCCTCCACTAAAGGTAGGACATGTTCCTTTTCATGATCTAGCATGGAATGCTCATAGAGTTTCAAATTATCTACCTTCACAACTGAGTAAATGCACATATATGGTGGTAAACTAAGTCGATATACATTATCACACACCTTTTCCAGTATTTCAAAGGGACTATACCTCAGAGCCTTTATTTTCTTACCAGGACCCTGCAACCTCTCCTTGTTCAACTGTAGCCATACTCTGTCTTCCACCTTGAACGATTTCTCTATTATGTGTTGATCATGCTTGGCCTTATACTTCTTCTGTGACTTCTACAGTGTGTCTTGTACCTGTAGATGGATTTTCCTGATCTTATCTATAATTTTTTCAGCCCTCAAAGAATCTCCTGTAAGATCTTCCCTCACTCCTCCTTGTTTCCCATATGAAATATACAAGGTGAAGGTAGCAAATACCCAAAACAAGTCTCAAATGCAGACTTTCCTATTGAAGTGTGGACTGATTTATTGTAAGAATGTTGTATATATACCAGATTTTCATCCCAGGTTTTTGGATGCTTCTGGTTGTATCCCCTTAGAACCTGTATCAAAGTCCTGCTAAGTACTTTTGTCTACCCATCTATCTGTGGATGGAATGTTGTAGATCTCTTTAACTTTGTGTACATCTTCTCCCATACTATAGTCCAAAATGCACTGAGAAATCTTGTATCCCTGTCTAAAATGATGCTCCTTGTTATCCCAAAGTGCACCCAGACTTGTCCAAAGAACAAGTTTGTTGCTTCTTGTCCGTTGATGGTATTGTTATAGGGAATCATAACACACATCTTGCTGAATCTGTCAACTAACACGAACATGTAGTCATGTCCCTTCCTGGTTGGAGGTAAACTTCCCGTAAATTCCATGGAAATGATTTCCCAAGGACGAGTAGGTACAAGTAAGGGATGATATAAACCTTGTTTCCTATTGCTAGGCTTGCTAGTACAACAAAGCATGCATCCCCTTATGAACCTAGATACCTGCTCTTGCATCTTGGGCCAATACATATACCTCTAAAAATTAGCCACGATCTTCCCTGTGTGAGACTGTCTAATTAGCTGCAGTCACTCACCTTTAGGAACACATACCTTATCCAACTTGTAGAGTAACCCATCCTGGAGATGGTAGTCAATGGTGTTGTCACCATTGTGCACATGACACTTAATCTGTAGCTGATGATACACCTCCTTAAAGTCCTCATCCTTTGAATATGCCACTCTGTATGCAACATGGGTGATTGGCTCCATGTGCATAAGAATCCCCAAAGATGTGATCTTTGATATGGGTGGCCTTGAAAGCATGTCAACCAACTTGTTTGTATTGCCCTTCTTATACTTGATCGCTAAATGAACCTGCTATAAAAACCCCATCCACTTGTAATGCCTGGTCTGTTGTAGCTTATTGTAGGCCTGCAAGTACTATAAGGACTCGTGATTTGTGTGGATTACTATCTCCTTTCCCATCATATATTTCTTCCAATTCTTCACATATTGCACCATGGTATAAAGCTCCTTGTCGTAGGTAGGGTAGTTAAGAACTGTCCCATGAAATATTTTAGAATGGTAGAAAATGAGCCTTCCTCCTTGCATCAAGATACCTACCATTGTATACCCACTAGCATCTGTCTCCACTTCAAAGGATCACTACAAGTTTGGTAATGCGAGAACTGGTGCTTCATTGATCTTATTTTTTATCTCCTCGAATGCATTTTGTTGACCTTTCCCTCACTGAAATCTCTTTCCACTTGTTGTTATGGCATGGAGTGATGCTTCTACTACTGAAAATGAGGCTATGAACTTCCTCAGGTACCGTGCTACCCCAATGAAACTCCTGACCTCAAAAACATTAGTAGGCACTGTCAATTTCATGATGGCCTCCATTTTGGAAGGATCTATCTTCAATTCTCCTCCACCAATCACATACTCCAAATACACCAAGGATTGTTGCACAAACTTTCACTTCTTGAGATTTTCTAGCAGTTGATGCTTATTCAATGTTTCCAGCACTTGTGTCAAATGTGAAATATGTTCCTCTTAGGTGGCACTATATACTAGTATATCATCCAAGTAGAAAATAACAAATGAATCTATAAAAAGGCGCACTACGTCATTCATTAATATCATAAATGTAGCTGGTGCATTACATAGTCCAAATGGCATAACTAACCACTCATACAAACTGTGCTTGGTTTTGAAGGTGGTATTATATGTATCTTCTTATTTGACTCAAACCTGGTGATATACGAACTTCAAATCTAGCTTGGTGAAGTACTTTTCTTGTTGCAACTGATCTAGAAAATCATCTATCCTGGGTAGGTGATGAGCCCCGAATTGGGTAACTTATTGGCCTCATTTTGCCTAATTGTCCTTGTTCAATCCTCCATTTTTCATAGATTATGCATGTCTTTCTAGTATGTTTATGTTATTTGAATGAATAAGGGTGGTCACTCTACCAAGGAGGCTAATACGTGGTCATTTTAGGTTTTTTGGACAAATTTTGGAGCAAAACCAAGCAATTATGGCCTAGGTGACAGCCAAGCTTGAGGTGAGGATTCATAGGAAGGTTGTCTTTGGCATTAAATGGCCCTTCCTTGAAATCTCCACCCTCAACTCCGAGCTCAACAGGCCACCAAAATGAATTCTAAAGGCAGCCGATCAGCTTTGGGGAGAGTGACTGTTTACTAGCAGTTGGAATAGCCGAGTCCCTTGAATTTAGGAGGGCTGCTAGGCCCCTCGTAGTGTACAAATAGGAAGGCCTCAACCTTCGTAGTTTACTTTTGGAACTGTTGGTATTTGCACTATAGTGTTGTCCTTTTCTCAGCTCGTTTTCTTAGCTACTGCTGTATAACTTTCTTGTGATGATTATTTTTGAGTAATGAGAAGCAGCTTTACTTGGCATCAGATCTGAGTTCTTTATAGGAGCCTGCAGCTCTTGGGGTTGGGCCCAACCCGAGTGCTAAGGCCTCCTTTATGTATTGTTATTTGTTCTTTATGTATTTGCAAAATCATTTCTATTAAGTAGATTAAATCTTGCTGATTAACTAGCTCACTGTTAATTATTAGAAAGAATTTTGATGTTCAGATTGAGTTGATAGGTTGTTAATAGGGAAAAGCTTCAAAAAAGGGCCAGCAAACACCTCTGATTTCACCTCTCCCTCAGTGGGATCAGGAGCTGGGATCAAGGTGACCTTGCTGCCCACAAAAACACTGACTTTGCTTTGCCATGCAATCACTAGTGTTTGATTTTCATTTGCAGAAGTTGGTTACATGTTCAGATTTTTGCTTGCTTAGTTGCATAGTTAGTATACATGGTTTCATTGCAGTTCAAACTTCTGTTCATTCTCTTTACTGTCAACTAGATCAGATTAGGTCAATGTAATTAGGTCTCTGATTTTACAAGTCTTCATTGGTTCGATTGTAAAAACAACTTGCAGAGCACCTGTACCACTTCTCTATCTATCCATACTCCATCAAACCCATCTGCTCCATCCCTCAACTCAGATTCTTGCCTTACATTTGCCATTTGCTCACATAACCCTAATTTTTGTGCAACATTGCTTCAGTCCTCCTTGAACAAATCCAGCCATCTACATCTTTCCTCAACTCCATCCACCAAGTCCTGGACCACCTCAAACCCTTATCCTACCTCCATACTCCCTCCTGCACCTTTCTCTCTCCATCCATCCTCCAAAATCCCATTTCTGAACAACCTGTAGAAAATTACAGACATCCTGTAGAACCCCTGCAGACTTCCTGTAGAAGCTCACGAATGAGGTTTCTTGATAGCCAAACTCTGTGAAACTCTCTGGAAGGGTGTTAGGGACCCCTTAGGCCCTCTCTGAACCTTCCCGACCTCCTCCAAGCATTTCCTCTTGCCAATCCACCTCTGCACAGTCAAATCGCATGCATGATAATTATGGCAACTTATTCAAAAATACAAAAAGATGTTCTTTTCAGATGTTACTGTAGAAGTAGCTTAGATACATGTATTTACCTTCCTAGAAGTAAATGGCATCTCTTTCAGTAGCTTGCATCCTCTTTCTTGTATCGGTAGGGATAGCTGGTAAAATTAGGGTTTGCTAGGGTTTACGTTTCCTTTCAGCTTTCCAGTTTCTTCCTACAAGTAGATCAGCCTTCTTTGAGTTAGCTTTCGTCCATCAGTTAAAAAGCTTCTTCTCAGAGCTCATAGAAGTTGGCTTAAGCTCCTAGCGGACTTGTGCCAGCTGCGGCAAGAGCTAGTACTTGTGCATACAGCACCGTCGCTTCCAAGTTTGTTACAAACTACCGGGTTGATAAAAGTAAAGAAGGGAGTCCCAGGAGTTGCAGCATTATTGCTGCAATACTGGAGCTCACCACTCTTTTTGGCACCGTTGCCGGGGAAGCGTCAGAGTATTTGTGATTGCTGCTTTTCTTCTATTTTCCTACTCTAACCTTCTGCTAAGTAGTTTATTTCAGTTCCATTCTGCAATTTCATTTCTACAAAAGTAAATTAAACATTTCCTGCTTTCATAGATTAGCCTTTCAATTCCGCAATTTCAATTGTGCAAGCGTAGAATAGAATTTCAATTCTGCAAGTGTAGTCTAGCATTTCATTCTCACAATTTGATTTCAATAAAATAGATTAGTCCTTTCCTGCTTTCATTTCAATTCCGCATTTTCATTTCTGCAAGATAGATTTTAGTTAGTTGCAATTCCATCTGTTTCAGTTTTGTAGGTACAAGCAGAAAAAAAGCAAAAGCAACCAAAAATCTTTTCATGCCTCGTAGGAACAGAGATAATACCAGAAAATTCCTACCCAACACCCCCACCACTTCACTGAGTCACCCTTCTCTCTTCTTTGGTGGCAGTGACCCAGAAGAACCTATAGGTGAACCTCCTGAGATATATGAAGATCCTATAACAGAAGAAGAGCAAGAAAACATTCCTTTTGAGACCATGGCTGAAAACAGAAACGGTAGAGATGATGACGAGAGAATAGAAGGTACCTTCCCCATCCGAGAGACCAATGGGGACATGAAAATGAAGAACATAAGTCCCTCAGCCTTACCTCATTTCCATGGATTGACCACTGAAGACCTTGATACCTTCCTGTTTGAGTTTGTTGTCCTTTGTCGAACTTATGACTATGCAAAAGACAAGAAAAAGTTGAAACTCTTTCTCTCTACCCTCAAGGATGCAGCATTACGCTGGTTCATGGGGCTACCTAGAAACAGTATCACTACTTGGGCTCAGATGCAGCAAGCCTTTAACAACAAATACCGGGATTACTGTAGGTCAAAGGAAACCAAGGGAGAAATCTTTCGGATGACCATGGGAAATGATGAGTCTTTAGAAGACTACGAGGAAAGGTTCCAACTTAGCTATAAACGAGCCAGGTGCACACTTGACCCTGAATCTCTAAAGCTAGTTCTGCTTCGAGGAGTCCCTGAAGACCTTCTATATACCCTTCACATGCTAGCTGGAGGAGACATCTACCAACTACCTTATGAGGACATAAAGACTGTGTTTAGAAACCACTCTAGGGCAGCCCGGAAAAGAGGTAGGGGGAATCCACTTTCAGCTAGTACTACCTTCTCCAAGCATGAGTTTGCTAATCAGATGGAAGACCTCAAAAGTGAGATGAGACAGACCATTGCCATGCAACTTGATACTTTCCGAATCCAACAAAAGAAAGAGGAAGCTGAGAGGGCTTTGGCCATTTTCTATCCCAGATGTATGAGGAAGAACCCTAAGAACGAGTTTCCATTGCACTCAGTAGAGGTATGTTTCATTTATGAGGAGAACCACCCCACGAACCAATGCCCAACCTTGCCTGGATTTGAAGCCATGTACTAAGGGACTGAGGCAATCACGGAACCTCTCTACTTCCTCAACCAAAGGAGGCCGCATGGGCCCAGACCTTACCAGCAGGGGATACAAGGGACATCCCAAGCATATTATAGCCCCAACCAATCTACTCACATGCCTTCTTGGGGTCCCCCTGCTCATCCTTCCTGGTCTGCACCTCCTTCATGCTATTATCCACCTCAATACCATACTCAACCCACTACTCATTTGTTTCACTCACATGTCTAGCCACAGCCTCAGTGGAATGCACCTCAACCGGGGTGGAGGCCCCAATACAACTCTCCTCCCGCAATTCTACCTCCACCACCGGCTCAGACACAACCATTACCTCTTGCTCCTCCAAGACAACCCCAGATGCCTGCTCAACTGAACCCAAACCCCAACAACCGACAGGCCCAGCAGGTATACACTGGGGAGACAACATGTCCTATCTATGCTATGGAGATCCAGGAGATCAACCTGCGATCCAGGAAGATCCTTCCAGATCGCCAACCTCCTCCCCCAGAGGACGAGGAAGAGAAACAGGAAAGTGAACCCAAAGCCATTCCACCCTTTCCTGAGCAACTAACAGTAACCATGCAACCAAACCCGGAGGAGACTGAACTTCTTGGAGAACTTAAACAATTGTGTGTGAAAATACCACTTCTCCAGGCCATCAAAGATGTATCGATATACAACAAATTGATTAAGGAGAAGTGTTTCAGGCACCCAGGCAGGCGAAAGAGAGATGCCTCGACTATCAATGTCATCGGACAACTGTCCGATCTAATGTTGGGGCAAGTAATCTGTCCAAAGTATTTGGACCCTGGGAGTCCTGTAGTTGATGTCCACATCAATGGCACCATAATCCCCCATACCTTGATTGATCTAGGGGCTGCCATTAATGTGATGACCAGGGACACCATGCTTAAACTCAACCTTCAAAGTTCCTTAAGGAAGACCTCGACAGTCCTGAAGTTGGCAGATCGCTCCACCGTGACTCCCGAAGGGATTGTCGAAGATATCTTGGTCTCTGTTGACTCTTGGGAGTACCCTGTGGACTTCTTGGTCCTTCAACCAAAGGCAAAGTTCACTGGATACCTCCTCATTTTGGGAAGGCCTTGGTTAGCAATTGCGGATGCTTACATCAGTTGCCGAGCTGGAAGCACGACCATCGAGAATGGGCCTATGTCCAAGCAGCTAGTCCTATATCCTCCTGCCCAACCTCTGCTAGAACATGACTTACCACTCTGGTTGGAAGAAGGAGATGAGGATGAGGTCTACTTTGCACCATTGTGCACAGTAGAAACCACTAGGGGAGGCCCTCAAACCGATGATGATTTGATTGAGACTTTGATTCAAAATCCACCTCCCAGTGCACTATCCTTAGAGGAATTGGTGGAAGATACCCAAGCCAGCACCTTAGTGGACCTCTGTGTGACTGATCCGACCTCTCCCAGAGTTAAGAATGTGGAGTTTGGTCCCGAAAGAACTTTAAAGATCAGCTCCTCCCTATCTCCTTCCCAGGAGAAGGAGCTGTGTAGCTTACTAAACAATCATTTAGATGCTTTCGCTTGGAGCTATAAGGAGATGAAAGGAGTCCATCCTTCGGTCTGTACCCATCACATCTACATTAAAGAAGATTGTAAACTAGTTAGGTAGCCTCAGAGGAGAATGAATCCAGCCCTTAAATACATTGTCAAAGAAGAATTGCAAAAATTATTGGATGCAGGATTCATCTACCCTATCTCCGATAGTGAGTGGGTCTCGCCTCTAGTGCTTGTGCCCAAGAAGAATGGGAAGTGGAGAATCTGTGTAGATTACCGAGAACTTAACAAAGCCACCAAGAAAGACCATTTCCCTTTGCCTTTCATAGATCAAGTGTTGGATGGACTGGCAGGGAAAAAGTTCTTCTCTTTCCTAGATGGGTTCAGCGGGTATAACCAGATCCAAATAAGCCCGGAAGACCAAGATAAAACCACCTTCACTTGTCCTTGGGGTACCTTTGCCTACCAAGTCCTTCCCTTTGGGCTATGCAATGCTCCTGCCTCTTTCCAGAGAGTAGTATTGAGCATCTTTTCTGAGTTGGTCCATGATTCGGTAGAAATCTATATGTATGACTTTACTCCTTATGGGTCCAACTTCCAAGAAGCATTGACTAATCTGGGAAAATTTCTAACCAAGTGCATTGAGATGAACCTGTCCCTCAGTCTCGAAAAATGTGAATTCCTGATGACTGAAGGGACCGTGCTAGGTCATACCATTTCTCGGCAAGGATTACAGGTGGATCCTAATAAGATTGCTATCATCCAAAAGGTCCCACCTCCTCAAAAGGTAAGAGATGTTCAGAGTTTCCTAGGCTTAGCAGGATATTATCGAAGATTCATTAAAGACTTCAACAAGCTAGCCTCACCATTGTTTGGTCTCTTAGGGAAAGATGTTGAGTTTAAATGGACTGACAATTGTCAAGGGGCACTGGATGAGTTGAAAGATAAGTTGGTGTCCACCCCGATCTTGAGAGGTCCAAACTGGGCCCTACCTTTCCACATCCACACTGATGCCTCGAATAAAGCCATAGGGGCAGCCTTAGGACAAGTTGAGGAGAAAATCCCATATGCCATATACTTTGTCAGCAAAAACCTGTCCAAGGCAGAAATGAACTATACTGTAACCGAGAAAGAGTTCTTGGCTGTAGTCCATTCCCTAAACAAGTTCAGACACTACATCACTGGTTATCAAACATTTGTACACACTGATCATGCTGCGATTAGATATTTAATGAATAAGCCTGATGTCAATGCTCGTATCATTAGATGGTTACTTTTGTTGCGGCAATTTGATTTGACTATTGTTGACAAGCCAGGTAAGGAAAATGTTGTTGCTGACTTCTTATCTAGATTGGACTTGCCTGTAGGTGAAGAAGGAACAGTGGATGACCAGATGCGAGATGAACATATGTTTGCTATCTCAGTACTCTCTCCATGGTTTGCTGATATAGCAAATTACTTGGTCTCAGCACAGTTCCCTCCGCATCTATCCTCAAAGGAGAAGAGAAGAATTGTAAGGAAGAGTGCCCCGTTCACTTGGATCGGGAGCAACCTGTTCAAACTTGGCCCAGATCAGATCTTGAGGCGTTGTGTTATGGAGGAGGAAGTCTTTGACATCCTCCTAACCTATCATGACAGACCTTGTGGGGGCCACTTTGTAGCAAAAAGGATTGCCTTCAAAATTCTATAGGTAGGCTACTATTGGCCTACTCTTCATCAAGATGTCAGAAGATAAATCAGCCAGTGTGACCGATGTCAGAGGATGGGGAAACCGACTCTAAGGGATGAAATTCCTCTCCAACCTCAAGTGACCTTCGAGCCATTTGAGAAGTGGGGCATGGATTTTGTGGGTCCTATCAACCCTCCTTCAAAGCAACGGTCTTACATCATTGTGTGCACCGACTATTTGACTAAGTGGGCAGAAACGAAGGCAATCAAAGCAGCAACAGAAGAAAAGGTGGCTGAGTTTTTGAGGGAAAATATCTTCTACAAGTTTGGCTACCCAAGAGAGTTAGTCACAGATCAAGGAAGCCAGTTCACCTCCAACCTGATTGAAGACTTGCTCGCGCATCACAAGATCAAGCACAAGACTTCCACCCCATATCATCCTCAAGCAAATGGGCAGGTGGAAGTCACTAATAGAGCATTAGAAGGGATTTTGACTAAGGTGGTGAGCAACAGCAGAAAGGATTGGGCAGATCACCTGGTTGAGGCCACCTGGGCCTACAACACCACTTGGAAGACTACAACAGGTTTCACACCTTATGAGCTGGTCTACGGGAAGAAAGCTTTGTTGTCCATAGAGTTCGAGTACAATACATTGAGGGTGGCAGCTCAGTAGGACCCAGATCTCAGGCATGCTCAACGTGAAAGATTATTGCAGCTGAATGGATTAGATGAACACAGAATGCAGGCCCTCCTCCACTCAGAAGTAGTTCAACTCCAGAGGAAGATATGGCATGACTGACACCTTAATGAAAAGCAATTCCAGCTGAGAGATTGGGCGCTGCTGTATGACTCAAGATACAAGGATTTCAAAGGAAAGCTGAGGACAAGATGGTTAGGACCATATACAGTGGAGAAATGCAATAAAAATGGTTCAGTCCTTATCAGGACCATTGATGAAGAAGCCATCCCCATGATTGTCAATGGGCATCGATTGAAAATCTACAAGAAACCCCTTTCGAGGCAGGAGTTCATTGAAACTATGGAAAAATCAGTGCTGGTAGTAGAGCAGGGTTCTGCCTCTATTCCAGCCACACCTTGATCATCAAAAAAAAAAAAAAAAGAGGAATAAAAAGATCCCTGGGTGAAAACCTCTCTGAGGCGCCCAGGGTAGACAGTGAGGGTGAAAACCTCATGGAGGCGCCCCAACTGTCTCTCAGAAAATAAAGAAATGGAATAAAAAAGATCCTTGGGCGAAAACCTCTTTGAGGCACCCAGGGCAGATAGTGGGGGTGAAAACCTCATGGAGGCGCCCCTACTATCTCTCAAAAAGAAAAAAGAAAAAAAAAGAAAAAGAAAAAAGAGAAGAAGAAAAAGAAACAGGTCTAATCTCTGGAATTATTGCAGGTTGCAGGGAATATAGTGCAGATAAAGAAGGTCACACAAAACGAGGACAGGGGTCCGTACCAAGCTACCAGACATCCTCACAGACACCCCCTCCATGGCCACTCACTTTTTCCAGGATTTGAACACATTCGGGTCGAGATTCAACCTCCTACAGGAAGTTCTGAGCTTTCTACAGGAAGTTTTGGGGCTTTCTACAGGAAGTTCCGCATTTCTACAGGAAACATCCTGTAGAGCCTTTGGGCAGGCCAAAATCGATTCTGGAAAGGGATTTAAAGCTTGAAGTCTGTTGATGAGGCCTGCAGCCACCCCTCTCTTCCATCCATCACCGGTTTCATCTCTTTCCACCGCCATTACAACAATCTGGTCCTGTATTCCTGCACAGTCATGCAAAGAGTCCTGTTTTCCTCAGATTGCAATTTTTTTTCAAGGGAAAAATCAAGCACATAAAGGTTCGCGCGCTCTACCTGTCAAAGCTCCATCAGGACCCTTCATCTGTGAATACAACCTTGCTTGTTTCAGCATGCATCCCAAGAGGAGAAGCAGCTACAGGATGTCCTATAGGAATCCTGTAGCAGCTGATCCGTCTGGAGCACATACTATGGAGTCAATAGCAGTTGAAATCGACGCAGGAGACATGCAACAAGCTCTGCTTGGACGTAAACACCTCCCCGACAGTTGAGAAAAGACAGAGCCATGCATGCAGCGTTCACAACCAGAGGACCAGGTCCCGAAGCCTTGCATACAACATCAGCCAATAAACGAAGGAGTTCCAGTGCCTGTGCACGAAGCAACAGTGAGAAAAAGCCATCGTTCCACGTCTCGAAGCCTGCAGAACACGTCCACGGCCACACAGGTAAGTGTCTAACCTTATTCGTCAAATTGCATAGACAATACTCTGAAAACTACATGTCTGTGAAATGGTGCGGATTGAACGAATTCGGTGGCCAGTCAACTGGCCACCCACAGTCAGTCGAATGGCCTCGTGGGATCCGAACGAGCTCGGTTACGCTCGAATCCACCAAAGGGACGAAGAGCCGACACGTGGGAAGTGTCCAGTCGGGGAAAATCGGCGGATTGGCAGTGATGACGGCGGGTAATGGCAGAGAAAGGAAATGGCGGTCAGAGACACGCCGAAGAATGATGGCCGTGACGTTGGCTAACGGATCGGCCTGGACACCTCACCCCCCTCGCCATGAATTGCGCCGTAATTCAAAATCATTCGGCCAGAGAACTCACATTAACCACTGTCATTTACACTTGCAACCGTTTTTCAGCAAAGTACGCATCCTCCTCCTATGCAGTTCATTAGCCCGAGCTTCTTGGCCCATTTCAAAATCCTCCCACGTCCCAGGCTAGTTTAGAAGCATCGTGACGCCCTCCAGAAGGCAGCAAAGCTCTCTACAGGAAGGAGCTCTACAGGAAACGCGGCATAGCCTCTCGGAGCGGAAAAACCTGGACTTTCTGCGTCGAAGTAGGAATTTCGAAGAGAGGTAGGCTCGAAAACACCATTCCCATGCATGATATTTTGAAAGGTGGTGAATTAAACTGTCCAAAGTAAGAGAATTAAAAACAAGTCTGCCTGTGGGTCAAGAATGGTAGTTTTCCTGTGTGATACACAGAATTTTGTTCAGTTGGTTCTGCGTCACATTCTCCTCCACGGTTCCTATTAACAAATTCCTCCTGTAGAAACGATAAAACACTGTAAGGGCTAACCTGTGCATGAAGAATGTAACTTGTATGTGGTTGGTGTGAAAATTAAGCTTTGCACTCTGTCTGTGATAGTCTAATTCCCTTTTGACAGTCGAGTTTTGGGCAGCAACATCATTATAACCAGGGAATTGGTGCAAAGTGAGATACAAACATCTGAGAAACCCTGTCCTGAGAATCAAAGGAGGAAACCATACATAGAATTCCCCTTCTGATCAAAACACAAGCCAAAACCAAGCATTCTCACCATGCCAAGAGGGTTTATCAGAAAGGAACCCTCGGATTCTAGGAAATTGCGAGAAAATCCTGAGGTGGTAGACCTATTTACCCGTGCCAATTGGATGACCTTCTGTGACAGAATTAAAGGTCATGATGATGAGGTAATAGAAGAGTTCTTGATGTCTCTGCAGCCTAAATCCAAGATACTAGCCACTGTAAATTTCAGAGGGTTGACCTTAAAGCTTACCCCATAACTCATTAGTCGAGTTACTGATCTGCCATTGGGGATACCCTGGAGCAAAGAGGAGAGGGCATTGGGCCAAAAAGCCAAAAAGGAATTCTTCCTACCAGAGGAACAGTTTTTAGAGGATAAAAATGGGGTCCGGAGAGCTAGCCTACATCCATTTTGGAGCGAGGTCAGCCTTCAGATCATGAAATACATTACCTGTGAGGGGCGATTCAGTATTGTATATGGTTATCACTTCCAGTTGCTAACTGAACTCAAGCATACGATGGATTTACCCACAGAACAAAAGCTAAGCATCCCATATTTCCTCCTACAATCATTAATGGAGTGTGGCACAAAATTGAAGGAAGGGACACCAGACCAGCTGGCTCATCATGGGCTTATGAAGCTTTTAGTAGAAGATGCCCTCCATACCTATACTGTCCCTCTCTCCTAGGATATTTTCCGCAATATGTCCAAGGATGATGATATCCAAATTCTAGCCGAGGAACTCACTTCATCCAGCAGTGAGGAAAGGGAGCATATTGAGGCAAAAAAGAAAGCCAAGGGTAAGGAAACCCAGGACAGACCACCACAGAAAGAGCAAGAAGAGAAACAAGAGAAAGGCCAAGCTACTGAGCCCAAAACTGTGGGTGGAATAAAGGCACAAACGCCATGGGAGAAACGGTTGCAAATTAGGTCAGAAAGGACTAAAAAAGTCCAAGCAAGTGAGAGAACATCCAAGGCAACCACAACAAAATTAAAAGAGAAGGCACCCCCAGCCAAGCAGGCCAAAACAGTGAAAACCGTTTCTACAGGAAGCCCGAAAACCGTTTCTACAGGAAGACAGAAAACAGTCAGCACAGGACTTTCTACAGGAAGTCTGGAGACAGGGCAACAGAAGGAAAAATTGTCGGAGATTTTAGCTAGGGAGGCAGTAGTTGTGCTGGCCACCCTAAGCACATATCCCATGCAGAAGGGGAAGTGAAAGAGGGAGCCTTCCCTGTATTTTAAGGCAAGAAGGAGCGTGAGGATTAAGACTGGCAGACCCAAGCCACCGTCAAAAGAACCAATCACAATTGTAGACACCCCTGCTACACAAAAGGAGAGGTCTCCCTCAAAGGCATCCATCACTTATGAATGGAGAAGCTTGAAGACATTCACCTGGAGAGAAAGAATGAAAATGTTGGACACCAAGACCTCTCTACAGGATGCTGAGACTATTCTACAGGAAACATTGGCTAGGCTAAAGAAGACCGAAGAAATGGAAAGTGAGGCAGCTAAATCACCACAGGGGGAAGAAAAGATGGAGAACATTGTGGAACCTAGCCCCCAGCCCAGCTTGGGCTCATACTATAACTTCTTAGAGGCCGGAAAGATCATTCCTAAAAAATTCACAGTGCCACTTTTCCTTGCACTAGAAGAAGAGAGAGTGAGGACCCACACTTGGATGAAAATCGCTAAGTCCAAGGGTGTGGCAGATATAGGTCCTCTGGCGGAACAACTCAAAGAGGCAAGAAGGGAATTGGCTATGGTACGACATGTGGAGAGAGCCAGCAGGTCAAGCTACAGGAAGAAAATGAGTTGCTTAGATAGCAGCTACAGTTACAGGGACAGAGGAAGGAAGACAGGCCTCCCATCTTGGGAGAACAACAGCAACAGGAGGAGCCCACAATAGCCAAAGATACCACTGATGAATAGCAGAGAAAGGAAGGGATGCAGGCTGAAATTGAGACACTGAATTGACAGCTACAAGAAAAGGAATTGCAAGAAGGCTTGGAGATAAGTCTCCGAAACAACAGGTACAAGAAAAGGAGGCCCAACTAGCCTGCATGGCCAGCTGGGCAATGGAAGCTCTGCAGTGTAGGTAACCTACCAAATCCTATGCCCTATACCTCAAGGATCAGTGGTTACAGTTTTAGAACAATACCTTGGCCCAAAGGGGCATTGCCCCATTCCAAAATTATCATCAGTTTGGAGCTCTATGTGGCAGTAGTTCATCAGAGGATAGGGCCAAATTATCAGAGTTCTACTTGCACAACTTCACCCTTCCGAACATAAATGCATGGGATCCCAACACGGTGATCGGAGATGTCCAACTTATGGCCATGGCTTCTTGGATGAGTCATGAGGAGAAGAGAGTAGCAGAGGTCTGTAGTATTATAAGCAGAGAGCTCAATGAGCCACTCATGATCAGAGCAGAGCCGGATGACCCCTCAGCAGTGATAAGTGCCCACCAGCACTTGGCCAACAGCCCTCAAGATCTACCGGAATACATTGAGCAATAGGCTCAAGCTATCGCCCACTTTGAGGACATGGAGAGACTGTTGGGAGAAAACTGCCTGCATGCCTGCACAAGGCAGTGGAACACACTGCCTCACAGCTGGAAGATAAAGGAATACCACTCTCCCACCAGGATGAGGGAAGCCTTGGAAAGGGTGCCTCTCTACAAATAATTGATGCAAAATTTGCAAGCCAATTGGATTGGCCTGAAATTTAGTCCTCCTTTGCTTTTGGGATTGCTAGAAGGAGTTAAGGAAGAGGAGGAAGGTAGACAATGGGAGGAAGTGGAAAGGAAAGCAGGATTCCACGACCGAGAAGAAGATATCACCACAGAGGCCTGGGACGTGAGGGAGGCGATCAAAGCCATAAAGGAGGATGAGCTGGACTAGTTGCTCAGAGGATGAGCAACCCATTTAGCAGGGGGGTGATGATGAGCCCCGAATTGGGTAACTTATTGGGATCATTTTCCCTAATTGTCCTTGTTCAATCCTCCATTTTTCATAGATTATGCATGTCTTTCTAGTATGTTTATGTTATTTGAATGAATAAGGGTGGTCACTCTACCAAGGAGGCTAATACGTGGTCAGTTTAGGTTTTTTGGACAAATTTTGGAGCAAAACCAAGCAATTATGGCCCAGGTGACAACCAAGCTTGAGATGAGGATTCGTAGGAAGGTTGTCTTTGGCATTAAATGGCCCTTCCTCGAAATCTCCACCCTCAACTCCAAGCTCAACAGGCCACCAAAACGAATTCTAAAGGCAGTCGAGCAGCTTTGGGGAGAGTGACTGTTTACTAGCAGTTGGAACAGCCAAGTCCCTTGAATTTAGGAGGGCTGCTAGGCCCCTCGTAGTGTACAAATAGGAAGGCCTCAGCCTTCGTAGTTTACTTTTGGAACTGTTGGTATTTGCACTATAGTGCTGTCCTTTTCTTAGCTTGTTTTCTTAGCTACTGTTGTATAACTTTCTTGTGATGATTATTTTTGAGTAATGAGAAGCAGCTTTACTTGGCATCAGATCTGAGTTCTTTATAGGAGCCTACAGCTCTTGGGGTTGGGCCCAACCCGAGTGCTAAGGCCTCCTTTATGTATTGTTATTTGTTCTTTATGTATTTGCAAAATCATTTCTGTTAAGTAGATTAAATCTTGCTGATTAACTAGGTCACTGTTGATGATTAGAAAGACTTTTGATGTTCAGATTGAGTTGATAGGTTGTTAACAGGGAAAAGCTTCAAAAAAGGGCCATCAAACACCTCTGATTTCACCTCTCCCTCAGTGGGATCAGGAGCTGGGATCAAGGTGACCTTGCTGCCCACAAAAACACTGACTTTGCTTTGCCATGCAATCACTAGTGTTTGATTTTCATTTGCAGAAGTTGGTTACATGTTCAGATTCTTGCTTGCTTAGTTGCATAGTTAGTATACATGGTTTCATTGCAGTTCAAACTTCTGTTCATTCTCTTTACTGTCAGCTAGATCAGATTAGGTCAACGTAACTAGGTCTTTGATTTTACAAGTCTTCGTTGGTTCAGTTGGAAAAACAACTTGCAGAGCACCTGTACCACTTCTCTATCTATCCATATGCCATCAAACCCATCTGCTCCATCCCTCAACTTAGATTCTTGCCTTACGTTTTCCATTTGCTCACATAACCCTAATTTTTGTGCAACATTGCTTCAGTCCTCCTTGAACAAATCCAGCCATCTACATCTTTCCTCAACTCCATCCACCAAGTCCTGGACCACCTCAAGCCCTTATCCTCCCTCCATACTCCCTCCTAAACCTTTCTCTCTCCATCCATCCTCCAAAATCCCATTTCTGAGCAACCTGTAGAAAATTACAGACATCCTGTAGAACCCCTGCAGACTTCCTGTAGAAGCTCATGAATGAGGTTTCTTGATAGCCAAACTATGTGAAACTCTTTGGAAGGGTGTTAGGGACCCCTTAGGCCCTCTCTGAACCTTCTCAACCTCCTCCAAGCATTTCCTCTCACGAATCCACCTCTGCACAGTCAAAACAGTCAAATCGCATGCATGATAATTCTGGCAACTTATTCAAAGATACAAAAAGATGTTCTTTTCATATGTTACTGTAGAAGTAGCTTAGATACATGTATTTACCTTCCTAGAAGTCAATGGCATCTCTTTCAGTAGCTTGCATCCTCTTTCTTACATCGGTAGGGATAACTGGTAAAATTAGGGTTTGCTAGGGTTTACGTTTCCTTTCAGCTTTCCAGTTTCTTTCTGCAAGTAGATCAGCCTTCTTTGAGTTAGCTTTCGTCCATCAGTTAAAAATCTTCTTCTCAGAGCTCATAGAAGTTGGCTTAAGCTCCTAGCGGACTTGTGCCAGCTGACCAAGTGACAGCTGCGGCAAGAGCTAGTACTTGTGCATACAACACCGTCGCTTCCAAGTTTGTTACGAACTACCGGGTTGATAAAAGTAAAGAAGGGAGTCCCAAGAGTTGCAGCATTATTGCTGCAATACTGGAGCTCACCAGTAGGGGGCTTCTATTCTTGAGCATGATTTTATTCAACGCCCTATACTCTACATACATCCACCAAGTCCCATATTCTTTTGGCACAATGATGATGGGTGACCCACATGGAGATGTACTTAGTCGAATGACACCATGCTCCATCAACTTTTGCAACTATTTCTTCACCTCATTTTCTTTTATAACAAACTGCCTATAGAACCAATATTTGGCAATGGGGAGTCTGACGATAGTTGGATCTCACGTTCCACTTTTCTCTTAGGTGGTAATCCTTTGGGATCTCATAACACATCCTTGTAGGATTGTAATAACTCCTCCAATTATTGTTTTTGTTTCTTAGTATACCCCTCCAGGGATGCTTTACCTCTTATTGACTCCTCTTCAGACTGACTTTCTCTTAAAAGCAATAAAACATACTTCTTTTTGGAATAGACCAATTTCTTGTCTTGGTTGGAAATTACTTGTGAAATGACTTAACTTTGTGCGCGTTGATGATAAACAATTTTCCATCCTTGAAGGGTCGATATTGATTGGCTCGCCTCATGAATATTGCATCTCACATGTACATGTATGGAATCCCAAAGATGACTCCACATACATAAAGGGGAACCACATCTAGATATACTTCATCAATAAAATCAACATTGATAGCAACACTAATTTTACACTGTTTTGTTACCTTCATCTCTGCATCCTTATTTACCCATCCTAGTGGATATGGATTTGCATGGTCACAAAATTCTAGCCCTAACTTATTGACCAACTATGTTGAAATGAGATTCACCTGCAATCCATAGTCATACAAAGCATCAATCTTTGTCTTCTTGACCTGTATCTTTATATGGAAGAGTTTGGTCATTTCTTTCTCTTCTTGTTTTTAAAGGATACTTAGATTCACCTCATTTTGTAGTGATGTACAGACGATATTCTCATCCATGTATGAGATGCTTTCAATTTGGTTTCTCGAATCTATGGCCATGATATTCTTCTTCTTTTTCTCCGAGTTTATCTTTGGATGCAACTTCCAATACTTGTCTTTTGTATGACTGTCAATGTTACAGTGGTTGCCAGGAGCGTTGCACTTATATGTTGTGGCTGCCATAGTTTTATATTTTCCCTCTTTTTTCTTCTTCTTCCCCTCCTTAGAAGCTTCCTGTTTCTCCTTTTGCTTTGATCCACTTGACTGCGCTCTTGTCAAACCTATGTTCTCCAAGTATTATGCCTATACACAAGCCTTGTCCATTGATTTGGGCTTGAAAAACATCACTTTCTCATGCAGACGGCAATACAAAGCCCCAAAATACTTTAGGATTACATCTAGGTTCTTTGGAGAGATACCCAACATTATAGCCATCTTCCTGAATTCCATTGTTTACTCCTATACACTTTGGCCCAACTTTTGCCTGAAGTAATTGCATCGGATCTACTGGTCCTCCACGTATGCAATGGGATAAAAGTGTGACTTAATGAGGGTTTTGAAATCTTACCACTTAGTCACTGGAGGCTCTCCCTCCAACCTCAGGGTTTTTGTGTGGCTTTCCCACCAAGTCAGTGCATGACCCTCCAATTTCAGCCACACAAATGAGATTTTTTGTCCTTCTTTAATCTGATGGACACTGAAATAAACTTCCAGTTTTTGCAACCAATGATTCAGCTTCAGAGCATCGATCTCACCATGATATGACTTGAAATCAATTTTTTCTCACATTTTAAACAAGGAATGATTCATGATACTTGAACCGAGTTGAGCTTTTCTAGATTCTTTCTTTGACTACTTTATTTCTCCTCGATCTTCTAATACCCATTCATATTTATCCTCTGCATTCGAACCCTCATCTTCTCCAAATATCCTCGGTCTTTTATTTAAGGATACCATGAGGAGGATTACATTTCGGTTAATATCTGCAACTTATTGTTCATGCCATGTAAACCTCACCTGTGTAGGATCATGAGGTTCGTTTACAGATTCGTTGGCCATGATTAGGGTTTTACGATTTTCAGCCTCGCTAATCTAGATACCTGCAATCTCCACAAAATACCCAAATAAACCTGATATGATACCAAATGATCCATAAACTGCCCTAGATATTCCATTGGACAATTCATCACAACAAATATGATAATAATATATTAACATTCTGAAGTTTTAGTATTTACACTATTACAATTTTATTAAACTTATAGATTTGTAACTTTAATTGTAATTAGTGCATGCATGCAAATGGAAATTGTCAAAAAAATTAGATAATGATAAAATAAGCTCACACACACACACATAAGACACAATACATGCTATGGGAAACCCTTTTAGGAGAAAACCCAGCTGGAAGGTGAGGTCGCTTCACTCCCTTTCTCTCTATGGAAAATAAGGCTGTAGTTCCATAAAAGTAATGCTTGTCACTCATGGGCTGCTAGAGTTCACAAATCCTCTATGTGTGTGCTACCTCTTATCTATCCTAGCTATCTTTGCTCAACTATGGAACAAAAAATCTCTCGAAAGAATGGAATGGCTCTTCCTCCTAGTGGCCCAATTATAACACAACCCAATAGCCTACTAGTGGTTAAGTTTGACTACATTAACTCTTAAATAGAGTTACATTATAGGCTCTTATAGAGTCTTTTGCATCAAAAATATGTGGCTATATCCTTTTCCATGAATAATGGGGGCTGACACAACATCCTTCTGAAATATAGGTGTGAAAACAAGAAGGTCAACTTTTGAGTGGCATAACTTTTGCATATGTACTCCGATTGACGAGATTCTTGCACCATTGGAATGATATTTGTGTGTAGAATAACATGAAAAGGTGCACGTGAAAGTGAAAAATCTTTACCCCCAAAAAATGTGATCTGATGCCTCAAAATGCTCCTGGAAGGTTTTAGGCCGTGTTTTTCCAAATTGGGTCTTGCCGGTAAAAATAGTCCCGTGAGATGATTCCTCCACTTTTCCCACTTTGAATGCATTGATATGGATGAAAAAAAATATAATGATTCAATCTAGATCAGGATTCTTCCCTAAATCACCTAGAAATATATTCAAATGCTATGACTTAAAGTGATGAACAAAAGGTCTATTTTTGGATAGAGTACCAAGAAGGCCTAAGATGACCTAGGTGTTTTACACTAGGGTTTAAATACTCTATGCCTAGACCAATAAATAGGTTGTTATAAGTTAGAGATTGGAAGCTATGCAATGTTGATGCTTTCAATGTTATATATTAGCCTAAGAAAAAATCTTAGAATGATATTGAACAACAAAGGATCAATATTTTCCAATAGAGAGTAGGTTAAACCAAATAAATTATTTCTACAGATGTTCATTATGCATAAAGAGAAAAAAGTAGAGTGAAGTTAGCCCTATTTAATAGGTATAGACCATGCACTATATTATATTTTTCTTTTAAATAATTTCTAGATGCAATTACCAAATTATGAGCCACAAACATCCACTCAAACTTCACTTTTATGCATAAATTTTCCTTAGAAACCCTAGTGGTTGCCCTAACAATAAAGGAGAGAGAAAAAAAGATAAAATTTAATGGAATTTATGCAGTATCAACACATTGACAGTTAGTTCCTTATGCTATTGGGGTTCAATGGAGTCTTTTAGGACTAATTTTCAAGGGAGAGACTTGATGGAGTAAGGGGGGATGACTAGGGCATCCACTTTTTAGAGCTTGACTATTATTATTATAAGGGGGAAAATTAAATATAATGTATGTGCATTAGGAGTTTCCCTATAGGCCTTAGAGAGAACAATTTTACATGTAATAAGGAAGCAATATTACAACAATAATTAAGCAATTGGTCATGGCATAATAGAAATCCTACTTTAAATGCTTAACATGAAAAAAATCAATGGTAAGACAATAAACTTGCAAAATTATCCACAAAAGGTACTTCTTTCAATCCTAGAATAATGTCATTATGCAAAGAGCGCATCCACAAGAAATTTGTACCAATAAAGATCACATCTTTCCCATAGTAGCGGAAAGAACCAAATGTGTGATGATGATAAAATGAACTGAGGGAGGTCTTTATTTATATAAGAAGCATTTCACTCATTTCTATAGTAATACAACTAAAGAAGCCCTAATTGCAATTTTACTTTAAATGTTCCACACGATAGAGGTTACAAGCCAACTTCAAAGATAAAAAAATACACAAAGTTGCCGAAAATGCCTACAAGTGAGAAAGAGAAACCTCATCAACCATGATGAAATCCTCCAAATGAGCTCTAAATTCCACAAATAAGTGTCACATGGGTTAATGAGTGCTCCATGCCCCAAGATGTAGCTACTAGATCATGGACATGCCTAAATACCAAGACATCATCTCCATGGTGCCAAACATCACCCTCCAAAGGGCATTCTCTCCCTCAAGCATTGAGCTCAAAAGTGATGTGCAAGCCCTCCCCTATCATCACAAGGATGATCATCATCATTTGACTTGCAAAATAAGTAATAACCATCAAACAATGTCAACGCCATCCTAGGGGCATCCTGGGTCCACTGTGCACATAATCAATATCTCCAACACCAAGCTTCACGGGATCAACATTGCAACATCTATGTCTACCTTGAATTGTCAAGCATCATATGGGGTCATCAAGTGGCACAATGCTCTGCCGTGGATAGGAAATAAGGTCACATTCTCTTTCTAGAATGGGTAAAATAACCTATGCAATGTTGCTGAGAAAGTAGGGAAATCATCTCAAGAGGCCTCTGTTGCTGTGAACACCCTCTCAATATTAAGTGAAAATAAAAAATCATTAGGTGCAATAACAATAAATGTATCATAGTGGACCATACCTAATGTTTAGGGTACAATAATATTTGACACAAAGCTCACCTTCAAATATACAACTAGATTGGGTCCTGTAAACAAGTTACCTCCTTAGATTAGAATGATTATATGGATAAACTTTTTAACATGCTCCTCCCACATTTACCCAAGCTAACCAGTCCACTGGTGTAAACATGTGACGAGAGGCTACTATGATGTGATTCAACTACCCATATATAGTTAAGGAAGTGGAATCGACAAAACAAACCCAATCTAACCTACTCAAGAACTACATACCCTTCAGGAGACAACCAACACTTCCAGGTGACTAACCCCTGAGGAAACTTGTCTTTTTTCTTAGCTAGACCCCTAGTTGCTCCCATGAAAAGCCATGCATGTGACTAAGGCCTTCTAGTCTCTCCCACAACAAGGCATGCCAACGACTGTGGCATTTTTCAGGCAGTTATAAGCCAACGACCCCAAGTTCTGTGCCACTTTTTCAGGGCTAGGACTCAAGCCTCTACCTAGAACTTCATGAAACTTCTAGAAGTGTTCAATAAATATGAATTAAATCTACTAATGCAAAGATTGGTACAAGGACTTGATAGAACCCCTACTAGCCATGATAAACATTTCATCAAACATATCACAAATATGAAATCTACAGGTCATAACAACGAATCTGAGCTTAGGGGTCTCATACTTATCTAAGAATCTTTAAGAAGATTTGATGCCTTATCAAAATAGCTACATTATCATCTACTAGGTCATACATTCATTATTGATTCATTTAGTAACAAAACATGATGAAATCCATGACTAATATTTGTCCTAAAACCATGCCTATAACCAACATATAACCAACATAAATAATAAGGATATAACAACCATAAGATCACATATGAATAAGTACATTTACACATGAAATACCAAAGGAGAAGGAGATCTTATTAATGAATGCATAATCCAACCAAGTTAGGAACTTCAATGAACCACCCGACCATAGATTGGGTTGAACCAAATCTTTCTTTCAGCCAATCTATTAGGTCCAACCCTAACCCCTTTATTTATGTAATAAACCCAATAGGGTCGAGTCATAATCATAGTTAGTTAAAGAGTCAATAAAGCCCATATTAATAATTGTAAGTGGTTGACCCACATTTAAGAAAGGGACCACAGTTAGTTGCAAATGGGCCATAATTAATAAATACAGTGGTTAACCCATGTTATGCAAAGGAGCACTAGTTGTTAGGTTGTTGAAGGTCATTTAGCTATAAATAGTAATAGTTAGAAGGTAAAGATCATCAAGTCTTATTTTGTAATCGAGCTCTGCTCTGTTGGAGGTTGCCCCCTCAAAGAGGCAAGTGAAAATTGCTTTCATCTCTGAATAATAAAATACTTTCTATTTTTCTCATTTTATTCTATGTTCTGGGTTGTATTTCTTCGCATATTTGGTATTCTAGAATTTCTCGTAGGTCAAGAGCATAACAAGTGGTACAGAGCACTTTACAGGGCCAGTGGTACCTCCATTTTTGCAGAATTGTTTTTTAGGCTAGAGACGTGTTCCGACATCTTTAAACCACATGATCTTTTGTTGAGCGCATAAACCTGCAGATTTGTGGAGGCCTGCATGCAGGAAATACAAGAGGTGGTCACGCTTGTTGGAATCCCTTGTAACCCTTGTGGGTACCCCTTCAAGTAGTAGCACATTAGACAGAACCACACACAGACTGCACTTCCACGTACCCTCTGGGTATATCGAAAGCCCCCTAGGCTCACCTGAAACCTCACCGTAGATAAGTCATCGACCATCTTGCTGCTGTAACAATACACTGAGAACAACACGGGGAGATTACTCACACGTACGATAGGGTAGTCGGGTAGTACCGCTAAGGGTACGGTTGATCCTCCTTAGTTAGTGCCCTAAAATATTGGGCCGAGTACTATTGTTGGACCCTTATGTATATTGCAATCTATAGTGCCTGACACTCCTTTGTGACCATAGTTCTCTCGACTCTCTAAAGATCTCCCATTATCATATCTGCCAGATCAAATCCACCAATTGGGGTTCTACCACCATAGTAAAATTAAGATCTAGCAGTTGGGGTTCTGTCACTGCCGCATCAACCAGATCCACCAATTAGGGTTCTGCCACCGCAGTACAACACACATTCAGCAGTTGGGGTTTCATAGGCAGATCTGACTCTCTGCGCAGTGAGGCTTGTTGCTACTATAGTTTGGGCCTGATTTTCACAAGACATTGGGCAGCATCAAGTTTTCCAGAATTTGGCCACTACAGTATGAATCAACTGGGAGGTCTTTATTTACATCAGAAGAATTTGAGTCCTCCCCGGGATGCGTACAAGAGACTTAGCCCATAATATTCAGGACGACGAGCTAATTGCAATGGTACCATTCACTGGTCAGCCTCAATTTTTGGGTGCTCCCAAATTTTTTTGAAGTGACTTCAAGTAACGGGGATCTGTGCATGGTAGAAACCAAAGCTCAAGTCATGGCCAATGAGAAGCTCGATCACCTTGAAACAACGTTGGATTCGTTCAAGGCACAACTGGACAACACTACAAAAACGCTTGAACAAGTCACCAAGAACATGACGGGATATCATCAGGAGGTGCATAGTATTGATGAACACCTTGAAGGAGAATCTAGCCATCATATTCACTTCCATGGAAATCACCAACATTCCCACCCTCGGCCACCCAAGCTGGACATGTATAAATTTGATGGCTCTAATATGGCAGTATGGGTAGCATAAATGGAAGAATATTTCACCCTAAATGATATCTATGATGATAAAACTAAAATACGTGTGGGAGCCCTTCCCTTGGACCAAGAAAGATGGAAATGGTGGCAGTGGCATAAAAAATGTTATCCCAAGAACATAACGTGGCACGTGTTCTCAAAATTCCTTTATGACCGCTTTGATAGAGAATCTAATTTTTTGGGCCGTCTCACTAAGCTCCAACAGACAGGTACAGTAAAAGAATACATTGCAGCCTTTGATACATTAGCCTTCAGAACGAAAGGTCTAGGAGATGAATTCTACGTGGAGTGTTTCATCAGTGGTCTCAAAGAAGTTATCCAAGCACATGTCCGAATGCACCACCCACCTACATTGATAGACGCTTGCAAAAAGGTTGTCAAGGTAGAACTTGCCTTAGCTGCCCAGTCTATGCATCCAAATTTCAAAGCCAAGGGGCATTCCATCCAGGCTCAGGGCCCTACCCAAACACTTAAGGTTCAAAAGGTGTCTCCAACAGAAATGACTTAAAGAAGAAAACAAGGATTGTGCTACTACTGTGATGACAAATACTCCCCAGGGCATAAATGCAAGGAGCCAAAATTCTTTCAAATTGATGTTATTGATCACAGCTCATCTGAGGAAGCCCCACTCCTTGGGGGGCCAGAGGACAAAGTTGAGGAGACCCAGCAGGACAATGATCTCAAAACTACGCCAGATGAACTAGTTATCTCGCTACATGCTTTGGCAGGCATTTCTACACCCCAAACTCTCAAAATCAGAGGCTTTCTTAAACATCACCCTGTAGTAGTATTGATTGATAGTGGCAGCACTCATAACTTTATCCATAAGAGAGTCGTCGAATCTTTTCATTGTTTTGTAAGGGAAGTCTCTAATTCCTAGGTCCTTATTGTTGATTGGGGTACAATGAAATGTGAAGGCCGATGCAAAAATATTAAACTTCAGATGGGAGACTACCACCTAAAGACCCACATGTTTGTGATTAACATGGGTGGTTGTGACATTGTCTTGGGTGTTGAATAACTTCTCACACTAGGCCCAATCATAATGGATTTCCAGGAGTTATATATGAGCATTAAGAAGAATGACCACATTCATACACTCCGTGGACTCCAGGTAGGTGCGCCTTCTATCATCAGCTCGCATCGAATGGAAGAGTTGTTGAAAAAGGGCCATCATGGAGTCATCACCCAGTTTAATGCCATCCAAGCCATAGAATCCACTCCTCTTCATATTGATGATAATATGCCAGCAGTAGCGGAGCTTTATCTTGATCGGAACTTGATCTGTTGATGAAAGAAGTGCCTTCCTGTATGTTTCTTCATCAAAGATTATGGTTGCTAGGATCCACAAAAAAATGGGAATGAATTGATTAAAGCTTATGAATTGAAACCTCCAGGCAAAGCCCTACCTACTGAGCAATTCTTATAAGGATAGGTGGGATATCTACACAGTGATGACCCGCTAGTTGAACAGGGTAACTCCCTATTGGTAGTTTAGTTTAGTTTAGCTAGCTGAGCCTTCTCCTCTGGTCTTTGGTCTTCGACCACCTTGCTAGCACATGCTAATCGAAGGCCTACCCACTCCCGGTAGTTCAAGCTTGTATAGATATAGAATATTTATGCTATTTATGAAGAGAAGAAACTCTTTCTTGTGAGAGCCCAGTGAGCAGAGGCACCACGGGGTTATCCTGAGATGAAACAGGTCTTAAACTGCCACTAGCAGGTATTTGACAAACCTAAAGAGTTTCCACCCTCTAGAGGGGAACATGATCATAGCATCACTTTTGTCCCAGGGGCACAATCGCCTAATGTGTGCCCATATTGATATCCTTTTGCCCAAAAGAATGAAATTGAAAAAATCATCAAGGAACTCCTTGAAGCAGGTGTTATTCGTCGTAGCATTAGTCCTTATTCATCACCAATGGTTATGGTGCTCAAGGAAGATGGGGAATGGTGGAGGTGTTCAGAATTTCGGGCTCTCAACAAGCTCAATGTCAAAGAAAAATTCCCTATCCCGTTTTTTGATGATCTGCTTGATGAACTAGATGGTGCTCAATTCTTTACCAAGCTAGATCTTTGCTCTGGCTATCACCAAATACGCATGAAAGAAGTAGACATTCCCAAGGCTGCTTTCTGTACTCATGAGTTCCATTATGAATTCCTGGTCATGCCATTTGGTCTCTGTAATGCTCCATCCACTTTTGAAAGCCTCATGAACCACCTGCTAAAACCATATCTCCAAAAATTTGTCTTCATTTTCTTTGATGACATTCTCATCTACAACCTAACCTGGGAAAAACATCTTCATCATGTAGACCTGATCTTGCAACTGCTCCGAAATCACAAATTATTTGTCAAATTGCCCAACTTCTCTTTTTGCATGGAAGAAGTTGAGTATTTGGGACACTTTGTGGGTTGTGAAGTTGTCAGGGTTGATCTGAAAAAGATACAGGCAATGTAAGATTGGCCCCAACCAAAAAGCTTGAAGAGTTTGAGGGGATTCTTTAGTCTCACTAGCTACTATCACAAATTTGTCCGCAATTATGGTTGCATTGCTAGACCCCTCACTAACCTTCTCAAGAAAAATTCATTCCTCTGGACTGATGCAACATAATAGGGGTTTGTGGCTCTCAAACAGGCCATGTGTTCCACTCCAGTATTGGCACTACTTGACTTCACCAAATATTTTGTGATTGAATGTGATGCTTCACGTACTGGTATTGGTGTTGTCTTAATGCAGGAAGGTCGACCCTTATCTTTCACCAACCAAAAACTAAGTGGGAAACATCTGGGTCAATCTACCTATGAGAAAGAGATGATGGTCATCTTACATGTTGTAGATACCTGGTGACCATACTTATTGGGGCAGCATTTCGAAATCCACAAAGACCATCAAAGCCTCAAATAGTTTTTGGAGCAACGTCTATCCTTGCCACATCAAAATAAATGGCTGGCCAAAATGTTGGGATATGATTATGAGATGATTTACAAGAAAGGGCATGAAAATGTAGTAGTGGATGCTTTATCACACCAATTTGAGGATGAAAGAACCCTACTATCAATCTCTCTTCCCATACCAGAATGGATTGAAGAAGTTTCACACCCCTCTCTCCCAACTCATTAATAACTTGAGGGCCGATCCTAATTCCTTAGTTGGAAACTCTTGGAAGGATTACATTCTTTGCTACAAGGATCGAGTAGTGATATCGCTAACATCCACCCTCAAAACTCACATTTTGGCAGAGTTGCACTCCTCTCCCACTACCGGGCATGCAGGCTTTCAGAAGACTTATGCTCGCACTTGCTGTTATTTCTTTTGGACGGGCATGAAAAATGATATTCTTACCTTTGTAGCTGAACGTGATGTGTGTCAATGCCACAAAGGAGAAACAGTCAAATTACCAGGAACCTTACAACCATTGTCAATCCCTACCTCCATCTGGATGGATGTTTCTATGTATTTCATTACTGGTCTCCCAAAGTCGGGAAACAAATCTATCATCATGGTGGTTGTGAACAGACTTTCTAAATATGCTCATTTTTGTGCTTTTCCCCACCCATTTACCTCCACTTTGGTGGCTCAAGCTTTCATGGAACATATCTTAAAACTACATGGCATGCCGACTTCCATTGTGTCTGATTGTGACCCGACTTTCACCAGCAAATTTTGGCAAGAACTTTTCAAGCTACAAGGCACCCAACTCCAACTAAGTACTTCCTATCATCCTGAAACCGATGGTCAAACTGAAGCAGTCAACAAATGTTTGGAGACATACCTAAGGTGATTCACTTCAGAAAAGTAGCATCAATGGGTACAAAGGCTACCTTTAGTGGAATGGTGGTATAATACTAACTATCATGAAGCCACCAAGATGACTCCATATGAAGCAGTGTATGACAAACTCCCACCTTCACCTATTTCTTATATGCCTGGATGATCTAAGGTGCAAGTAGTTTATCAACTCCTATAGAACTGTATCACCATGCTAGCTCATCTCAAAGCTAATCTCCATCAAGCTCAAAATCGAATGAAGCAACACGTAGACCAACATCGTTCAGAGTGCACATTTAAAGAAGGGGATCAGGTATTCCTATGGCTGTAACCATATAAGAAAACATTACTCAAAGAAAAGGGCTACCAGAAATTAGCTCCAAAATTCTACGGACCTTATCAAATACTTCAACACATTAGAGTAGTAGCCTACAAGCTAGCCTTGCCACCAACTTCAAAAATCCATCCAGTCTTCCAAGTATCATGCCTCAAGAAAGTGGTGGGGAACAATTGCAGAATTCAAACCCGTCTAACCGAATTGGATGAGGAAGGTTCACTCTGGCTCCAACCTGAACAGGTCCTCGATACTCGTGAAAGACATCTGTGCGTTCACATGATCAAGGAAGTCCTCGTTAAGTGGAAAGACACCTCTCTAGAAGATGTGACCTAGGAACCAACCACTATTCTTCAACAGTTTCCGTAGCTTCATCCTTGACGAAAAGGCTGCTTTTGATGGGGGAGGGCATGTTAGGGTCCAACCCTAACCCCTTTATTTATGTAATAAACCCAATAGGGTCAAGTCATAGTCATAATTAGTTAAAGAGCCAATAAAGCCTGTATTAATAATTGTAAGTGGTTGACCCACATTTAAGAAAGGGACCACAATTAGTTGCAAATGGGCCATAATTAATAAATAAAGTGGTTAACCCATGTTATGCAAAGGACCACTAGTCGTTAGGTTGTTGAAGGTCATTTAGCTATAAATAGTCGTAGTTAGAAGGGAAAGATCATCGAGTCTTATTTTGTAATCGAGCTCTGCTCTGCTGGAGTGTTCCCCCTCGAAGAGGCAAGTGAATTTTGCTTTCATCTCTGGATAATAAAATACTTGCTGTTTTTCTCATTTTATTCTATGTTATGGGTTGTATTTCTTCACATATATGGTATTTTGGAATTTCTCATAGGTCAAGAGCATAACACAATCACCCTTGTTCCATATTCCAAGCATGAATGTGGGAATCACAATAAAACCAACCAGGGATTCCTTAGGCTTTACTGTATATCCCACCAAGGGCTTCCTAGGCCTGAAACCCTCATCAATACAACTAGGCTTTACCACAATCCAACCGGATCACTAGGCCTATACAAGCATGGATGCCTCCCGATTTCTCCACCTAAACCATGAGGAATCTGTCTGTCTCAACCTCTCAAATTTATCGTGTATCCCGCCATTACTCAAGGGATTACTAGGCCTATGAGGTCATCACTCTCTAAGATTTACCGTGTATCCCGTCATTACCGATCAAGGGATTACTAGGCCCAATGAAGGGTATTCACAATCAGGCTTTACCGTATATCCCACCTCGAGATTCCTAGGCCTTGTGATCAATCCTAAGACCACCCCACTCAACTTCGAATCCATCTGACAATCTAGCTCAACCAAAACAAGAGAACCCCATCACACCATGACTATCTAGAAATGGAAAGGCAAGGACGAATCCAATGTCATACCTAGAAAAACCCATGCCAATGAAAACAAGAGAACCAAATACACACACGCATGCCAAAACTAGCAAGGAAATCATACATGCAACTCGATACCTGCAAGTAATCCCATTGTAGCCGCTTGATCCTTCTCTTCCTTGCTTGATCTTTTGATTCTTCTTGCTTTCTTGTCCTTCCTTTGCCTTCTTTCCTCCAATTCTAGAGTGATCAAAGAATTATCTAAGTGTCGAAGAGTATGAGAGAGTATAAAGAGAGAGAGCTCCAAAAATGAACTGACAAAAGCTTGTGAAATGATCCTCAGAATCATTTTTATTAATGAGGCCTCTATTTTCTTCATTTTCCATTATTTTCCTTCATTTTCCTCCTCACATGAAACCTGTGACCTTTCACCTTCGTTTTCTTCTAATTTCCATTATTTTAATAAATAAAATGCCAAATAATGCCACTTTTCCTTTCCAAATCCTTTTCCATTTCCTTTGCCAATTTCCCTTAGCCATAATAACCAATTGAACACCCACACTAGGATGTTTTTTCCCAAGATTCAGCTTGGAATACATGTCCCATGACCTTGGTCTTATTTTTCCTTTATTAACTTCATCACATGAATTTTTTACCAGGGGTGTCAGAAAACCCTCCCCCTTGGGGGAACACTGTCCTAGGTGTTCATTGAAACCTACAACCAGCAAGACCGCTGAAAATAAAAACATACTACCCATGGAGATTTATAACTTAGCTCGATGTAGTATTTACAATAATCATCCCGCTGAGAAGAAGACCAACATGAGGAACATAACAACATGATAACCATCACAACATGAAACCCATACCGCTTATTGGAGCTTTATAACATATCTCATGTCGGCATTTATATCCATATACATATACCAAAACATCACACCAAACATATGCCAAAAAAATTCACTCAACCAATGAATAGATAAGGATACATAGCCCACATCTAATCATCCACCTCCCATGTAGCTTGATCGAGCCCAAAGTGCTTCCACTTCACTTTAACCTACTCGATTGCTCAGTTCCGGAGCATGAGCATATTTTAATGCAAAATACACTAAGGTTTCGGTTAGAATTCTCCTTCTAGCTTCACCTACAATACAGACTAGTCAATTACATGATCAACATCTTTAACATACGTCTTATGCAATGAAACATGGAAAACATTATATATTTTCACTTTTGAAGGCAATGCAAGTTGATAGGCTGCTAGTCCAATCCTTTCAAGAATCTTGAAAGGTCCACAAAGCATAGGTGCCAACTTGGCACATGATCCAATCCTCAAGGAGCTCTTCTTCAGCTTGATGCAAAAATACAAATGTTCCCCAACTTGAAACTCCTTAAACATCCTATTCTGATCTGCATAACTTTTCTTGCTTTCCTGTGCTGCCTTTATATTCTTCTCGATGACTTGCATTTCATGTTCCATCTCTTCCAACATGTCTGGTCTAGTCAATTCCATGTTCACTAAATCACTCGAACTAATGGGAATATTATAACTCCACCCATAGAGTGCCTCGAATAAACTCACCCTTAGTGACTCCTGATAACCATTATTGTAAGAAAACTCAACCAACAGAAGGTACTCCTACCATCTCCTCTGTTGGTGCATCACATACATACTCAAATGTCCTCCAATATCCTATTGACCCTCTTTGTATGTCCATATGTTTGCGGATGATAAGTTGTGTTGAAGGCCAGCTCTATCCCCATACTTGTAAACAACTCCTTCAAAAATTTGGAAGTGAACTTAGCATCCTTGTCTGACACAATCTTCCTTGAAACACCATGCAACCTCAGTACATATATGATGAAGGCCTATGCTACATCATTAGCTGAATAAGTGTACTTCACTGGAATGGAGTGTGCTACCTTCGTCAACCTGTCAACTACAACCATGACGAAAACATGTTTTCTATATGTCCTTGACAAACCTGTGCTGAAATCCATGGAAATTACTTCCCGTTTCCACTCTGGAATCATAATCATCTATAGTAACCCAGATGCTTACACTCTCCTTTCACCTGTTGACAGTCTAAGCATCTAGCCATAAACTCTACCACTTCCTTCTTCAAATTCAACCAATAATAAAACTTATTCACCGCTGTCAATGTGTTCTGGTATCTTGGGTGACTTGAATACGATTTTTCATGAAATTCTCGCAAAATAGACTTCTTGAGCTCACTATCATTCGACACATAGATCCTGTCCCTAAATCTAACCAAACCATATGTTGTAAGACAATAGTCCCCATCTTGACCACCTATACCCTGTTGTAACCTATGCATAAGCTCCTTGTACTTGTCATCCTATTGTCCTACCTATAAAATCAGATCCTTTAAATTTGTCCATAGGAGCTCATAGCTGCTATATGATTTACCTTCGTCCTCCTCCTTAGAGAATTTGTAACCCTATTCTCTTTCCCCTTGATGTACATGATCTCAAAGTCAAAATCATTGATCATGGCCAACCATCTAGCTTATCTGGCATTTAGATTCAATTGGTCAAATAGATACCTCAATCCATTGTGATTACTCATCAATACAAACTTCCTGCTAAGAAGATAGTGTCTCCACATCTTCAATGCATGGATGATCACTGCCAACTCAAGATCATGTGTTGGATAATTCTGCTCATGCTTGTCCAGTTTCCGTGACTCATAGCATACTACTTGTCCTTCTTGCATCAAGGCTCCACCAATTCCTCTCTTGCAGGCATATGTACACACCACAAACTCTTTGTTCGGATCTGCAATCTTTAGCACTAAAGAATTTGTCAACAACTTCTTCAACTACTCAAAACTTGTCGCACATTCCTCTGTCCATTTAAATTTATTACCTTGCCTCTGTAGTGACATAATAGGATATGCAATCTGAGAGAAGTTCCTGATGAACCTACGGTAATAACCTGCTAGCCCCATAAATGATCTTACCTCATCCACCTTCCTAGGGTTTTCTCATTCCATGATAGCTCTTATCTTTTCTAGATCCATTGTTATGCCTTACTTGGAGACAACATCGCCCAAGTATTGTACCTTTGTCTTAAAGAAACTAAATTTACTAAGCTTGGCATACAACTGATGCTATATCAACAATATCAATATTGCTACTAAGTGCTCGACATGCTCTTCCATATTTTTAGAATATTTCAAGATGTCATCAATGAACACAATAACAAATTTTCCCAGATAAGGACACAACACACTATTCATCAAACACATAAATATAGTTGGAGCATTAGTCAAACAAAATGGAACTACAAAAAACTCATAATGACATACCTAGTCCATAAATCAATCTTGTATATGTCCTCTTCTTTGATGCATACTTGATGGTATCCTGATCTTAGATCAATCTTCGAGAGCACTACTGTTCCCTTCAACTGGTCAAACAAGTTATCAATCTACACAAACATGAGACTCGCAGAAACCTCAAAGACAAAAAAAGTCATCAATCCTTGACAACAGATATATGTTCTTGGTGGTCACCTTCTTCAATTACATGTAATCAGTGCATAACCTAAGAGTACCATCCTTCTTCTTCAAAATAAACACTGGTGAACCCCAAGGAGATACACTTGGCCTAATGTATCCCTTGTCAAGAACTTCCTTTAACTGCAACTTCAAATCTACTAACTCTAGTGTGCTCATCCTGTATGGTGCCTTTGATGTTAGTGCTTCCCCTAGTACCAACTCAATGGAAAAGTCCACTTCCCTATGAGGCGAAAACTCTGAAATATATGCTAGAAACACATCTTAAAACTATTGGAATATCGGGTAACTCTTCATAAATTTTGCATCCTAAACATCCTTACCTTTATCACTAGAAAATTGCATTGCAAATAACACACACCCTTTTCTGTGACTACACTTTGCCTGCATAACTATGACCATTCTAACTTATGTAGATTTCTTCTTACCTTGCAAGATTCTTTGTTCTCCATTTTCATCCAAGCATTTAATAGCTTTGTCATAAAAATCCACCTTAGTCTTGTGAAGATACAACCAATCCATACCCAAAAACATACTATATGATCCCAACGACAATACACTCACATGTGATGAAGTAGGCATACCATCAACTCAAATGCACAAGATCTTACCCAATCACGAACTCTCTTCCTTGTACCTAGAGCTAACTGCACTAACCAAGATTTTGAATGAAATTCTTTATCTAAACTAATATTATCCACAAAGTTAGGAGCAACATAGCTATAATTAGATCTAGGGTCAATCAAAATAGAAAAAACTTGATCACAAATCGTATCGTCCATCTTGATAATAAATGCCTGGTGATCCACCTTCCTATTATCTAACGTTGCATAGATTCGTGGAATTCTCTACCCAACATCCCTGACTTTTTGTGCTCCCTGTGCACTATAAATCTAAGGCCTACAACCCTTATTCTATGGGAAATGTCTCCTGAGATGCTCCTTGCCACATATCCAACACTATAACTGTCCCTTACTGTCACCTTTATTTTTCTGCCCTTCATGCTGTGACCCATTAAATTTCTTGTAAGGTGAAACATTTTCTTTCTCCCCTGCATTCCAAGGTCATGTTCTTTTTCGCTGCCATTTACTTTTAGTTTTGTCTTTCCCTTTCCAACCTTGCCGAGATTCTGTCTTATTTTTTGATTTCTCATAACAGTGATTAAACTTCCCAATGACCTCCTCAAGCAACTAAGGCACATCATACTCAATCCAATCTCTGAATTCTAATGGAAATCCACTAAAAACTCCAGGAACTTGGTCATATGCTCCTCATCTATCATCGACCCCATCTTTAACTCATAGAATTCCTTGGATTTTCTGTCGTAGTACCTCTCTTAAAAGTATTTCTTTTTGAAAATTCTCTTGAATTCATGCCAAATTAACTCCTCTGTCCTAATGTATCTAACCTGCTTCACATCTTCCCACTAGACGTATGCTTTCCCTCTGAGGCAAAAGATAGCTATTTTGGCCTTCATGTTCTCCGTGTAATCATGCAACTCAAAGAACTTCTTCATCCCAAGTAGCCATGCCTCTACATCCTCTGTTTTCTTCAAATCCCCATCAAAGGTATGTGGCTTGGCTTTCTTGAACTCATATGGAAAATATCCTCTATCACTTTGTTGGTTTGTTGGGGCCTGACCCAGGTTCAGAGTTGATTTAGCCAAACAAATCCCGGTACTACTAGCCCTTTTGGCAACAGTCTGCAGAGCGCGGATTGAGGTCTCACTCGAAGTAGTATGGGAGGGTGCTAGAACCAGGTTTCCACACCCTTGGAGATGTCTAATGAGTTCAAGTGTTTCATGGTTCGACCCTGCGTGCAAGTCGCTACGTGCACTTTCCCGTACCTCACAGCCTGATATGCTGCCTTCGTGCATCCCTACTGTTATCGGGAAATCTAGTGTCCATTCAGAGCTACTAGTCCCACTAAGATGGGTAGCTATCTTAGAAACAAACAAATTAAAGTTGCATTTTACTTTACGAGAAGTAGATGAGAGAGAAGCAGAGAATACCAACCTCGGTCTTTCGCTTGGCTCCTTGCTTGTTTCCTCTCCCCTCTGACAGATCTTTGCCGCTCCTTCCTTGCTTGTCCCGCTTCAAAGAGCACCTGTAAAGTCAAAGCAACATAATACCATCAAAGCACAGAAATCTACAATCATAAACAATATAGGACCAGATATATATTGACCACACAAATGCATATATCAACTCAAACATACAAGAATGTGGAGGAAAAATCAAATAGATTTATTGATAGAAAGAGTAGAAGAGAGGATTGCAACCCATTGATCTGACCCAGTGTCATCCTCCCAGCATGAAAGCCATTCTTCACCTCATGAAAAGCTTAGATCACCCAACACTATGATGTTCCATAAAGAAACCAACAACACTTCCTTACAAATACAAGACTCCAACCTCTGGATCTCTGGGATGAGGGATCCATATATAGATGTTTGTAGGGGAGTGAGTCAGCCTCTGGGATTTTGATTAGTGTCCTCTCTCTGATATTTCTTGATTCCACTTGGATATTCATGATCTCTTACTCATCCCTAGGCAAATTTAGAGAGGCAAGTGTCACAGGAGAAGTTTCTGGAAGATTCCATGATCATCCACCTTGCAAACTGTCTCTCCCATTTGTCTACTCTCGCCCATAGCACCCTACAGAAGGGATTTTCAGTATGCATTGCACTTCTTCCATGTGGCAGGTGAGATGCATCGCACCCTTAGCACTGAGCAGTCTGTATGGTCCAGTTTTGATAAGTTCTGAGCAGTTTTCCATGGAGAACTTCTGAGAGATGATGTAATCAGTTGACCTTGTTCCTTTAGGGTGTGAAACAACACTTTTAGGGACTCAGAAGCCCTTGGTTTATGGACATATATGATTGGGGTTGCAGTGCCCAAATATGTCTATAACAGTTTCCCCCTAAAGCATGATGTCGTAAATCTTTTTTGATGTCGGGTGAAATGCTTTATCATGAGGATCCGAGGTTTTTCGAACTGGAAGGCGACCTGTAATAAGATACAATACAATACATTATCTTCATAATATTTTCATGATCTAGCTGAGGCGGGCATTCCCATGCTCAGCTTTATAAATTCATTTGCATGTACACAGGACAGACAACCGTCTGTGTGGTAGACTTATGATTCTGGTAGAGCCATCATCATTTGGTTTGGATGATTATCTGTGCAGCAATGATGTACATTTGATGTCTTTATTTTCTTGAATATATCGCAACCCGGATGGATGAAACTAGATCCGGGGTCCTCAAACTCGTTCAATCTTCGCCTGAAGTACAAGTTGATCCATGTGAAAAGATGTTATGGAGTCGAACATGGAAAGACATCACCTGATTACCAGCCAATGATGGAAGCTGTTAACAGGTGTGAGAGGAATCACCGATAATGATAATGACCCTCAAGGTACGACAGTACAATTTACGTGGTGTGAAAATGGGACTTAGCGTCAAACACCGTGCAAAATATTTCGGTCGAAGGCCATTGATGTAAACCTGTCGTTGGAAGTGAGAAACTTGCCATTGAGGCATGCAAGCTTCAAAGTACAGAAAGGGTTACTCCTAGGTCGACTTCTTGGATAATGAGTTGACGTTGACAAGAAGTGACCCATTGTAGGAGGCTATTGATGAATCCCACATCTACGACACGGAATGGAACAAATGATTTTGTGGAGGTGAAAACAATCTGATGATATAGGGTTCAGGGTGGCGGTCATGAAAGAATGAAGCGTGAAGGTATTGCAGCGGATGAGACACAAGCTAGGATGGTGAATTCTCTGAGCGACTTCTCTTGAACATATCAGTGACACTAAAGTGGATTGGTAGCGTTAACCCAAAAAATGGATGGTACGGTGGACCAATGGTATTATGACCAGTGAACGGAATAACCCAACCTGACTCAATCATGGTGATGGAGTGAAAGTGTCATGTTCAAGAGCGACTTGCTACCAATAAAGTTTCTTCAAGTTTTCTTCCCAATTTTTCCCTAGTCATTTCTGACCAGTACCTCTTTATTTTTGTCAAGCTTGAGGAGGATAACATATGCTTGTTCTATAATTTGCCCTTCGGGCAAACCCGTCGCTATGTTTTAACAAGCCTAGCGATAGTGAAACTCGTTCTTGTCTATATGGACAAGTTTGTCGCTATTGGTTTTAACGAGTTTAATGACAAAGATAACTCGGTCGTTTTTCAATTTTAGAGAGTCTGAAAAGGGACGGAAAGGAAACTCCAATAATCCTTTTTCGTCATATAACTGCTTAAGTCTGAAAAAGTATAAAATAATATGAAAGGGATGAATTTTTGATAGTTTTAACGAGCCGAATAAGACAAGCACTCGATCTTTTTGTATAATGATCCCTCAGGTCCAAAAAGATTAAAATCTAGAGGAGGGATAGCACTTCCGATCATTTTAACGAGCTGGAGAGGCCAATTGCTTGGCAATCTTTTCATATTTTACGAGTCAGATGAAAAGAGCTTAAAGGAGACTCGTTTTTCGAGGAATGAGTGATATTTTCGGGTAGCAGCTGGTTCCAGGTAAGGTTTGGAACTTTCCAATCATGGTAGTGTCAAGAGGATGGCTAACAGAATCACTCATCGCAGTTGTTCCTCAAAAGGGTAAACAATCAAATGGAGGCGTATGATCAGCTAAAACAGAGTGGAGGTGATGGTAAGAACACGACCAAGGCTCAAAAGCTGATGATAATGCGTTTTCAATGGTTACCGGAGGTGGGTTCATTTTTTAATGAGCTTAAACTCTGGTGGAACATTTGCTCATTGTTAGGTTTAATTTTTAACGAGCTTGAACTTTACATAAAACTTCTCATGCCAGTCATGTAATAAGAAAGTCTCATCGATAGGTTCATTTTTTAGGGAGCTTGCACCATTCGAAATTTTGCTCCAGATCCTTTCTTTATGCAAGCTAGGAACGACCAACTACTATCCTAGGGGTTAATTACTACTAAGGTTAGGTAGGAAAAATCTTCCTTTACTTTGTCGGTGCCATTTGGTCCCTGCAAAGGTGAACAATCGATCCGACCAATCACCTAACTTAAGCAGTTGAAGTCAGCAAAACTATGGGGTTAGCATTACGCTGGTCGCTTTTCACTTGTGTGCAAAAAGGTTTGCATGCCCCCAGGTATAGCGAAGTAGAGTTTCCAGGTTACCCTTCAATTTGCAGACAAAAAATTTGCTCTGTCAGGAAAGGCCTACCTTCTGATGGAGGTATCTTATTCCAGTCTAATCCCATTTTCCTAAATGGACGGGTGTGTCAGACTAGTCATATATCCCCCGTGGAAACCTATCCTATACCTGAAGTTTTCCTGCTGAAGCAGACCACGGTGCATGCCCCCTAGGTTTCAGTCACCATCACCGAATTACTCGCGTTCATCAGGTGGACAGACTGGAGATTGATGAGACATTCCTTAGTGAAAAGACCAGTTAGGGATGGCATTTGACTATTAGTTATGTGTGAGTCGGGGAATGAAAGTTGGTCTACGAGCTGGACCACTCTGCCTTCATGTGGAAAACACATCACTCGAAAGAGCGAGGAGACAATGGCTCCCATGCTATAAATATAGTCATTCCCAAGGAGTAGATTGTAATCTAAAGGTCCTTGGACTACCATTACATTCAGGTAGATGGTTTTCCTTCTCAAAGTTATAGGCAAACTTGGAAGGATCCCTAACGGTTGACTGGTTCCTTTGTCGAAACTTGTCAGATTTCGCATCTCAAACAGAAGCGATGGCGAACCAAGCGCTTTCCAAGCAGTTGAGGAAAGGATACTCATAGAAGCCCCTTCATCTATGATGGTACCGACAATGACCATTCTATAAGCTTGTACAATAATTCGGAATGGTACATTAGACGGTAAACGGGGTTTGCCTAGTAGATTCCAGTCGAAGGAAACGACTAGGTTGCTTGGAGGTGGGACCGAATAAACGGCCGGGTACGACTCCGATGAACTTCCTTCCTGTGGTAAAGGAATGGGTAGATTGCCCCCATGTTCATTAGAGTTTGTGTTTACGAAAAAAATCTGAACGGTGTCGTTCTCATTCCCTTCGGTGACTGTATCATCTGAAGGTAGACCTTCCAAAGACAAGACTAGGTCGACTACCGTCTCGACCTGTTGACTTTGGTCCGGTGTGGACTCGGAGGGTTTATCTTCAATGATAGATGCTTCGACTGACGACAAAGGTGTTTCAGTTGGATTTTCAACTAGCGATGGACTTGGCAAGAGTTTCTTGTATCCAGGAGGAAGCCGTAGCAGTGAAGCAGGACGGTTATTCAAGACTCTTTTAGCTTCGTCTAGGAAGGGACAACGATGGATGGCATGATCGACTTCACACAGTCTACAAGGAAATTTATATTTTCCTTTCTGTCCATTGGCTTCGTTTTCACTAGTTGATGGTGTACTCTCAACATGATCGTCAGAGGTTGATGACACCGGATTGTGCAAACGAGGAGACCATTCCCTTAAGATCCATGGGATGCAAGGACAATCTCGATGATAGTGGTCTCCTTTGCAAATGACACATGGAGATTTAGGTTTGGACGATGCCGTGTGCGGATTTTCACTAGACGATGTACGACTACCCCTTTTTCCGTTGGCTTCTTCTTCTTCTTCTTCTCCTTCCCTTTCTTCTTCTTCTTAGTTACTTGGCTTTTAGTTTTACTAGCTTCACCAAGTGAAGAGGAGGAAGGGGAGGGAGAAACAAACGAAGCAGAAGGTTGGGGGGTAACCCTAGTATCATCTAGTTGCTGATTTGATTGCTCAGGAATCACGGTGCTTTGAACGACAGAGGTCAAGAAGAGCCATATTGGAAGGCCAATTGTCAGTCCTGGAAGGGACAATGTGGCCATATGAGATGCACCAACATCACCCCAAGAGGAGAAAGGACTAGGATTTCCCCCAAGGGGAAATCCTTGGTTGGTGGACTCCATTTTCTCAGCCTAAGATCAACGAGGGAACAGAGACGTTATTTCGATTAAAATAAATTTTATGACGCTTTGACACAACTTGCTTTTTCAATTTTTAAGAGTCGAGAAAAAGCTAAAGATGACTCTAGTCGCCTTCGATTTTTAATGAGCCTGAAGTGACAAGTGCTCAGATGGACCTTTTCCTTTAAGGAGTCTGAAAAGGAATGAAAGAGACTACTCTAGAAATCTAGATAGAGGGATTACCGAACCAATCGCAAAACCGCATAATACTTTTTATGGTACAACAGTCAATCTTCCCGAATGTTGTGTTCAGTGCATTATGATCGATAGGGCGACAGACACGGCTTCCTAAGGATAAAGGATATAACCTATTGTGGTCTCCCAATATATACTCGACGGTACATGGGAGCACAAGTCCATACTGGCACTTGTCGTCTCAAAGAGGAGGAATCACCCAACCTACGATGAAAGCGATAGTTACCAGGCTTTATGACGCCGGAATGTGTCTCTAGCCTAGATTTCTAAATGTTGTGCGTTAGGTTCCAAAGCGTTTTTATGTTCATTGAATTTATTTTACAGTTGATCTTTCTTAAGAAATTTGCCTTTAAGGTTCACCGCATGATGTAGATATACAATTCCTAAAATGCAATCTAAGATGATAAACAATTGTTTATTCTTCTTTTTGCAATGAAAATCCTAGCTACTAAGGAAAGAGAAGCGAGATTCTTTCAACATAGAGTAGAGAGCACACACTAGATGCACTGTCCTAAATCAAAATCAACAAGCAGTCTAAATGCAAATGCAGATGCATGTATTTTTTTTCCGCTTTCTTAATGTGTGAATGACAAAAAGAATGCTAAGTACAAATCTGAATTATCTTTTCAAAGCGACAATACTAACAATTTTCTCTTCAAAAGATGAAAGGAAGACAATGACGATACTTTGCGATTTTGAATTGAAAACTGCTTTCGACACTTGAAATACTATTAATTCAAATCAAATACAAGAGTAACAGTGTAATCAACCATCAAGAAGAGTAGGATTATTCTCTTTGACTGAAAACGACACTTGCGACACTTCCAAATCAAAATACGACAGTTCGATTAAGCTACTTCTTTGTAAAGGAGAACTGTGAATGGCGAACAATACATAAAAAAAAATCACAATTATTTGTACAATGGAGGCTGAATAATGAAAAGGAAGGGAGTTTCTACAGTGGTATACTGATCACAGAAAGCAAAACTCCTGAATAAAGCTGAAGAGAGTGAAGAAAAAACCAAAATCTGGAGGTAGAAACAGTCTTATTTGATCATCGCACCTGTAACACAGGGAAACAAGGATGCATCTCACCTACTGCACATGGGAGGTGAGATGCATCCAGATTTCCAAGAGGAGAAGGTGCGATGGTCCAGGGACAAGACTTTAACTTGGTTTTTGGTCACAGTTTGCAGCTTAGTTCAGGGATTTAGGCTGAGCTAATGATAGTCAGTGAATACAAATCATAGGGGTTGATCTAATGAGGTTACTTGAGCCACCACCAGGGCAATTAGGATGTTTGCAAATCAATTGTTCAGTTTATAAACAAAACTCGGAGATGGACTGAAGCAAGATTGATCTACTTTGCACTTGTATAGCAAATGCAGTTCGAAGGCTAGCTGGCTTAACTTCAAGCTCCATTTATAGTTTATAAAGCAAACAAATATAAACAAGCAAACAAGCTATTCGCTCCCCAGCGGAGTCACCATTTTGTTATCCAGAAATCTAGTGTCCATTCAGAGCTGCTAGTCCCACTAAGACTGGTAGGTATCTTAGAAACAAACAAACTAAATTTACTTGCGTTTTCCTTTATGAGAAGTAGATGAGAGAGAAGCAGAGAATACCAACCTCGGTCTTTCGTTTGGCTCCTTGCCTGTTTCCTCTCCCCTCTGACAGATCTTTGTCACTCCTTCCTTACTTGTCCTGCTTCAAAGAGCACCTGTAAAGTCAAAGCAACATAATACCATCAAAGCACAGAGATCTACAATCATAAACAATATAGGACTAGATATATATAGACCACACAAATGCATATATCAACTCAAACATACAAGAATGTGGAGGAAAACTCAAATAGCTTTATTGATAGAAAGAGTAGAAGAGAGGATTATAACCCATTGATCTGACCCAGCATCATCCTCCCAGCATGAAAGCCCTTCTTCACCTCATGAAAAGCTTAGATCACCCAACACTATGATGTTCCACAAAGAAACCAACAACACTTCCTTACAAATACATGATTCCAGCCTCTGGATCTCTGGTATGAGGGATCCATATATAGATGTTTGTAGGGGGGTGAGTCAGCCTCTAGGATTTTGATTAGTGTCCTCTCTCTGATAGTTCTTGATTCCACTTGGAGATTCATGATCTCTTACTCATCCCTGGGTGAATTCAGAGAGGAAAGTGTCACAGGAGAAGTTTCTGGAAGATTCCATGATCATTCACCTTACAAACTGTCTCTGCCATTTGTCTACTCTCACCCATCACACCCTACAGAAGGGATTTTCAGTATGCATTGCACTTCTTGCATGTGGCAGGTGAGATGCATCACACGCTTAGCACTGAGTAGTCTGTATGGTCCAGTTTTGACCAGTTCTGAGCAGTTTTACATGGAGAACTTCTGGGAGGTGATGTAATCAGCTGACCTTGTTCCTTTAGGGTGTGAAACAACACTTTTAGGGAATCAGAAGCCCTTGGTTTATGGACATATATGATTGGGGTTGTAGTGCCCAAATATGTCTATAACACCTACTCGGGGGCCAAACACTGTTATTACCCAAGTCCTTACTAGTATTCCACTGTTAGTTGATTAACTTGGCCTACTTGCATGCTTTAAGTTATACTTAGCAATATAAATCATTCATACAACTGCATGTAGTAAATAAATAGTATATTTTCAATTATCTCAAACATGCAATAACCCAAGAATAGATACACAAAATTATGATAAAACTTCTCTTTATTAATTTCTTCCTTGGTTACCGACTCGACTCTGCCCTGCGCACTCAGCTGTAGGGGTCCGCGCACTTAGCTGCGGAATACTAGGCCTATGCGCACTCAGCTGCAGAGCCTTCTCCTACTCTATGACCCAAGACACACTTAGTCACTTAGACTCTTTGTTTTCTCTACTACTTCGCTGTTATCTTTTACACTTAGAGCCTCGCTTTATTTATACAATCCCATGGTCCATGGACCATGGGTAGGTCGACATTACATTACAAGACTAGGGCGGACAACCCTGTGACTCTATCATACAGTTTGCGCTCCGCGCCCGCAATTTGCGGAGTCTTTACAACAATATCAGGTCAAAACTTGGGCTTTGAGCCCCAAAACATGCCTTGGGGGATTCCATGCCCAACAGGCCCCCAACACAAACATCGTGACTCGCACTTGAGTCACTCGGTCTTCCCAGCGATCTTGGCGCATAGTCCCTCCAATTGTTCTCAAACTGTGTTGAGGTCCGCAGTGCACTATGCTGCTGCTTGCTGGATCTGCTACATCCACCATTCTGAGACCTCTGTGTCTGAACTATTTCCATACATCTGTATCGGTAACTGTTGCATATGTTTATAGTCCCATGCCTTTGTCCGGCTCCTTGGAGCACGAAGACTATGCTTTTGCCGACTAGTTAGATAGCCGGCCCACTCGTGTAGGGCTTCAAGCAGCTGCCATTCACTTTGCCTAGGAAGGGTTCTCCATTTAGTTTGACTAGCTATACCGTGTCTTCATCTATGACCTCCTTAACCACGTATGGTCCCAGCGAATGCATTCTGAACTTTCCCAAAAAACCAGCCAAGAACTATTCCTCCTCAAGTTCTTCTAATTGCGTGAGCCTTTCCTCCAGAGTTTCGCAGTCTGTCATCCCTGTGAGAGATGTTATGCGCAGACTAGGTATGATATATTCCATCGGCATGACAACTTCCATGCCATAAACTAACCAAAAAGGTGTTTGTCCATCCGTTTCTTGCACGTTTTCCTATAAGCCCATAGTACTGCGGGTACGCACAGGTCCCAATCGCTTCGCTGCGCATTGCACACTTTGGTCAGCGCAGTCTCCAGTATTTTGTTGAATGATTCTACTATCCCATTGGTTTGTGGGTGATACGGTGTACTTTTCTGATGATACAACTAGAACTCTTCTGTGAGCGCATTGATGGTTTTGTTTAGGAAGTTTGTTCCATGATTACTTATTAAGATTTTCGGACAGCCAAATCGGGTCAAAACGTTTTCGAACAAAAACTTCACAACTATAGCGACCATGCAGTCTTTGACCAGCTGTGCTTCCACACAGCATGTTAGGTACTCTGTTGCAGTGATGATGTAGTGTGCGCCCATTTTTCCCTGAGGTTGACAGGTCCCACAAAGTCGATTTCCCATTTCTTGAATGGATGCAGCATCATTTGTGGATTCAACGGCATCTCATCCCTCCACGATGGTTTTGCAGTCCTTTGGCATATATCACAGGCCTTACAGTGTGCTTTTGAATCTTGGTGAAGGGTTGGCCACCACAAACCTGCACGAAGAATCTTTTCTGCGATCGCTCGTCCTGCATAGTTTCCTCCTACAGTGCCCCCATGTGCTTCCGCAAGGATCTGATTTTGTTCAAATTTAGGTACGTACCTTCACAATATCTCATCATTGCCCATTTTATATAGGTTCCTTGCGATGACAAAAAAATCCATTGCGCGCACCACCAATTCCTTCTTCTGTTGGATGGAGTATCCCTTCAGCGTGGTCCTTGTTGTTAGAAAGTGGATTATATCTTCAAAGTGTCTATCTGTTACGCGCACAACAAAGAGCTGTGTGTTAGGTACTCCTTCCTCCAAACTAGTAGGTTTCTCGCCTATCTCAATATGTGACAAGTGATCCGGTCTTGCGTTCAGGCATCCAGGTTTTACCATGACCTCAAAGTCATATTATTGGAACAATAAGAGCCACCTACATATGCGCGCCCCCAACACAGGCTTATTGACCAAGTACTTTAGCACAAAATGGTTTGTATACATCTTGAAGTGTCCTCCTAGAAAATATTGCAGGTATTTTTGGAGTGCGTACACCATCGCCAACCCCTCGCGCTTGGTTGTGGAATAGTTCTTCTCGGCTTTGGACAATCTATGACTTACAAATGCAATAGGGTGATCCAAGCCCTCTCCGCCCTCTTGTGTGAGCACTGCTCCCAACGCGATACACGATGCATCAACATGGACATGAAACTCCACATCCCATTTTGGGAAGACCAGGATTGGAGCGGAGGCCAATTTCCCCTTTAGGACATCCAGGCTCTTCATGCAATCATCATTCCAGCAAAATGTGACATCCTTTTTCAATAGTTTCTCCATTGGCGCGGTGATTTGGGCATAGCTTTTGATGAACTTCCTATAGTACCCTGTGTGTCCCAAGGTAGCACGTAGTTGTTTAACACTTCGCAGTGCTTCCAAATTTAGAATCACTGCAATCTTCACGGGGTCCACCATCAGTCCCTGTTTGCAAACCACATGTCCCAACAAGTTCCCAAAGGGAACCAGGAATTTGCACTTCTTAAGGTTCAGTGCAATCTCGTGTCTTCGGCAAGTATCCAACATTAAGCATAAGCTTGCTACATGGTGCTTAACCAATCCAAAGACAGTTCAATCATCCAGATAGACCTCCAGGAACTTGTGGATGTATTCTTTGAATGTGGCAACAAAGTGTTATGAAACTAGCTCACAAAACATAGAAAAGAGAGATCAACACCTTAGAAATAAGCCTCTTCGAGGGGGGTAGCCTCCTTTACATTACACAAATGAACAATTCTTAGATGATACAAATGAAAAGACCTCCTTTCTATATATAGGAGTCTAAGGGTTCATAATACAATCAGAGCCGACATAACAATAATAATGTAACTACACAATAATAACAATAGTGGACTTCTATGGGGCACAATAATAACAATATGGGGACTACATGGACACAACAATATAATAAGGGGGTTGTACTAATAACAATAAGTGGTTACACTAGTAATATAGGGACCTAACATGCCCTTCTCCTTCAAAAAGTGTTCTCCTCAATGCTTGAGTAATTCTTGATGCTTTTGTATAAAATTATTGTCCTCCCATGTGGAATCTCTAGCAGGTAAGTTCTTCCACTTGAAGATATACTCTAAAATTTATCGATTTCATAGCTGTCGGGTTCTTGTTTCTGTGACTGCTCCAGGTTCCAATATGATTTTTCCTTTGTCATCAAGTTCTGGCAATATTGTTTGAACTGGGATCTTTTGCAACTTTTGAATGAGTGGCCACACTTCTTCATCCTTCTTCCATTCATCCCTAGCTTCATTTATCCAACTTGTATGAATAATAGAAATAGAAAAAAAACAATGCTTCCACATCCTCATCCTTTCTTGAGAGTGCATCTGCAACAAAATTTTGCTTCCCTTTTTTGTAGATGATTTCAAAGTCATAACCCAACATATTTGTGACCCATTTTTTTTGTTCTTCTAAAGATAATATTTGTTCTAAAAAGTATTTAAGACTATCATGATCCATTTTTACCTTGAAGTGTCTTCCCATTAGGCAAGGTCGCCATTTCTTAAGTGCATGTAGTATTTCCAACATTTCCTTCTCATAAATAGCTTTCTTGAGATGTAGCCGTAAAAATACCCAATATCTTCCATCAAAAAATCTTTCACTGCGATGTTCCTTGTTGTTTCATTTGATTCTACACCAAAGTGGTGTTATCCATTAAAAGTTGGAGAACTTGTTTTTGATGCTCAATGTGATCTTTCACTACTTGAATCTTTTTCTTCTTGATATGTCCTTCTATATTGAGAGTTTGAGGAGTGGTAATTTCTTCCAATTCATTACAAGATATGGTTGGATTCATTTCTTGATGCTTGATGTGATCTTTCACTTCTTGAACTTTTTTATTCTTGATATGTCCTTCTATCTTCATAGTTTGAGGAGTGGTAATTCCGGCCAATGCATTACAAGATATGGTTGGATTCATTTCTTCTTTCTCAATGTGATCTTTCACTTCTTGAACCTTTTTCTTCTTGATATGTCCTTCGATCTTGAGAGTTTGATGAGTGGTAATTCTTGCCAATGCTTTACAAGATATGGTCAGATTCATTTCTTGATGCTCGATGTGATCTTTCACTTCTTGAACATTTTTCTTCTTGATATGTCCTTCTATCTTGAGAGTTTGAGGAGTGATAATTCTTGTCAATGATTTACAAGATATGGTCGGATTCATGTCTTCTTTCTTTGGGGTTGGTTCCTGGTGTATATCCTCTTCTTTTAATGTTTCTTGATCATTTTCTTCCTCCTCTTCACAATCAATGTAAAATAATTTCTTCTCAGCACACGTATGACCTTTAATGTATTTGTTATCACAATTGTAACAAAGTCCCTTTGCTCTTTTTTCTTCCAATTGTTGTGGTGTCACCCTTGTAGGTTGTGGAAGGCTAGGAGAAACAACACTTCCATCTTTATAGTTGTGAGGGGTAGAATTCCTTGTTTCCATAATTTTGATTTGCACTTTTCTTTCCCTCTCCAATGAATTAGGTTCCCAATGACGAACCTCATGTTGAATGTTATCCTTTAAAGTCCCTATGGAGACATCAATCCTCTGCTTCTCTGGAATATCATTTTCCCTTATATTCAATTTTTGAAAGTCCTCAATGTTCTCTGCCATTGAACACTTTTGTTTGAGATTTATCAATAGGCTAAAGAAGGTGTTGCTCTTTGTATCCTCATAATGTGCTATCATTTCCTCCGTGAAAATTGACCACATAACAAGTGGTTTACGAGAACAAAGCCCTTTATACCATAAAAATTGATCTGGTTCTAAATAATTAGATGCAATATGTACCTTTTGTAACAGTGGTACACCATGTAGATCAAAATATTTCTCCATCTGTAGTATCCAATTTACCGGATCCTTGCCATCAAACTTCTTCATCTCGCTTTTTCTTGATTTTAGGAGCTTGCTCTTGAAATGATTGTAACTCTGTAATTTTATATCTCCAAGTTCTGCAATTTTGTCTTGTAGTAGCCCTCTGAGTCCTCTTTCTAACCCCGAAATTATGTTCAAGATTTGATTCTGTAAGGAAGCGATATGTCAAATCTCCCACGATGACCCAATTATAGACTAGTTCAGTAGAGCGAACTTGTATAAAGTGCCACGTGTCACTGTTTCAACCTTAGGACCTAAAACTAATATAAAAAAATGTGCAGTTCATCCTCTTTCTGGAACATCTTACGAAATTTCAATTTTATGCTCAGAGAGAAAGTAATGATGATTTTCCCAAGGTCACCTGTTTAGGATGTAATTCGGGAGCCTACAGAAACCCTAAATGTCTCAGATTATGTCTCCAAAAATATAGCAAGTCAAGATCTGAAATTTGGACCCGAGATTCGTCAATATTTCAGTTCAAATGGGTTTTAATTTCAGAGTCTGATCCTTCATAGAACAAATATTATAGTGAAACTTCCATGATGACCTGTTTGAGATGAAATTATGGAGCTTGCAAAAACCCTAACTTCCTCATATCATATCTTTGAAAATATAGCGAGACAAGATCTCAAATTTGGACGAGAGGTTCAGAACAATTTATTTGAAAATGGGTTTTTGTTTTAGCTTCTGAAACTTCATAGCGAAACCCTAGAATCCACAGCTTTTATACCAAATGTTATGAAAGTAGCTCACAAAAACATAGAAAAGAGAGATCAATGCCTTAGAAATAAGTCTCTTCGAGGGGGGAAACCTCCTTTACATTACACAAATGAACAATTCTTAGATGATACAAATGAAAAGACATCCTTTCTATATATAGGAGTCTAAGGGATCATAATACAATCAGAGCCGAAATAACAATAATAATGTAACTGCACAATAATAACAATAGTGGGCTTCTATGGGGCACAATAATAACAATATGGGGACTACATGGACACAACAATATAATAAGGGGGTTTCACTAATAACAATAAGGGGTTACATTAGTAGTATAGGGACCTAACATAAAGATGCATGAAAATATGGCTGGTGCATTCTTCAATCCAAACAACATAACGATGTATTGAAAGCAGCCCCATTCCGTTGCGAAGGTCGTCTTGCTCCTATCTTCGGTGTGATTTTGATCTGGTGGTACCCTGAGAACCCGTCTGTGAAAGAGTATGCTTCTTGCCCACCAACATTTTCTAATACCTTATCTATGAACGGTGTCAGGAATGGGTCATGTACACAGGCATCATTCAACTTCCTGAGGTCCACGCATATTCTTATCTCACCCTTCTGCTTTTTCTCCTGCACTACCATAGGGCTCACCCAGTCAGATTCTTCCACTGGCTCAATAATTCTGGCTACGAGCATTTTGTCTAGTTCTACGCAAACCTTTTCCTTATACTTCAAATTCAAGCGGTAAGGCCTTTGCTTGACCGGCTTTGCGTTGGGTTTTAGGGTGATCTTCATCATTACTAAGTCGCAAACGATCCCTTTTAAGTCTGTAATCTTGCTCGGGAATAAGTTTTGGTGTTGAAAGTAGCAACAAGAAATGATAAATATAGAAGTGCTAAAAATAGCATTGCTATAAATATCATTTCGGGTTACATTCCAATTTTAGTTAGTCCCTGAACTAAAATTGAGAATTAAAATTCGAATTTGATCTTAGTAGTTGTTTGAAAATTAATTAATTTATTCATCTTGAGTTAATTAGTTGGAGAAAATCAAACATGAAGTCTATGTGAAGACATGCAACAATTTTCCCTTTGATTGAGGAAGTTATCCCTTAATTAAAGTGATCAAGATGAGTTGTACATTGAGTTGTAATTAGTTAGCTCAGTTAACTGAGTTAAGTCCAGTTAGATTAGTTCCAACAGTTTGTGGAATTGATTGTAAGTTCAGTTAGTTAATGCATGCATCCATGTAACTAGTGTGCTTCAGATAACTGAATATTCTCTCATAAATAACTCATGCATGTCAGTTCAGTCAGAGAGCCAATTGAGATCAGAGGATGGGATAGTGTACTATCAGTTGCAAGAATATTCCATTGAGGATATCTCTTGCATGTAGAAGGAATTAATTCCTTGGAGATTGTGCAGTTACTTCTGAGTTTAGTGAGTTATGTGAGAGGTGAATTCACATAGGTGGTAGCCAGAGGACCCAGGAGAAACTGCACAATGAAATAGGAGGCTTGGAGGACTGAGGGAAGGCATATCTTGTGCCTATTCAGTCTATGAGCAACATTGAGGGATTGTACTGAGAGCTGGATAGCTTGTGAGCTAAAGCTTTGTGTAATCCAGAGATATTTCCACTTGTATGATAATACAGAGATCGGGGTTTTTAGCTGAGGCTTTCCCCAGAGTATTCTTATGTGTTCATGTGTGATTGATTTCTTCTTCATCCGTTATATGTGTTCTATTTGATCTTGCATAAAATTGATTAAACTTCCATAAGTTTGATTGTAGAAGTAGATTAAGTATATTGCTTTAGAACACTGCATTATCAGTTTAATCTACAGGTGAAATTTCTACACTTGGTACTCACAGAGTAACTTAGCGACCTTATCCACCATGGCATCATCCCAATAATTATCGAGCGTTGCATAATTTGGTTCAGCCTCCATCCTAATGTTTACCTGCTTCATTTTTAGCGGTGCAGAGATGTCAGGATCTTCAATCAATGGTCCTCAAACCTTGCGATAGCCTTTAGTTTTTGGAATGTTAATTTTCCATGGATCCTCATCATCCTCCTCAATATTTACATTGAAACACTTCAGCGTGCAGTTCAGCTGGGTTGCCCATTCTGGCTAAAGCACTTCCATTGACTCCTAGGGTATTTTGAAGATAGCTACTTTTACTGCTTGTAGCGCATCATCAACAGTGTCCCACCAACGATCTTCAAACCTGAAGGTTAACAAGAATCCTTCATGCAAGATATCCCATTCACTCATGCCATGGTGGAGCTCCGTCTCAGTATACCAATTCATGGGTATGATATCCAAGGTATGATGGAATAGATGCACCCACTTAGGTTGTGGCTCTTCCCCATAGACCTTGGTCCATTTCGCGAGGTGTGCATGTGGATCATCCTGTTCGTCATACTTGTCTGTTAGTCGTATCTGAGGTTTCCCAAATCATAGGCACATCATTCTTCTACATTCCCGCCAGTCCTCAAAATTCCGCTAGTGTGTACCCCACCACCTTGCAGGCGTAGCGCGCAGTACCCATTTCAGAGCATCAAACCGTTGTTGTTCTGACACCTCTCTTTCAAATTTGTTTAGGAAATCATCCACTTTTCTCAACCTGTCATACATAGGCAGATCTCTTACCTCTATTGTCACGCAGTGCAATGACCTTATCATCATGTTGCAGTTAAGCGTGGTTACCTTGTGTAACCGGTTCTGCCATCGTTCTATTTCCTCATTTGAATCTAAGGTGCAGGAGCTTTCATGCTCCCACGAAATCTTTCCATCCACTGTTGGATTCACTCAGTCCTTCTCTCGCGTAATTATCTTATAGATACAGTCTAGATCATCATCACTGTCACAGTCGCGCACCAGCTTTGGGTAGTGCAATCCTTCTGCAGGGTCTAAAGGTACCACTACACGTAGTGACTTTTTCTCGAAAATCATCTTGCGCTTCTTTAGATTTATCACTCCATTCATGTCAATGGCCCAATCTATTCCTAGTAGCATGGGATATGGATTGCTGTCATCAACAATCTCTATCACTTTGAAATCTGCAAGCGTGCTCGCACCTTTAATATCCACCGTTATTCCCTGCAATCTTCCCATCGGTAGGATCTTTTGTTGGTTTTCCATTCACAATTGAATAGGAGACCATTGCAATGCGGGCCTGTCCATGCGCTCCCATGTCTGCTTTGGCAGGACGTTCGCATCCGATCCTAGATCCAAAATCACTTGATCCATCTCATATTCCATGATTTGCGCAGTCAATCTCATCTCACTTCCTGTTCGCGTTGTGTGATTCTCGAGCTTCCAGACTACGTGTGGTTCTCCTAGTTTACTGCATACAAATTCTAAAACACAGAAAATAAACAATGCGAGAGCATAACACATAAAACACATATACACAGAGATTTTCCCCTGGATCACAAAACCAAGACTACTAGCTTGATTTTTCATTATGTTCCTTTCAATGTTATAATACATATTTATACATGCTGAAGCATCCAATGCCATGGACCAAAAACCATCGCGTCCAATACCATGGACCGAAAACCATCGCGTCCAAAAACATGTGTGAAAAACATGCACAAAACCATAGGTGGGTCCAAAACCAAAATTTTCCGGGGCGCTGCCCCAAACCCCATAAAGTGGGGTTACGGGTACACCTCAAACCCCCTGTGACCCTCCCCCCCCTGCTACACAATCGATGCAATGAAAGGGGGCTCCGCCCCCCCAGTTAACTACGTGGGCTAGTTGTGGAAAGAATATAACACAACCCAACATTCTCCCACTTGTTGTTTTCTTTCCACAAGGGGCCACAAGAGAGCTTAGTCATTTTTCTAGCCTTGCAACGCCCATTGTTTCTCTACACCAAGAGAACTTCTCAGAGCTCACAGATTTTTTCAATGCATCTGCAGTATTCGTCAAAGTGTCCAACTTTACCAACAACACCTTTTTGTCTTCTATCATATCCCTCACAAAGTGATACTGAACATCAATGTGTTTTGTCTTTGAATGATATGCGGGGTTCTTTGCTAGGAAAATTGCACTTTGGCTGTCACAGTCTATCCTTATAGCTTCCTGTACTAACCCCATACTTGAACACAATCTTTACAACCAAACTGCTTCCTTCCTTGCATGAGTGGCTGCCATGTATTCTACCTCTGTAGTTGATAGTGCCACTACAGATTGTTTCTTACTCCTCCAACTGACTGCACCTCCAAATAGGTTAAACACATACCCACTTGTAGATCTTCTCTGATCTAGATCTCCAACCCAGTCTGCATCAACAAAGCCATGAATATCCAACACTTTGTCCAATCTTGGTCTTCCTTGGTAGCACAAACCATAATCACTAGTGCCACGCAAATACCTGAAAACCCACTTCACTGCTGTCCAATGCTCCTTTCCTGGTTTTGACATAAACCTGTTCAATACTCCCACTGCATGTGCAATGTTTGACTAGTATAGACCACTGCATACATTAGGCTACCGACTGCACTTGCATATGGAACATGAGACATGTCCTCTTCCTCTTCTTGTGTCTTGGGACACTGTTCAGCAGATAACCTCACACCTACAGGAATAGGAACCTTAACCGGTTTCCTATCCTGCATATTAAACCTCTACAGTATTGTCTCGACATACTTCCTCTGGTTTAACCAAAGCTTCCTCTTTGCTCGATCTCTTTTAATTTCCATGCCCAAAATATAGTTTGTAGCACCAAGATCTTTCATGTCGAATTTGGAGGACAATTGAGTCTTCAAATCCTGGATAATTTCTTTGTCATTTCCAACCAACAACATATCATCCACATACAAGACTAGATAAATAATATGGTCACCAATTAATTTAAAATACACACAGTGATCTGCTTTGCTTCTGGTGAAGGCAAGTCCCCGTATAAATGTATCAAATTTCTAATACCACATCCTTGGTGACTGTTTTAACCCATACAGAGACTTCTTTAACTTGCATACCAGTTCTTTCTTACCCTTCACCGCAAAGCCTTCAGGTTGCTTCATGTAGATTTCCTCTTCCAGATCCCCGTGAAGAAATGTTGTCTTCACATCCATCTGTTCTACCTAAAAATCAAAAGCAGCAGCAACAGATAAAAGTAATCTAATAGAAGTTACCTTGGCAATAGGAGAACAAATATCACCAAAATCAATTCCCGACACCTAGGAATAACCTTTCGCTACCAACTGAGCTTTTTATTTCTCCACTTTTCCTTCTGCATTTGTCTTCTTTTTGAACACCCATTTGCTGCCAATGGGTTTCCTTCCAGCCGGAAACTCCACCAAACCCCAAGCCTCATTTTTGTGCAAAGATGCCATTTCATCAACCATGGCCTCTTTCCAGAGTTTTCCATCCTCTGAATCCACTGCTTCCTTCACAGTTCTGGGATCATCATCAGTAACAGACAAAGCAAAATTTGAACAGAAAGTAGATGGAATATACCTTTCTAGTTTCCTTCTTTCTCAAACTGATCTTCTCACACCCGGAGTTTGTGGCTCTTCATCTTTTGATTCCTCCTCTACTGTAGAGTCTGATTCTTCCTCCTTTACCTCAAACTCTATCTTCTCAGGTTCCTTTGGTTGAACTTCATGTTTAATAACATCTTTTACCTCTCTAAACACCACATCTCGGCTATACACAACCTTCCGTTTGACTGGGTTCCAAAGCTTATAACCCTTTAAACCATTCTTATACCCAATAAAGATGCACTTCTCAGATTTACTATCCAACTTGGTTCGTTTCTCCTTTGGAACATGTACATATGCATCACATCCAAATACCCACAGATGTGAAAGAGAGGGTTTCTTACCAGTCCATACCTCTTGTGGAGTTTTATCCTCCAATGTTGATGAAGGTGATCTATTGACCAGGTAACATGATCTCTCCACTACCTCTGCCCAGAATTCCTGTCCTAACCCGGTACCACTGAGCATGCTTCTTGCCCTTTCCATCAATGTTTTGTTCATTCTTTCTGCAACTCCATTTTGCTGAGGTGTATATGGAGTAGTCTTCTGTCGTGCTATACCATACTTCTTACAAAATTCTTCAAATTCCTTACTACAAAACTCTCCACGGTTATCTATCCTCAACACCTTTATCTTCTTCTCTGTCTGGTTTTCCACTAGAGCCTTAAATTATTAAAACCTGTCAAAGACTTCAGATTTCTTCTTAAGGAATATATCCATGTATTCCTTGAGAAGTCATCTATAAATGATACATAGTACACAGACTTACCCAGTGATGGAACCTTCACAGGTCTAAACACATAACTGTGTACAAGCTGTAATATCTGTTTCACCCTCTTACTACTAGAGGGGAAACTCAACCGATTCTGCTTCCCATATACACAATTTTAACAGAAATCAAAATCTAGAGAGCTATTACTCATACCTTCTACCATACCTTTTCCATGAAGTATTAGAAGGCCCTTCTCTCTAATATGTCCAAGCCTTTGATGCCACAACATGGTCTTCTCTCTAGAGACCACTAGATTTTCTGCTCCACTTTCAGGAACGACAAAACTATTGCACCCATCAATAATAGTGCTACCTTGCAGCTTGTATAGAGTTCCAATCTGAACTCCCTGCATCAATACCAGTGCTCCCCGAACCATCTTGCAAGTATCCTTCTCGAACACTGTTTTTACACCTGCATCACCTAGCTTGCTTACAAAAATCAGATTTCTGGCCAATGTAGGAATATGTAGAACACCCGGAAGTGTTCTAACCCTTCCACCTTGCAAATCCAACTTTACTTTTCTGCAACCAATGATTCTAGCCTTCCTGTCATCCCCCAAGAAGACATCACCACCATCATATTTCTCATACTCGCAAAACCACTCTCTATGGGTAGTGAAGTGAAAGGATGTACCTGAGTCAATCAACCATGCCTCATGATCTACATGTGTACTTGAAGAGGCCAAATACACATCCCCACCTTCATCTGAGGTGGTTTCTGCCTCTGTAGAAGGAGCATCATCAGATTCCTTTCCTTTATCAGGAGCTTTAGATTTACAATCCCTTTTGAAGTGCCCTTCCTTTCCACATTTCCAGCACACCACCTTTACAGGTTTTCCTAGAGATTTAGATCTCCCTCTAGATTTAGATCTCCCACTCAATGACTTATTTTTGTTTCTGTTCTGGGACTGTCCTCATATAGACAAGGCATCACCATTCTGGCTCTCCATATTTTTTCGTCTCATCTCCTCCATCAGCAAGGATGAGACTATTTCATCAAAATGCAAGGCAGTTGCATTTCTACCTATTGCAATAACCAGACTATCCCACGAATCTGGTAGAGAACACAACAAACTGATGCACTTATCTTCATCTGAAATTTTAATATCAACAGATGCTAATTGACTTACCACAGTATTAAATGCATTCAGATGCCCTATCACCGAGTCTCCATCTTTCATCCTCAGGTTATACAGCTTTTTCCTAAAGAACAGTTTATTCACCAAAGATTTAGATTGGTACAAAGTCCCTAACTTGTCCCACAAAGCCTTCGCCATAGCTTCCCCTGATACATTTAGCAATACTGAATCTGAGACACACAATTGTATTGTGCTCTTTGCCTTCCGATCCAACTTCTTCCATTCTTCATCAGACACTCTCGTTGGTTTAGTACCCGGCTCTATCGCGATCCACTGATCTTTATCCACCAACAGATCCTCCATCTTGAGTTTCCACAACTCAAAACTTTGACCATTAAATTTCTCGATCTCTATCTTTCCACTGCTCGCCATCTTCTTTCACCACCAGAATCGATCTCGTAGATCTCCCACTGAATAGGGTCTACCACAGGCTCGAGCAAAACCACTCAGCAACAAAGGCGTCCCCTTAAAGCCAAAACAGCTCTGATACCAAATGTAGGTTTTAACCCCGTACAGAAATTACCTGCATATGAATTCTAAAACACAAAAAATAATAATGTGAGAGCATAACACATAAAACACATATACACAGAGATTCTCTCGTGGATCCCAAAACCAGGACTACCAGCTTGATTTTTCATTATGTTCCTTTCAATGTTATAATACATATTTATACATGTCGAAGCATCCAATACCATGGACTAAAAACCATCGTGTCCAATACCATGGACCAAAAACCATCGCGTCCAAAAACATGTGCGAAAAACATGCACAAAACCATAGGTGGGTCCACCCATCCTAACATAGGGTCCAAAACCAAAATTTCTCGAGGCGCTGCCCCAAACCCCATAAAGTGGGGTTACGGGTACACCTCAAACCCCTTGTGACCCCCCCCCTGCTACACAATTGATGCAACGAAAGGGGGCTCTGCCCCCTCTCTAACCCCCCCGGTTAACTACGTGGGCTAGTCGTGGAAAGAATATAACACAATCCAACAAAAATCACTTCATCCATCTCATATTCCCTGATTTGTGCAGTTAATCTCATCCCCCTTCCTGTTTCGTTGTGTGCTTCCTGAGCCTCCAGATTACGCGTGGTTCTCTTGGTCTAGCACATCTAGTGATGAGTTATTGCAGTCCCTTCACCAGTTTGATGTCGCGCAACACCTTCATGCATGTCTCTAGAAAGGTAGTGAGCATTGATGGGTCCATCTCCAGTTCTAGTTTATCTTTACTACCTGAAGTGGTGGCCTCCGTGAAGCTCTTCTTAGCTTCCATGAACATCTCCTTTGCACGCTCCAAATCAACTTCTGGTTCCTTTTTTGGAGCCTTGTGAACCCAGGCACTCTCTTCGGGTTGCTTTCCTTTGTCATCTCCTATCGTAATACCACTTCGGAGCATGATGTTTACATTCGGGTCCTATTCGCGTGGTTCAGACCTCATCATTTGTAGGTTCTAAGTCAAGGGAGGTTGGAGTGTTCCTTTATCGCACAAGCTCACTATTAGCGTGGGACAGTCCTCCGTCTCATGATCAAACTGGGTACAATATAAACATGACGCTCTCGTCAGATTTGTACAATCGCGGGCATAATGCCCTGGCCCTCCACAATTATAACAAATCAATTGTCTGCATCCCCTTCTTGGTCCCATTCCACCTCGAACTTGTCCGCACCCTAGAAATCCAGTGCACACCATCCTTGCATTTTGATCGAGGGCTGGCATTTTGGTCTGAACTCTATAGGTAGGAGTCTGATCCATCATCAATTCATAACTTCTACAAGTGCGCTCATCATGGCCTACTGATCTACAAAAATTACAGAACAACTGATGGGAAGTCCGCATACTTTTCTATAATAGATGGCAGTTATCTATAGCATGCTTCCCTCCTATCTAACAAATCGCACACCATAATGAAGGTGTCATGCTCAGTCCTGCTTGTGCCTCTAGTCTGAATGGCATTGGCCCCCCTCCTGCTAGGTAGTTCGCGAAAACTAGACAATGGTCCTTGTCATGTCCCTGGCCTTTGCGCTTTATGCACCATAATTCCTCGCGCGCTTCTGGGTGAGTTGTCCTGTCTTGCTTCAAACTCTGCATCTCAAGAAACAAGTTTTTCAACTGCCTGTGGATCTGTTGGACTCCCAGGTTAGGATCTTGTATCGGGGTCTCATGCAGTCTCATTACGATCTCCAAGACCTTGGCTTGAGTGGATAGTTTCTGCTGTGAGAGCGTGGTCCTTAGATGCGGTGTTAGTGATGCTACAAACCATGCATGGTGTTTCCCATCCGTTAAGGTCATGTTGGCTTCACAAACCATACCCTTCAGTCTCTGATCCAGCTCCCATGGGGTCTCGCCTGGAAGCATCGCAATTTCCTTAAACTCGATAATCCACTGTGTCTCTGATTTTAGGCTGCTAAATTCCCTATTTAGCATAGCTTGGATATCCGCGATCCTTGTGTTTGGATTGTCATTGGAATGCTTAATGTACCATGTTAGTGCGCGATCCTACAAGGCGCTGACCAGCGTTTCCTTCTTTATATTGTCATCTGTGACTCCTTTTTCTTCCCATACAACCTTTACCATGAACCAAAATTGCTCTGAATCTTCATTCCCTACTCCTTTGAACACCGAAAACTTTATTGCGCTCGCCATATTGAACTGTGGTGGTGGTAGAGGTGGTGTGGGTGAAGATGGGGGTGAAGTTGGTGAAACTAGTGGTGGTATAGGTGGAAGTGGTATGCACGGAATTCGTTGCCTTATCAAATTGATCACACTTCTTGGTGAAACTTTCGCAAGCGCTTCCTCGCTTTCCTGTGGAGGTGAAATCAGGGGGCTATTTTCTATCTCTGCGCTACCTTCTATAGAATTTCTCACTGTAGATCACCAGATTATGCAATATACTAAAGAAAAATACTTGATCTATTTCTACAAACAAACTTGTGGAAGCTTAATCGATTATGAGAAAGGTCAAATAGAACACATATAATAGAGAATGAGAAATCAATCACACATGAACACAAAATAATACTCTAGGGAAAGCCTCGACTAAAAACCTCACTATCTGTATTATCATACAAGTAGAAATATCTCAGGATTACACAAAGCTTTAGCTCACAAGCTATCCAACACTCAGTACAATCCCTCAATGCTACTCATAGGCAGAATAGAAAACACATATGCCTTCCTTCAGTCCTCCAAGCCTTCTATTTCCTTGTGCAGTTTTCTCCTGGGTCCTCTGGATGCGACCTGTGTGAATTCACCTCTCACACAACTCACCAAACTCAGAAGTAACTGTGCAATCCTGAAGGAGATAATTCCTTTTGCATGGATGAGTTTCCTATGTAGGAAAATTCCTCCAACTGATAGTACACTTTCCCTTCCTTTAATCTCAACTGGGTCTTTCTCTAAACTGGCATGCATGAGTTATTTATGAGAGAATATTTAGTTATCTGGGGAACACTAGTTGCATGCATGCATTCATTAACTGACTAGACTCACAATTAGTTCCTCCAACTGTTTGGAACTAATTTAATTGGACTTAACTCAGTTAATTGAGCTAACTAATTACAACTCAAATACAACTCATCCTTATCTCCTTAATTAAGGGATAACTTCCTCAATCAAAGGGATAACTATTGCATGTCTTCACATAGACTTTATGTTTGATTTTCTCCAACTAATTAACTCAAGATGAATTACTTAATTATTTTTCAAACAACTAGTGAGACTAAATTCGAATTTTAATTCTCAATTTTAATTCAGGGACTAATTAAAATTAGAATCTATCCTGAAATGCTATTTATAGCAATGCTATTTTTAGCATTTATTGTTGCTATTTTCAACACCTTCATTTCTATAGATCCTCCCACTTCACATAGCCCCAAAAATCAATTTATTCGCATAACCCGCTTTTCACCCAGTAGCATTTTAATCCAAGTGTTCAAATATTTAACGTATTTACCTCATGGTCCTTTGAGGAAGCGTCATTCCGCCTCATTGTAGCTGACTAAAGTATCTACCATGAACTTGGCGATAAACCCTCCTATAATCTGATCAAGCCAATGGTCCACAGCGTGCACAATCTTATCTTCTGAAGCTTCCAGTCTGCGCACCAATTCTAGAGTCCACACAATTAGTTTGTCGAGCCTACACCTTCCCTGACTGTCTACTAGCTTCACAATCCATTCATACAACTCAGAGAGGAAGGATGCAAAGAAAATTTCATGGATTTCCATATATAAGTAGTGCTCTAACCACTCTTCCTTTGATACTCGCGGATTCCTGTTTTCCTGTGTCGTGAAATCGTGAATCTTTCTGTCCAGCCATTCTTCAATTTCTTTCTTTGTCATATTCTAGTGACAAGTCATCAGACATCTCTTATGCAGATCCCAATCCCGACAACAGAACCATTTGTTGGCTTGTTGGCGCTTGACCCAGGTTCAGAGTTGATTTAGCCAAACAAATCTCAGTACTACTGGCCCTTTCGGCAACAGTCCACGAAGCATGGACTGAGGTCTCACCTGAAGTAGTATGGGAGGGTGCTAGAACTAGGTTTCTGCACCCTTGGAGATGTCTGATGAGTTCAAGTGTTTTGTAGTTTGACCCTGCATGCACGTTGCTACACGCACTTTCCCCTACCTCGCAGCCTGAGATGCTGCCTTCGTGTAGCCCTACTCGGGGGCCAAACGCTGTTATTACCCAAGTCCTTACTAGTATTCCACTATTAGTTGATTAACTTGGCCTACTTGCGTGCTTTAAGTTATACTTAGCAATATAAATCATTCAAACAGGTGCGCATAGTAAATAAATAGTATATTCGCAAATTATCTCAAACATGCAATAACCCGAGAACAGATACACAGAATTATGATAAAACTTCTCTTTATTAATTTCTTCCTCAGTTATAGACTCGACTCCACCCTGCGCACTCAACTGCGGACTACTAGGCCTCTGCGCACTCAACTGCAGAGCCTTCTCCTACTCTACAACCCAAGACACACTTAGTCACTTAGACTCTTTCTTTTCTCTACTACTTCGCTGCTATATTTTACACTTATAGCCTCACTCTATTTATACAATCCCATGGTTTGTGGACCATGGGTAGGCCGACATTACATTACAAGACTAGGGCAGACAACCCTGTGACTCTATCATACATTTCGTGCTCTGCGCCCACAATTCGTGGAGTCTTTACAACAATATCCGGTCAAAACTTGGGCTTTGATCCCCGAAACATGCCTTGGGGGTATTCCATGCCCAACACACTCCTCTTGTAAGGATGATAATGATGATGATCATGGTACCTGTCAGAACCAGAAGTAGAATAGAACATGTGTCCATCACCTCTCTTATCTGGTGTATCCGAGAACCTACCATCTCTGATCATGTCATCCATATCTGACTTGTTCCCTCCATGAGACCTACTTCCTTATGCCCCATTAGTCTAATTCTCTTGCCCATGGATGATCCTAAATGGTCCCTATCTCTACAATTATGACAAGCTCTAAAGGATTACTACATTGACTTCTATTTATTTCTCCTGCACTTGAATGATTCTATCATTATTTTCATTGCAACTTCTTATTTCTACCCTCAAACTTCTCAATGTATCTGCTATGTTAGAAGAGTTACCAACACCACACTGCTCATTTGATCCATATGGAGAGTCTTGTGAATTATATTCTACCATCTTGCTAGTCATATTTGATCCTTTTCCTGCAAGTATACCATGTCAGCTTAAACCAAAACACAACATTATAAACACACATCAGTATAGTTCAGGGGAGGATATCTCATCCACAAGATCAACCAGATTAGTGCAATACATGTATAAACATAATCATATCAACATATAATCATCATCTCCACCATTATCCAGCTATCAATGCATGACCATACCAACCACATGCCATTATCCCATGCACAACAACCATAACCATGCTGACATATTCATAATGATGTATAAACATTGACATGAATAAAAAGTGCATAACCGATATACACTCATGATGACCACATCCAACAACAACACCATTGAATTTGACATGGCGACACAAATGCAACCATGATGAACATCATGCATACACAACAAGGACATAGACCACACACATGAAGAACACATATCTAATCGACACATATGCATAACCAACGCATTCCACCCATCTAGTCCAAGGGGTGAACCATGCTCTAATACGACTTTGTAACACCCTCCTCCCACATTTACCAAAGATAATCAGTCAACTAGGATAAACATGTGACAAGAGGCTACTGTGATGTGATTCAACTCCCCATATATAGTTAAGGAAGTGGAACCGACAAAACAAACCCAATCTAACCTTACTCAGGAACTACAAACCCTTTAGGATACAACCAACCATTCCAGGTGCCGAACCCCTGAGACAACTTGTCTGTTTTCTAAGCTAGACCACCAACCACTCCCATGACAAGCCATGCATGTGACTGAGGCCCTCCAGTCACTCCCACAACAAGGAATGCCAATGAATGTGGCTTTTTTAAACTAGTTGTAAGCCAATGACCCCAAATTCTATTCCACTTTTTCAGGGCCAGGACTCAGGCCTCTGCCCAGAACTTCATGGAACTTCCATAAGTGTTAAATAACCATGAATTAAAGCTACTAATGAAAAAAATTTGTACAAGGACTTGACCATACCCCTACTAGCCATGACAAACATTTCATCAAACATATTACAAATATGAAAATTTCTACAGGTCATAACAACATATATGAGCATAGGGGTGTCATGCGGAAAGAGTCGACAGTGCGGACACAACCGACCTCCCTAGAAGCAAGAGCTTTCTAGTGACAAACAAAACAAATAAATCCTACTTTTCTCTAAACATGCATTGCAAATACAAGTAATCAGGGGATCTTTAACATACCTTTAGTCCAACGCTTTGTAGTAGTCCAGCCTCGCCGATCCGGATGAGCTCCTCCTTCTCTTCGAAACCTGCATTCACTAACAAGCCAAAAGATTAAATAGCACCTGATAAACTCATAAAACAATACATATCCATCATACAGACCAAGGAGTATATGAAACAAACCATGAATAACAATCTGTTGAGAAAAATAAGTTCATTTGCATTAAAAGGTAACAAAAGGAACCATTACAACCTGAGCCTTGGTGTTGTGCAAGTCCCTCCTAGGGTCCAGCAAGAGTTTTCCTTTACTTTGATCAGCTCACCCACTCTCAAATAAGGCTAGGAAAGGATGGGAATCTCTCCTCTCAAGCTTTACAAGGGAGTCCTAATTCCAGCAGCATCTACCCTTAGGAATGTTCAGCTTTTCAACCTCCCCTCCTTCTGGCCCAATGCCTGTATTTATAGTGCTCTAGAGGAAGTTAATCAGGTCCACCATCAATGGGATAAGCCCCTCTTTGGGTGGGTTAGCTCCCCTCTTGATGGGATAAGTTCCTCTTTGGTAGGGATACATGAACCATCTGGAGGCGCTTCATACACGTCAAACAAGCTTCTAGAATGCTCTAGAAATGACCACAAGTAACTTTTTTAAGATGAAACTCGCGCCTTTTGACCTTTACAGGGGTACGCACCCATCCCTTTACATACAGAGTGTACAAGTACGCAGGTATTGTGAACTTGGGTTGCGTACACGCAGGTAAGGCTGAGAGAAACTGCGTACCCAGAGATATATAGATTTTTAAAGACTTTCTCTCTTTCTTGGAGTTTGACATGAAGAGCAGAGGTATAAGACTTGCCAAGGAGGATAGTATGACAGTTGATGGAGCCATACTAACTGCAAATAGTCATGGTGACAAATTTTAGTGTAACAGATTGCCCCCTAAAGTGCGAAGCCTGTAGTAGATTAGGGTTTCATATCATCTAGGAAGGGTGAAGTACTTTATCATTTCAAGGATTATCTTGTGGAGAGCCCAGTCGGAACCTACAAGTATTCAACACAAAATACATATATATGATCATATCATCGCTGAGTAGGCATTCCCATATTCAGATTGAAAATTTTAACTAATTGACTATCTACTGCTCTGATACAGGAATGATTCTGCAGTACATCATAATCATAGACTTTTGTAGACATAGTATGGACGCAGCCATCTGTTTATGATTAGTCTACTGTATAATGAATACAAAACTCCTCGCAGCCTGGATGGTGGAAACTAGATCCAAGGTCTTCATTTCTACTTCCCGAACAGGTACGATTCTATCCATGCGAATAAATGAGTTGATGTCGAACATGGTAGAATCCACTTGATTACCAGTCAATGATGTAAACTGTTAACAAGCGTGAGAGAGACCACCAGTGATGTCAATGGTTCTCAAAGTACCCAGTACAATCCATGAAATGTGAATGAATGAGTTGATGTCGAACATTTCACGGAATCCTTCGATCGAAAGTCAATGATGTAAACTGTCGTCAAAGGCGAGAAACCTGCCATTGATGCATGCAGACTTCAAGGTACTGACGATTCCTAAGTCATCTCTCTAGATAATGTGCTGATGTCGATAGAAAGCGACCCGTTGCAGGCAAGCCCACAACACGAAATCATAGTTCAAGTTGAAGAAATGTTGCTGTAAGGACTGACTCAGGGATGGTCAAAATGGATGACAAGTATTTTGCAGATGAATGATTTATTTGCAGTGACATCTTGAACACATAACGACACAACAGATGGCTTGGTGACGATTGACCCAAAGTTAATACCTGGCTGAAGACTTTCAATGTGGTTTGATCAACTGTGAGGCAAAGGATTTCCCAACCCAGGTGAATGGAAGGTGTCGTGTTCAAGAGTGGTGATAAGGTTTCTTCTGAGACAAAGGATAACAAATAGGCTCATTTTTCTCTCTTTTCCCCCACCATTTCTGGCAAGTACCTCTTTATTTTTTACAAGCTTGAGGAGGATAACATATGCTTGATTATAAGCTCATCCTTCGGATGAGTCCAACTTAGTTTTGATTCGAACCCTAAGAAGGAGTGGTCCGTTCCTGTTTGTAATCGAACAGGTCCTTTACTGTGAAATTTTAACGAGTCCAGTATAGGAGAAACTCGGCGTTTTTCAATTTTAGAGAGTCTGAAAAAACTTAAGAAGACTCCAGGGTTGAACTTTTTCGTAAATTTGTGTCTCCCAAGCCCGAAAAAGTATAAAATAATACTTGAGAGAACCGCTTGATCTTGCGACCAAGGAGTACTTTCATGATTAGTGTCTTTGACCTGAAAAGTAAAAAGCGATCAAGGACACGTCGTTTTATTTCTAGTATCGAATTTGAAACGACAAAAATCCGGCAATCTTTTCCTGTTTTTACGGTCAGAAAAGGGCTATAAGGGGACCGTCTTTTAATTCCGTTTTAACGAGTGTAAAATAAACGCTCGGCAATCTTTTCATATTTTAGGAGTCTGAAAAGGGCTTAAAAGAGAACTCCAAGGTTTCACTTTTTCGTAAGTTTTAACGAGTTCGAAAAAATGATAAAAATGTACTCATATGGCCGACTTTCAATTTAATTTATGAGCAGGAAAAGATGGAAAGAACTCGGCATTTTCATTTGTTTTACGAGAATGAAAGATAGCAAAATAATCTCGGTATTTTCATGAGTTTAACGAGTCTTGAAAATAACTAAAATTGACTCGAAATAGGTTTCATTTTTACAAAAGCTTGAAACAGAGAAAAACTATGCTTCAAAGTAGTTTCATTTTTACACAAGCTTGAAACAGAGAGAAAACTGTGCTTGATGCCCCCTAAGCATAACTGCTAGAGCGCATGCCCCCCCAGCTTCATTTCATTCAACTCCGGTGGATGAAATGAAGGTTCAAGTACGAGATCATTTGAAAGACCTGACCTAAAATTACGTAAAAAACTGAAACAACTAACCTAAATATACAACTTAACATTTATGAGATCTAGTCAAACTCTCGACTCAATTAGGGAAGGATTTGTTTCATTTTTTAACGAGCTTGACACAGGAAAAGAACTATGCTCGGATTCGGTTTCATGTTTACGCAAGCTTGAAACGAAAAACTATGCTTGTTATAAGTTCACATGCCCCCAGCATAATGATGCAAAACGAGGTACATTCCCCCCAAGCTTCATTGCATTCAATGAGGTGGATGGAATGAAGCTTTACTTTCAAGATCTTGGCAAGACTTGTGGGAGTTGTTTCATTTTTTAGTGAGGTTGACACAGGAAAAGAACTATCCTCAAACCCTTGTTTCATTTTTTAAACGAGCTTGACACAAGATAAGGAACTATGCTCATAACTACTCTCTACAATCTACTTAACAAAAAACTTTACTCTAAAAACCTTGATTCATTTTTTAACGAGCTTGACACAGGACAAGGAACTATGCTCTAAAATCCTTGATTCATTTTTTAATGAGCTTGACACAAGACAAGGAACTATGCTCATGACTACTCTCTACAATCTACCTAAATAACCTATCCTTGTTTCATTTTTTAACGAGCTTGACTCAAGATAAGGAACTATGCTCAAGACTCCTTGTTTCATTTTTTAACGAGCTTGACACAAGACAAAGAACTATGCTCCAGAAGCTCACATGCCCCCAGCATAACGATGCAAAGCGAGGTACATGCCCCCCAGGCTTCATTGCATTCAACCAGATGGATGGAATGAAGGTTTACTTTCAATATTTAACTTGAAAAGGGAGTTGTTTCATTTTTAAGGAGGTTGACACAAGAAAAGAACTATCCTCATACCTGATTCATTTTTTAACGAGGTTGACTCAGTAACAGGAACTATCCTCAAAATCCTACTTTCTACAATCTACCTACATATCCTAAAATCTACCTGATTCATTTTTTAATGAGGTTGACTCAGTAAAAGGAACTGTCCTCATACAGCCTGTTTCATTTTTTAACGAGGTTGATACAGGAAAAAACTATCCTCGCACACACTGATTCATTTTTTAACGAGGTTGACACAGTAAAAGGAAATTTCCTCACACTCACTGATTCATTTTTTAACGAGGTTGACACAGTAAAAGGAACTTTCCTCACTAACACTGATTCATTTTTTAACGAGGTTGACACAGTAAAAGGAACTTTCCTCACTCACACTGATTCATTTTTTAACGAGGTTGACACAGTAACAGAACTGTCCTCATGGGCACCTATTTCATTTTTTAATGAGGTTGGCACAGGAAAAGGAACTATCCTCGCAACATTGATCATGGCTTCCAACTGGAAGAAAGACATGTCAATGGACACACCTTGATCATGGCTTCGAAGAGATCTTCATCAGAAGGAAGAATAGTTCTCTGGAAGGAACACATGTTAAGGGACTCAAAAGGGATAAGAACATCGCGTTCAAGTAATCCCATAGAGTTTTCCATGTCAATTACTGGATCTCAATCAAAGGAAGATGAGCAAACAGTGAGAGGCTCACTTACATCGGTAACTGAAGACATGGGACCAGTTGCCACATAATTAACCCGTGGCAGGGTAGATACCACTTTAGAATCAGGAACATTTAGGGGTGTCATATTATTGGTAGTTGAAACAAGACTAGGGAACGAAAGCTGGTCTACAGTCACAATATTGCCATTGTGAGGGAAAGACATCACGCGAAAGAGTGTCGATACGACAGCTTTCATTGCATAAACATAGTCTCGCCCAAGGAGTAAATTGAAATCCAAGGGACCTCGAACTACCATAAGATCAATACAGACAGTTTTACCTTCCAAGGTAATGGAAAAATTAGGAAGGATCCCTAAAGGTTCACTAATGGTTCTGTTAAAAGCTTTCAGATTTTGTGTAATAGGCGTAAGCTGAGGGGAACCCAAAGCTTTCCAAACAGTTGAGGATAAAATACTAACAGAAGCACCTTCATCTACCTGAGTACGATGTATGTCCCTACCACCAGCCTTGACAATGATTTGGAAAGGGATGGAGGAAGGAAGACGAGGTTCTGTCAGTCTATTCCAATCAAAGGAAAAGACCTCAGTGCTTGGAGGGGGTTCTGTAGAAACAGATGAAATGCCCCCCGGCATAGAAGAATCTGATGTAACAAGAAGAACATCAACGGTATGAAATTTACTCTCGAAAGGGAGAGTGTGATCGACCGAATGTGAAATTGAATCGACCACTTGATCAACTAATGGATCATCAACCTGAGTGACATGAGTTTCACTCTCCAATGGAAGAGTGTGATCGACTGTACTGGAAATTAGATCAATCACTCCGTCAGTTGACGGTAGGTTGGGAGAAAGTTTACGGTAACCAGTTGGAAATTCTTGCTGTGGAACAGTAACGTTTTCCAACAATGTTGAGGCTTCACCCATGTGAGGGAAAATGTGAGTTTGATGACTCCCTTTGCATAACTTACAAGGAAACCTAACTTTACCCTTTTTCCCAGGAACCTGACTATCACTGGTTGATGGATCAACGGAAAGTTGATGAGATTTTTCTGACCATACTTGCAAGACCTTTGGAATACCAGGACAATTGACAAGGAAGTGGTCACCCTTACAAAGCCTGCAAGGGTATTTGGGTTTACGATGCATGTCGGAATTTTCCTCAACACAACTAACACTTACAGCCATGGTTGGTTGGTTGACTTCTTTCTTATCTTGCTTCTTCTTCTTCTTCTTCCCTTTCTTCTTCTTCTTAGCCTCCTGGTTACTAGCATCAAGGCTTTTACCAGGCGAAGAGGAAGAAATGGAGGAAGAAAAATTAGGCGAAGAAGGTAAAGGGTCAACAGAAGGTTGGTGATGTTGAGATGGTGAACTCTGTTGAGGTGAAGCATCCGGTTGAGGTGGAACAATTGGAGTACTTTGGGCCAACGAAGTTGAAAATAACCATATCGGTAATCCTATTGTAAATCCAGGTAATGACAAAGTAGCCATATAAGGAGGACCAACATTTCCAAAGTAAGGAAAAGTACTAGGATTCTCGTTAGGAGGGGTTCCTAGGTTGGTAAATTCCGGAACGTTTGCCATTATATTCAACTTCAGTGAATTTTATTAACAATTTATAACTAAAATTAACAATTCACAATTCACACCTAACAATTAAAATTCACAATTCACACCTATGGTCTCTAAAAGTAAAAACAAACAAATTAACATGCGCTATCAAATCTAGGAGTCAAACCATACACAAACAGTAACCTTCCGGACCGAAAACACTAGTTGGGGATGAAATCCAACATCGCAGAATCCAGTACAGAAGTGGCGGGTGGAACAGTTACCCCGGCAACCTGCTTAATGAATAGACTGGACCAAGTTCCTCCACTTTAACCGTCTCGAGTGAAGTGAACCCCCCAGAAAATCCAAGTGAGTCTAGCCGACGTCTGCTCCAGGTACAGTGGGATCTTCCCTCCACCGTCACCTTGGGTAGAACCCTAAAGATAATGGTCACTAAGGTCACCAACAGCAACAAATATACCTGGGGGAACAGTCTATGACCCGATAGCATGCAAGGGCAGAGTATCAAGCTCAATCCCCTTGCCGGCTCCTTGACAATAATCCAAGGTTTTACCGACAAGTGACCCCAGGCTCCTCGACAATAATCCGAGGTTTACCGTTTGTAGTACGTGCGTATCTGGCGTCGTTCCCAATGAAGGAGGATTGATCCCCTCACTGGTTCGGACACGATCTCGTGCTTCTCCTTTAAGAGGAGCTTTCCCAGAGTACAAATGAAACAGTTGGATTTGTCCTACCACAAGATGAGCTACTTGTTTGGTTTTGCTGTCTTGGAGAGTTAATTACTCTCCTACTCCAAGACACTAGCCTGATCTATATTGGTGTATCAGAGCCCTAGAAATGTAAAAATTACTGGATGAATTTTAATTAAGCGCTGTGTTATTAAGGCTGTTATTACTCAAATGGGTAAATGGATACGAAACCAATGGTGTTATGACCCGACTCAACTGAATGCAATCGAATATGATAATGTAATCCTTTCAATTCGATGAATCCTAACTAAAGTAAGGAGAGAGTTTCCATTCACTTCCAACAATGCAAAAATTGATCACTAAGAGAAAATATAACAAATTCTCTAATGCACTAATTTTATCAAGAAAAACTAATGCAAATCAATTCCAAATTTTTTTATTTTTATTTTTGTGTAAATTCAAATCAAAGAAAACTGATCTAAACCTACAATTGATTTTTCAGAATGTAAACTATGCAATTGTAATCTATGCACAATTCACTTGAAAAGTATGCAAATGTAATCTATGCACATTTTTCATTAATATTCTGAAAATGAGAATTCTAATTATGCAAATGTGATCTATGCAAGAGAATTCTCAGACACAAGATGATTCTAATGTAATCTAAGAACCAACCAAGTGCAAGTCGAGAAAATTGGGTGAGAGTTCCAAAGATCAAAAAATAAAAACACTCAAAGGCGATTAACACTCATACACAAGCAAAAAGATGCAAAATTGTGAAAAGATTGAGAGAAACCTCCAAGTAATGACCAAAGGAAATCAAATTAATAATTTCTCAAAAAAGAGACTCAAAACACCCAATTGATAAAAGCTGAGAGCAAGAATGCCAATGAAACAAGCTTAGGTGAAGATTTATGGCAGATAACCAGTGGATCTGGGCAGCAAAAACAAATTAAAAACAAAATCTAAAAGGCAAAAAGGAGAAAATTGAAATTTTCTTAATTTTGACAGGGTACGCAGGCGACCTGTTTGCACAGGTGCGGGTACGCTCTGTGCACAAAGCTACAGTGCGTACAGGTACGCACTGTGCTCAACTCAGAGGCTGCGTACTTCTAGCAAAACAAAGAAAAACTAAAATCTAATTTAACCCTAAGCTAGCCCACCCAAAAACACAGTCAGATAGCCAAAAACCAGAAAACAAACGACTTTTCTCAGATCAAAAGTTCATAGAAAGGAAAAAACATTCACATTAATGGATTCCCCAGTATGGTCGCCATTTTGTCATGCGGAAAGAGTCGACAGTGCGGACACAACCGACCTCCCTAGAAGCAAGAGCTTTCTAGTGACAAACAAAACAAATAAATCCTACTTTTCTCTAAACATGCATTGCAAATACAAGTAATCAGGGGATCTTTAACATACCTTTAGTCCAACGCTTTGTAGTAGTCTAGCCTCGCCGATCCGGATGAGCTCCTCCTTCTCTTCGAAACCTGCATTCACTAACAAGCCAAAAGATTAAATAGCACCTGATAAACTCATAAAACAATACATATCCATCATACAGACCAAGGAGTATATGAAACAAACCATGAATAACAATCTGTTGAGAAAAATAAGTTCATTTGCATTAAAAGGTAACAAAAGGAACCATTACAACCTGAGCCTTGGTGTTGTGCAAGTCCCTCCTAGGGTCTAGCAAGAGTTTTCCTTTACTTTGATCAGCTCACCCACTCTCAAATAAGGCTAGGAAAGGATGGGAATCTCTCCTCTCAAGCTTTACAAGGGAGTCCTAATTCCAGCAGCATCTACCCTTAGGAATGTTCAGCTTTTCAACCTCCCCTCCTTCTGGCCCAATGCCTGTATTTATAGTGCTCTAGAGGAAGTTAATCAGGTCCACCATCAATGGGATAAGCCCCTCTTTGGGTGGGTTAGCTCCCCTCTTGATGGGATAAGTTCCTCTTTGGTAGGGATACATGAACCATCTGGAGGCGCTTCATACACGTCAAACAAGCTTCTAGAATGCTCTAGAAATGACCACAAGTAACTTTTTTAAGATGAAACTCGCGCCTTTTGACCTTTACAGGGGTACGCACCCATCCCATTACATACAGAGCGTACAAGTACGCAGGTATTGTGAACTTGGGTTGCGTACATGCAGGTAAGGCTGAGAGAAACTGCGTACCCAAAGATATATAGATTTTTAAAGACTTTCTCTCTTTCTTGGAGTTTGACATGAAGAGCAGAGGTATAAGACTTGCCAAGGAGGATAGTATGACAGTTGATGGAGCCATACTAACTGCAAATAGTCATGGTGACGAATTTTAGTGTAACAAGGGGTCTCATACTCACCTGAGAATCATCAAGAAGACTTGATGCCTTGTCACAATAGTTTCATTCTCATCTATTAGGTGATACATTCATTATTCATTCATTGACTAATTAAAACATGATGAAAGCCATGAATAAGATCTGTCATAAAACTATTCCTATAACAAACATATAACCAATAGAAATAACAAGGATATAACAACCATAAGACCAGATATGAACAAGTAAATTTACACATGAAATACCAAAGGAGAAGGAACTCTTATTAATGTATGCATAATCCAACCAAGTCAGGGACTTCCACGAACCACCCGACCATAGATTCGGTTGAACCAAATCTTTCTTTTAGTTAATCACCCCCGTGAAATATCCTAAGCATGAATGTGGGACTCACAACAAAACCAACCAGGGCTTCCTCAATATTTATCGTATATTCCACCAAGGGCTTCCTAAGCCCAAAACCCTCATCAATACAACCAATCATTATTGCAATCCCATGAGATCACCAGGCCTATACAAGCATGGATGCTTCTAGAACGCTTCACCTAAACTGTGAGGAATTTGTCCGTCTCAACCTATCAGCTTTACCGTGTATCCTGCCATTACCAGTCAAGGGATTCCTATGCCTACAAGGTAACCACCCTCTGGGCTTTACCATGTATCCTGCCATTATCGATCAAGGGATTCCTATGCCTACAAGGTAACCACCCTCTGGGCTTTACCATGTATCCTACCGTTATTGATCAAGGGATTCCTAGGCCCAATCAAGGGTATTCACAATTAGGCATTATCATAAATCCCATCCTAAGATTCCTAGGCCTTGTGATCAATCCTGAGACCACCCCACTCAACTTCGAATCCATCCAACAATCCAACTCAACCAAAATAAGTGAATCCCATCACACCATGGCTATCCAGTAATGGTAAGGAAAGGCTGAAATCCATTTCACACATGGAAAAACCCATACCAATGACAACAAGAGAACCAAATACACACATGCATGTACCATGCATGCCAAAACTAGCAAGGAAATCATACATGCAACTTGATACCTACAAGCAATCCTACTATAGCCGCTTGATCCTGCTCTTCCTTGCTTGATATTTTGCTTCCTCTTACTTTCTTATCCTTCCTTTGCCTTATTTACTCCAGTGCTAGAGTGCTCCAAGAATGCTCTAAGTGTCCAAGAGTATGAGAGAGAGTAGAGAGAGAGCGCTCCAAAACTTAACTGACAAAAGGTTGTGAACTGATCCTCATAAGCCTTTTTGTTAATGAGGCATCTATTTTCTTTATTTTCCTTCATTTTCCTCCTCACATGCATCCTGTGACCTTTTACCTTCATTTTCTCCTAATTTCCATTATTTTCATAAATAAAATTCCAATTAATGCCACTTTTCCTTTCCAAAGCCTTTGCCATTGCCTTTTCCAATTTCCCTTAGCTATAATAACCAAATGAACACCCACACTAGGATTTTTTTTCCCAACATTCTGTTTGGAATACATTAAACATTTCCATGATTCACTTCCTTGATAGCGAATTATATAAACTAGAATTTTAATAGAAGTTAAAAGCTTAGTTGTCGTTTGATGATATGGTTTCAAGTATTTAGTTTGTCAAAGTTTTTATTGTAAAATAGGTTAGAAATATACTTCATTGAGAAGCAAAGATATATTTGACATATACTATTTTTATCTCTCCTTTGTTTAATGTTCACTCTTTTGATTATGTACACATTGTTTTCTTAATAAATTTTCCTACTTATACAATTGCACCTTAATGGTAAGAGTTCATATATGATCACTAAGTTTTCTGAGTAGACTAGATCTCGTGATTCATGAGGAGGCCCCCCTGTTCCATAGGAGAAGTGTAAATTAACTTCTTTTCATTTATCCTTTATTGATTTCATTTACTCTGTTTTGATGCTCCGTTCTTGTTATTATTTTCTATAGAATTTCAGTCATTCATTTTTAGTTGTTGGTGCAGAGATAAAGCACTTCAATAAACACTCGAAACCACAAAACCTTTACCAGTTATTTTTGCTATTAGTTCTTCATTTTTTCAAGCATTCTTAGTCTCAGATTTATAGATAGGTTAAAATTTCTCACATGACATCATAGATACATCATGGTTTTAAAGATGAATGAATTCTAAGTTGCATATGCATACTTGAGTATTTCAATTTTCCTTCTTGGTTTGGTATTATGTCAATTTGTTGAAAATAGTAATAGTCCACCCTTACATTTCATAGATTAGAAGACTCCTTCACAATATAACTTACCTTTTATTTTCCATAGATCACAATTTTCCTCTATCTTCTATAAATTAGAAATTGATTGCTTTTATAGACTAGAATTTAAAAGTTTTCATATTATAGGCAATTTGATTAATTTCTAGAAATTAGCTTGCTACTCTTAGATTAAATTCATTGCTTTCCTAGAATATAAATTTATTTCTCTTTCTAGAATAACATATTCTTGATTTTATAGAATTGAAGTAGTTAAATGCTTTAAGTGAATGTGAGTGTTCCCTATTCAGATTTCATCTCATAAGTATAATTTCATTTCAATCCTTAGAATAAAGTTTTGCATCCTTTCAACATTCATTGTTTTCAATAGTATAGAATTCTGATTTAATTATTGAAATTGAAAAGTTAATTTCCTAGCACATATAGTGAAATATACTTCATAAGTGTACGTACTTGCATTGAAATTTTAATGTAAGTAATTTAACACTCAATTAAATTACCCAATATTTTTGGTGCCATTCTTGGGAAGGATACATAGGCATTAGATTTCAATTTAGAATGCCTTTTTATTTACACAACTCTGATTAAGGAGAGCCATAAGACGAGAGGTAAGAACATGTGCATCATGATTGTGTGGTTCTTCTTAACTAGAGTTATTACATTGCATTGCATTATTTGCACTCATTCTTAGATGCATAAACAATAGAATTCATTTTAGAATGCATGTATACGGAAAGAGATTCTAGGGTTAGATTTGTTAGAAATTCATTTACATCATCACCAACCACTCCCACTAGACCACATGGTGTAGTAAAAGCCACATCACCATCCATCTCACAAATTCCATCTTTTGCAAGTAGAAGGAGACTCATAAGGTAAAGCTAACTGAGATTACAACTAGAGAAGATCCAACTTCTTCTACCTAATGAGTAGTAGAGGAACCTGTATCTCCATCTGAAATAGTTATCTATCTTTCCTCAATAGGGGAAAAATATTCTGACAACAATTAGAAGTACCTCCTGAAGAAGAAGAAGAAGAAGAGGAAGAAGCAGAAAAAGAAGGAACTTGGTATGAATAATCATTAATAGATGAACCAGAAGATGAAAATCCAATTGAAGAACCTTATTACCTCAGTTTATAAGGCTCAAGGGAGAAAGGTGAGGGGGGAATATTTCCTCCAAATGGACATGAAACTATAATAGGATGAGGATGAGGAGGAGAACGAATACAACCTAGAGGAGGAAGAGGAGGAAGAATACCCCCTCTTGGTGGTGCAAAAGGTGGTAGAGGTGGAGCTTGAAGAAGAGGCAATAATGGGGAGGATGACTATGAAGAAGATCCTTATGGATTCCCCATTCAAGAAACTGACACTAATGTTAGTATGAAAAATATCTCACCATTAGTACTTCCTAACTTCCATGATATGAGAATGGAAGACACGAAAACTTTTCTCTTTGAATTTGAAGCATTAAGAACATCTTATGATTATTTACTTGATGTTAAAAAGTTGAAATTATTTCTAGCCACACTCAAAAAGGGAGATTTTAAACGGTTCATGGGCCTTGGCACTAACTCAATAAGTCCATGGGATGAAATGAGAAGATTGTTTTTAGAAAAATATAAAGACTATTGTATAAATCATGATCTTAAAGAGGAAATATTTAAAATGACTCAAAAATAGATGAGAGGCTTGAGGATTTGGTAGAGATATTTGTATATAATGTTAAGAGAGAAAAATTGCATAATCGAGGATTTTATACATTCAAAACTCTCTTACCTAGAGCTATCAGGGATGAATGCATTGACCTTTTTAACCTAATTGGTAAAGGAGATGTGTCTCAATTATAATTTGAACAAATTTGTGAGTTGTAAAAACGCATATCAAGAGGAAAAGCAAAGTATGATAGAAGTCTTAGAGATCCAACCACTACATGAGTAACTAAATATGCATTAGGCTCAATAAGTCGAGTTGAACTTGGCAATTCGCTTGATCATTTTAAAATAGATATTCTTGGAAATCTTAGTGAACAGATTAATATGTTAAGAATTCAAAACAGACAAAAATTTGACAATGATTCTTTGTCTATATTTGATCCTAGATGTGGAAAGAAACATGCATTAAGAAAATGTCCACTTGAGAATATTCAAATTTGTGTTATTTTTATATAATCACATGCTTTAAAATATTTCCCATCACTACTTGGGTTGAAAAAAGTTTACCAAAAATATAGTGGAGCAAGATAAAAAATAGAAAAAAATTGCTTTGTCACTCCTAAAAGGCCTTGGCAAACTAACCAACCAGGTATGATGCAAGATCACAATTCAAAATTTCAATATTATGCATAACAACCTCTAAATAGTTAGAACACACCCCTACCTTGGAAAATCTTGCCACCCCAACCTTAAAATCCATCCTGGTCATAGTTTTGGCAAGAACCTATGGTAGAAATCCACAATAGCATCAATATTTTCTTCAATACCCTCAATACCAGTCTCAATATTATTCTTCACCATCACAACCTCCATGACCTTAAATTCACCCACAGTTGACTACAAGTCAACCTCTTCCATTACCACCCACTCAATTTCCTCAAATTAAAAATCAATTACCTACAAAATCGTACCCAAACCCCAATAATAAAGTACCTTAGTAACCCACTTATAGTGCTAAAGTACAAAATTTCCAAAATTACATGATAGTCCCCTTAGATTCAAATGATATACATCTTAGATTCAAGAGAGTTTTACAAAACAAAATGTCTCCTATTGTCATTAAAGAACACAAAGAGGGTGGAACTCCTAAAAAGGAATAAATTCCTGGCAAGATAGATGAAAATGAAATAATACCAAATCCTACTACTCCTCTAACATAGAAACCCTCCATATCCTTGCAAAACTCTCCTTTCTCGAAAAGATTAAAAATAGATAAAGGTGTAGAGAAACAATTAATGTTGCCACATTATGACATTGCTAGATGAGTTAAAGAATGTTTGCATAAAAATTCCTTTACTTCAAGCAATAAAGGCTATTTCAATTCTTGTAAAAACAATAAAAGAGTTGTGCATTAAAAAAAACTGGTATAAAAATGAAAGAAATAGAAAAGGTGTAACACATTGGAAGAATTGTAGAACTTATGATGGGAAAAACTACAATTGGAAAATTCTTAGATCCAGGGAGTCCCATTGTAAAAGTCCACATCAATAATGTTTAAATCCCAAACACATTAATCGACTTAGGTGGGATAATAAATGTTATGACAAAAAGTACTATGGATGAATTAAAACTAACTAATCTTTAATGCACTCCTACTATATTATAGTTAAATGATAGGTCTATTATTAACCCATAGGGTATATTATAAGGTGTACTTGTATCCCTAGATTCATGGGAGTATCCAGTTGATGTCATGATATTAACTCCAATGACCACTCTCAGTGACCATCAATCGATATCACGAAGGCCCTTGTTAGCCAGGACTGATACATTTATTAGTTGTAGACCTGTTAATATAATTATTTCTAATGACAACTGAATGGAAAAGTTTTCATTGTATCCAATAGCAAGAGAAATAAATAATTTGGAAAATGAAGAATGGATTAAAGATGATGATGGTGATTATGAATATATTCAACCAGTTTTAACTGTCTCACAAAATGATGAGGAAAATAAATTAATGAATTTAATGAATAATTGTGATTTTTCTCAATATTTTCAAAAAAATTATTGCATACAAATGTTTGATCAAAATTTTCAAGAAAATTGTAGTATTAAAGACTTTCATCATGACAATCCAAGCTATCATTAAATTCAATGGAAAATTTTGGTAATACTCTTGTAGAAATTAGTTTAGGAAAAACATTAAATATCAATAATAGCATGGAGGTATTTCAAAAAGAACAATTGATTAAGACGTCGCAAAATTATTCCTCTGCATTTTCATATATATATGAATGATGCATCCAAGTATTTGGATTGATTCCTTTCATGTTTATATATTCCCATGCAAATGTAGAGGAGTAATTTTGCAATGCCTTAATCAATTGTTCTTTATCTATATATATATATATATATATATATATATATATATATATATATATATATATATATATATATATATATATATATATATATAATAGAATGTCAAACCTATAAGACAACCTAAGAGAAGGATGAATCCTAATTTGAGGGAGATGGTTAAAGAAGAATTACAAAAATTGCTCGATGTAAACTTTATCTATCCAATTTTAGAGTGCTAGTGGTTTTCACAGTTGGTTATTGTTCTAAATAAAAATGGAAGTGGAGATTTTGTATTGATTATAGAGAATTTAATAAAACAACTTTAAAATATCACTTCCCATTATCTTTCATTGATCAAGTTCTATATACATTAACAGGAAAAAATATTTTTCTCTTTGTGATGGATTCAATGGATATAATTAAATTCAAATAGCACCTGAAGACCAAGATAAGACAAATTTCACCTGTCCTTGGTGTACACATGCTTATAAAGTACTTCCTTTTGGATTATGTAATGCACCTACTACATTTCAAAGAGGAATATTAGATATTTTTTTTTGACTTGATCCATGATTTTGTAGAAATATATATGGATGATTTTATTGTTTAGGGAGATACTTCTTAAGAGGATTTAGAAAGACTAGAAAAATTCCTTGTTAAGTTTCAAGAAAATAATATTTCATTGATTAATGAGAAATGCTTGATGATGTTTAATGAACGAATTATTTTGGCACATCATGTTTCAGGTTCTAGAATTAAGGTGGATTCAACAAAGGTTGAAGTCATCTCCCAAATTTTGGTATGTAAATGCTAAAAGTACATAAGAAGTTTTCTTGGATTCATAGGTTATTATATAAGTTTTATTAAAAACTTCACAGAACTTGCTTCGCCACTTTTCAAATTACTCACCAAAGATTGTGAATTTCATTGGGATTTTGGTTGTCAAAAATATTTTTAATTGTTGAAACAAAAAAAATTTGAGGCACCCATCTTGAGAGGTACAAATTGGTCCCTTCCATTTCATATTTCCATTGATGCCTTAGACACAGATTTAAGGGCTATATTTGGACAAAAAGATCTAAAACCTTATGCAATATATTATACAAGGAAAAATTTAACTCCTGCAGTGTTGAATTACACAGTCATAAAAAAGGAATTCTTGGCAAGTGTTCATGATATCAATAAGTTTAGACACTACATTACTGTATATGAGACTTTTATTCACACAGATCATCATGATATCAGATATCTTATGAATAAACTAATAACTAATGGTATAATCACTTGATGGCTATTATTACTATAGGAATTCAATATTACCATTTTAGATGGGCCAAGAAAGAAAAACACAGTTGTTGATTTCCTTTCCAAGATGCAAAATGGTAATTTTATAATCCCTGTAGTAGATAATTTTCCCGATGAATATATTTTTGTAATATCTACTAAATATCCCTAGTTTGTAGATATTTCTAATTATTTGGCCACAAGAAAATTTCCTCCTTGGTTGTCAGCAAAATAAAGATGGAAAAGAGTTATCAAATTCAATGCACCTATTCTTGGATAGAAGGAGAACTATATCGTACATAAGCATATGTAATCGTTAGAAGATGTGTTCGAGAAGATGAGGTACTTGATATACTTAAAGTGTTTCATCATGAACCTTGTGGCATACATTTTGTTAAAAGAAGAACTGCATACAAAATACTTCTCTTGTGATATTACTTGCCTTCTCGTTTCAAGGATGCGAAGGAATATGTCAAGAGATGTGATAGCTGTCAAAGGATGGGGAAACCTATCCAATATGATTAAATTCCTATGAAACCACATGTACTAATAGAGCCTTTTGAGAAATGGGCTCTATATTTTGTTGGACCCATTAATCCACCATCCAAGCAAAAGAGGTGATCCAGGTGGCTCTAAAAGGATCAAAAATAAAAGTTCTCATATTTCATTGAAACTAGAACTAGTTCGAAGAAATTTTAGTCCCGATTCCAATGGCGCAGACGACACTGAAATCGAGTCCATATGAGAAAGCTATTACAGTTTGAAGTGTAGATTTTTGTTGTAGATTCAACATCATATGTGATATGCTAAAACAAAAGACTATAATCTACTCTACTCTTCAGTGAAAACCAAAATTGATCGATGAAAACAATAAACAGAAAAGGAAGAATATCAATCGCACATAACACAATATTTCTCTTAGGAAAGAAACTGCTAAAAACCTCGACTATCTATATTGCATTAACCAGAAGATTTGATAAGAAAATACAATGCTTGTTCAACCCAAACAATTCCTGCACAAGTACAATCTATCTCTCTGCTTCACAAACCAGCTCAAGCCAACACTTAACCAATTCTACTGCCTACCAAGCCCCTACTTCCTTGCGCAAATCCTGAGAGAATTAGCCATATTTAATTGGGAATTTTCCCACTCATAACTGCGCAATCCATCCATAGGCCCTCAACTAATTGCATGCACCATCTGTACAACTTGGAATATTATACAACTGATAGTACATTGTCCGTGAACTCTAATCTCAATTGGGTCTTCCTATGAACTGAAATGCATGAGTTATTTATGAGTTAATATTCAGTTAACTGGTGGAGCAATGAAGTTGCACTGGTGCCCGTCCCCACTACTATACCTCCTACTAGTTCCTCCAACAATTAGAACTAGTTTAACTAACTATAACTCATTTAGACTGAATTAATTAATTACAACTCATAATAACTCAACTTCAGCCCCTAAAATTTAGGGATCACTCTACATGACTCTATATAGACTTCCAACTCAAATTTCCTAAGCCGACTAAGTCAAATTAACTTAGTTAACTATTACAAGTTGCTATGAGAATAGAATTTCGATTTAATTCCTAATTTAATTCAAGGAAAAATTAAATTAGAATTTCTATATGTTATTTTTAACATTTCTTGTTGTTATTTTCAACATGAAGTTTGTACCAAAGGAAGAAAAAAAATCCAAAGTCAAAAGTCCACCAGAACATGCCACGTGGCACTCCCACACACTGTCACATGGTAGCCCAATCAACAGACTAGGGGGACCATAGCAAGTGATGTGGCAATATCACAAGTCAACACATGACATGTAGGTGACAAAAGTGACAGATGATGTGGACCAATGAGAGCCTAGCACATGGTCCAATCATATGGTGCCACATGGCACCTGAAATTAGGCCCAAGTGGCATTGGGATGGTGCAAGCTCAATTTTTGTCTTATTCTCATGGTTTGGGGAGTCGTTACAATATGGACATATGGATACCATATATCATATGGTTTGAAAAATATATTAAAACCAAAATTGGGCTTTAAAACCACATTAAAGCAAAATTGGGAGTCCATGGCTTTTGAACCCAGAACCTCCCCAACAAGAACTTAGTATGACTATGCCGACCGTTGTGCCAACTACACACTTTGTCTTATTCACTCTCACACTTTGTTATAAAATGTCATTCAAATGGTTCAAAGGTAACCATGGAGAATACATGAGAGATGAGGGCATAGTGTTATGGGAAAATTTAGTGTTTCTTCAAATGACTAACCCCTAGACCTAGTAGCTAGTCTAGAACAACAGCCAAAGTAATTCCATTTCTTTTTCTATAGCTAACAGATAAAAGAAAGAGGAAAAAAATAACCAACCCGTATCTCTCGCTCGATCCCTCTTCCCTTTGACCACTTTCGCCGCTCCCTTCCATACTTAACTCGCTTGGAAGGTACCTACACACAAGCTGAGATAGAAAACCATCAAAGCATACATATCAATCTGTTAACTACACATATTATAGAATCGAAAGTAAAATATACATCATATAACACATGAATGGGAAAAAGCATAGAACTCTTTATTAATAGAAGGAAAGATTACAACCCATGTAGATGCATGCTCCGATTAGTGTCATCCTTCCAGCTTCAAACCCTTCTCTCCTCATGAAGCAACAATTCGACATCATCACAATACTCTTGCAAATCTCACTCAAACAACATTTCCTTAGCTCAAGAAGTTCCAACCTAGACCAGCCTTTGAATGCTTGGTCATTTTATAGCTAAATGGAGGAGGTTAAGCCATTAATGGCCCTCATGAATGCTTTGCCATAATTGGGAAGTGGTTCCATGGAGGAAGGGATAATAGATTAAGGTTTATTCATCTCCTTCCTCATCAAAATGCGAGCCCAATCCATCTAGAAACTTCTAGAAGGATCCATTGGATGAGGAATCCAATGGATTCATTTAAAAAATTCAATGAATCTCACTCATCGTAGGTGAAACAAAGGCTAGGTGTGATGAATAACACCCAGACAGTGTAGTTCCTGCAATGCATTGCAGCCTGATAGAAGGCTACCTGCGTTGATTACCTTAGGGGAATTTTTTAGATGAATGGTGACATGGAAACTCTTGGGAGGCAAGCATGATGTAGGTTAACTTCATTAGGGAATGAAAACAACTGAATTAGGGATTGAGGGACCCTAATAATACGGATCTGGAAGTCGGGGTTGATGTGCCCAAATTTTCCTGTAACAGTTAGCCCCTAAAGCATGAAGTCGAAAGTAAACATGTCGAGTGAGATGCTTTACCACTTGGAGAGAAGGTTTCGAAACGGAAGGTGACCTGCATCAGTTACAATACATATATCATGATACTTTGATTTTTTCTCACAAACTAGCTGAGGGAAGGCATACCCATGCTTAGCTTTATAAATTTTCATTACATGTACAAATACAGTCGTCTACAGATATAGACCCATGAATGGATGCCCATGAATGTAAGGCCATTGTACATTTAATATAGTACTCCTGAAAAATATATCGCAGCTCGGATGGATGAAACTAGATCTGGGGTCTTCAATCTTGTCCAATCTTTCACTCAAGTACAAGTCTTACCATGTGAATAGATGATCTGGAGTCGAACATGGAGAGACATCATCTGATTACCGTCCAATGATGTAAGCCGTTAACAGATGCGAGAGGAATCACCGATAATGATACTGACCCTCAAGGTACTGCAGTACATTTCGCATGGTGTGAATAGATGATTTGATGTCGAACACCATACGAAGTCTTTCGGTCGAAGGACATTGATGTAAACCTATTGCTGGAAGCAAGAAACCTACCATTGATGTATGCAAACCTCAAGGTACTAAAGGGGTGTTTCTAAGTCAACTTCTTGGATGATGTGTTGATGTCGACAAGAAGCGACTCGTCGCAGGAGGGCCTTGATGTATCCCACATCAATGACACGAAATGAGGTAAATGATTTTGGAGATGAAACATTAACTGATGACACAAAGTTCAGGAATGGAGGACATGAAAATGAAGGTTTACTGTATTGTAAAGGATGAAGTTTTGAACTGAATGACTTCTCTTGAACATATTGGCGACACTGAAGTGAATTGGTAGCATTGACCCAAAACAAAGTGATGGATGGTATGATAGACCAACGATGTGATAACCATCAAGCTGAATGACCCAACCCACATAGTCACGATGATGAGGTGAAAGTGTCATGTTCAAGAGCGACCTTCTACCATAAAGTGTTCCCAGCTTTTTCCCATTTTCCCAGTCATTTCTGACCAGTACCTCTTTATTTTTAATCAAGCTTGAGGAGGATAACATATACTTGTTGTATAATTTCACCCTTCGGGTGAATCCATCACTATTTGATGTTTTAATGAGTCTAGCAAAGGTGAAACTCGGTCTTGTCTAGATGGACAAGTTTGTCGCTATTTAATGTTTTTTAACGAGTTTAACCACAAAGATAACTTGGTCCTTTTCACATTTAGAGAGTCTGAAAAGAGACTAAAAGAAAACTCCACAAGTTCTTTTTCATACATTTGTCTCTTAAGCCCCAAACAGCATAAAAAAATACAAGAGAGAACATATTAATCATTTTCGATCAATGAGTACCTTTTTTGTAGCTAATCTATCTCAGCCTGAAGAAGGGGTAAAATTATACTGAGTAGATATTGATTCTAATCTGTTAATGAGCTAGAAATGACGAGCGCTTGGCAATCTTTTCATGTTTAGAGAGTCTAAAAAGAGCTTAAAGAGGACTCCATTTTGAGGAATGAGTGGTGTCTAGGGTAGCAACTGGTTCTAGTGATGTTGGAACTTCTCAAAACATGTTGATTTATGTGAAGAGGCTGGCTAATAAGACCACTCATTGCAATTTTCCCTCAAAAAGGGTAAAACAACCAAGTGAAAGCATATGATTGGCCAAACGGATGGTGGAGATGGGATGAAAAAAACCAAGGCTCATCTGACGAAAGAGGCTGATAGAATGGTGATCACGAGGGTTAAACTAGAAATGGGTTCATTTTTAGACAAGATTGAACCATAGGTAACTGTGCTTGGATTCAATTTCATGTTTACACAAGCTAGAAATGAAAAAACTATGCTTGGATTCAGTTTCGTTTTTACACAAGCTCGAAATGAAAAAAACTATGCTTGGATTTAGTTTCATTTTTACACAAGCTCCAAACGAAAAAACTATGCTTGAGATTGGTTTACATGCCCCTAGCATGATGAAAGGGAGAGTCTCCTGTAACCAAATAGAAGTCGCTGCGGTGAAGTAGGACGGTTATCCAACACCTTTTTGGCTTTGTCCAGATAGGGACAAAGGTGAATGGGGTGATTCCATTCACATAACCTACAGGGAAACTTAACTTTACCATTAGGTGCATGCCCCCAAGCTTCATTACATTCACCTAAGTAGACTAGTCATGGCTATCAAGTAGATAGAATGAAGGTTCATATACGAGATCAAGTGAAAGACTCGACTGGGATTTTATGAGATCTAATCAAAGACTCGACTTGGAACATGCTCCAAGGGACCTTGTTTCATTTTTTAATGAGCTTGACACAAGACAAGGAATTATGCTTAGATTCCTTGTTTCATTTTTTAACGAGGTTGACACAAGACCAGGAACTATCCTCATGGACTTGTTTCATTTTTTAACGAGGTTGACACAAGACAATGAACTATCCTCAGAGACCCTTGTTTCATTTTTTAACAAGGTTGACACAACACAATGAACTATCCTCGGAGACCCTTGTTTCATTTTTTAACGAGGTTGACACGAGACAACGAACTATCCTCTTGGGACTTGTTTCATTTTTTAATGAGGTTGACACAGTAAAAGAACTATCCTCGTATCCTCCCAATCACAACTCATAAGTGGTCATGAAGGAGAGTTCTAGTTCCAATGCCCCCATTACATGATGTACAACATCATTGGATTGAACGTCAGGTGATGTAGGTATGGAATAGGTTGCCACATAATTAATCCATGGCGGGGATGATACCATTGGTACAAAAGGACCAGTTAGGGAAGATGGTTGACTAGGAGCCATATTTGGACTGGGAAATGAAATCTGGTCAACAGTGACAATTCTACCTTCATGCGGGAAATAGATCACTCGAAAGAGTGTTGAAACAATAGCTCCCATGTCATAAACATAGTTGCGCCCAAGTAGTAAGTTATAATCTAAAGGGCCTGGGACTACCATCACATTCAGATAAATGGTTTTTCCTCCAAAAGTAATGGGCAACCGAGGGAGGATCCCTAATGGTCGACTGGTTCCTCTGTTAAAAGCCAACAAATTCTAGGTAACTAGCACAAGCGGCGGTGAACTGAGCACTTGCCAAGAAGTTGAGGAAAGGATACTCACAGATGCACCTTCATCTATAATAGTGCCAGATACAATCATATTACAAACTTGTACTATGATCTGGAAAGGCACATAAGAAGGAAGGCAGAATCCTGCCAGTCGATTCCAATCAAAGGAAGTGACTAGACTACTTGGAGGGGGTACCGTAGAAACGAGAGAATTAACCCCTTGAGTTACGAGAACTGGAGGATTTTCCTCCTATCTTGATGGAACAGGAGGACTACCCCCAAGCTCATTTGAATCTGAAGAAACAAAAAGAACTTGAGTGGTATCATTTTCACTCTCTTCGGGAAAGGTACGATTTACTGAAGGTGAAATTGGGTCAACTATTGCCTCGACCTGTTGATTTGGGTCGGGTATAGACTCATAGGATTCACTTTCAGAGAGAGTGGGCTTGACCGATGGTTGATTTTGGTCAGTCAATTCATCAACTAGTGAAGGATTAAGGGATAGTTTACTATAACCGCGTGGAAGTCACTGCGGTGAAGCAGGATGGTTATCCAACACTTTTTTCGCTTCATACAAATAGGGACAAAGGTGAATGCGATGATTCCTTTCACATAACCTACAGGGAAAGTTGACTTTTCCCTTCTTTCCATGAACTTTACTATCACTAGTTGATGGTGTGTCACAACATGATCTCTAGAAGTTGATGACACAGGATGATGTGAACGAGAAGACCATTCTTCTAAGATCTCAGGAATATCAGGACAATTTCGAAGAAGATGGTCTCCTGCACATAGTTTGCATGGATATCGAACTTTGTGAGGCTTGACGGATGGTTTCTCATTAGATGTTGCATTCAAAGCAATGGTTGCTTGGTTGCCCTTATGTTGAATTTTCTTCTTCTTCTTCTTCCCTTTCTTCTTCTTCTTAGCCACCTGGTTACTAGTACCAATACTTTCACCAGGTGAAGAGGAAGAAGGGGAGGAAGAGACAACCAAGGAAGAAGGTAAAGGGTCAACTGGAGGTTGATTTTGTCCAGTTGGAGGTGTACTTGATTACAGAGAAATCACGACATTTTGAACCAAGGAGGTTGAAAACAACCATACTAGCAAGCCAATGGTAAATCCTGGTAGGGATAATGTAGCCATATAAGGAGCACCAATATTTTCGAAAGGAGGAAAAGGGCTAGGGTTCCCATCAAAAGGAATTCCTTGATTGGTGGACTTCGGATTTGTCACCATATTCTTCAACCTAAGATCAACTAAGGAATGAGTGTGGAGGATTGTTTTCAGGAAAATTAGTATTTCTAAGAAATGCTAACCCTCTAGGTTTGGTAGCTAACCTCGAAACAACAATTAAAGAAATTCACTATTTTTCCTATGAATGACAGATAAGAGAAAGATTATGAAAGACCAACCTGTAACTTCCGCTTGATTCCTCGCTTGATCTCCCTCTCCTTTGGCCGATATCGTAACTCCTCCCCATACTTAACATGCTTGGAGAGTACTTGCATAGTTACAGAAATAAAGACCCTTCAAAGCATAATGATCCATAATTCATAAACATCATAGAATCAAAAATATGATAAACAAATGAATGCATTTACAGATTACACAAACAAATGGGAAAAATCTTGAAGAACTTTATTAATAACAAGGAGAATTACAACCCATAAGTTCGATCTAGCTCCATCCTCCTAGCTTCAAACCTTCTTCACCTCATGAACAGCAAGAAATTCTGACAATAACACAATACTTTTGCCTCAATACTAAAACTATCAGCACTTCCTTACAACTCAGAATAATTCAGCCTCTAGATCTCTTGGATGAGGGATCCATATATAGATGAGTGAAGGAGGTTGAGTCATGATGATGATGATGAATGCCTTTCTATTTTTAGGAATTGGTTCCATGAAAGAAGGGAAATATGAGGATGTTTCCTAATTCCTTTACTCATCCTTGGGCGAACTCAGAGGGGCAGGTGGCACAGGAGAAGCTTCTAGAGGTTTCCATGAGTAATTGATTCTTCAAACTCTCCTGGAATTTTGTCTAAGCTCGACCATCGCACCCTAAAGAGGGCCAAACTACGATGCATAGCACTTGGATAGTGTGGCACTTGCTATGCATAGTGCCCTAACACAAGGCTTTCTGCAATAATCCCTTTTAGGCACTTTTTGGATGAATTTTGTGATGGAACTTTTGGGGAATGAGGCATTCAAAGGACTAAGTTTATTTAGGGCATAAAACAACTATATTAGGGGTTGATGAACCCTAATATCATTGACATGTGAGTTGGGGTTGATGTCCCTGAATATGTATATAACAGTTTCCCCCTAAAGCATGAGGTCGTAAATATCTATGTTGGGTGAAATGCTTTATCATGAGGATCGGAAGTTTCGAACTGGAAGGTGACCTGCATCATTTAAAATACAATACATCATGATAATATGATTTTCTCATGAACTAGCTGAGGGAGGCATTCCCATCCTCAACTTATAAACTTTCATTACATGTACATAGATCAGATAGTCGTCTACAGATATAGACTTGTGATTCTACATATATAGATTTTTGATCCATGATTAGGATGACTATCTATGTAAAGCCTTTGTACATTTGATGTTTTGTACTCATGAATATATCAGAGCTCGGATGGATGAAACTAGATCCAAGGTCTTCAAACTTGTTCAATCTTCACTCGATGTACAAGCCTAACCATGTGAATAAATGTTCCGAGGTTGAACATGGAGAGACATCACCTGATTACTAGCCAATGATGTAAGTTGTTAATGGGTGCGAGAGGGATCACCGATAATGATGATGATCCTCAAGGTACTATAGTAAATTTCGTGTGGTGTGAATAGATTATTTGATGTCGAACACCATGCAAAATCTTTCGGTCGAAGGCCATTGGTGTCAACCTGTCGCTGGAAGAGATAAACTTGCCATTGATATATGCAAGCTTCAAAGCACTGAAAGGGTGTTTCTAAGTCAACTTCTTAGATGATGAGCTGATGTCAACAAGAAGCGACTCGTCATAGGAGGGCCTTGATGTATCCCACATCTACGACAAGAAACAAAGTAAATGATTTTGGAGATGAAAACGAACCAATGACACAAGGTTCAGGAATGGCAGTCATGAAAATGAAGGTTTGTAGTATTGCAATGGATGAGACTTTAACTAGATGACTTCTCTTGAACATATCGGTGACACTAAGATGAATTAGTAGTGTTGACCCAAAACAAAAGCGATGGATGGTGTGATAAACCAATGGTATGATAACCATCAAATAGAATGACCCAACCCAGCTTAATCACGGAGATGAAGTAAAAGTGTCATGTTCAAGAGCGACTCGCTACCATAAGTTTCAAGATTTTTCCCATTTTCCCCAGTCATTTCTGACCAGTACCTCTTTATTTTTATCAAGCTTGAGGAGGATAACATATTCTTATTCTATAATTCACCCTTCGAGCAAACCCATGATCTTCAATTCTATTCCATTCTTTTCCAGTTTTAGGCAACTTTTCTCATTTTTCTAGGCCTCTAGGGTTTAACTTTGCATTTTTTAACCATCGCACCTTGTCCCTATCAAAAAGCACAATGCATCCTAGCTGCTAATAGGAAATCTGCTATGCATAGCACTGTCTTCAAAGGCCAAGTGTGATGGGTGCAGAAAACTAAGTTTGAACAGTTGTTTTTCATCAAATTTTTAACTGATTTTTTCCCAAGTTGGATCCTAACTTATCTAATGTTTGTGTTTCAGATATTCATTGGATCAAAATGGTCATTACATGGTGAGAACGAGAACACGAGGAACAAGACATGATTGCCTTAAATGACCAGGGCATAGTAAATGCCTTAAAGAACTGTGGGTTGCTAAAGTTTTTCCACTTGTCCAACATGAGGCAATAGATGGAGTTGCTGCAGTATCTTGTTCATGCTTGGGATCCTATTGACCAGGTGTTTCATATCAGGGGTAAAGTTATCCCTTTTACCATCGAGGATGTTTATTTTCTGACGGGTTTATCGAGGCGAGGTGCCTCTCTTTCACTATCAGGACTCACCAGGGGAGGTGAATCGGTGAGAGATTATATTCGTCAGTTTTTTTGGGAAGGATCTCAACCCAATAGAGATGGAAAGATTCATATCCAAGATGTTATTGATCGTCCTTTGAGAACTATCCTCTTTACCCTTGCTAGATTGGATGGCAGTGCGACTTAGCAAATAGATCTTATATGTAGTATGCCTTGGAATGCCTGGAACCGAAGGTATTCAACTGGTGTGAGGTGATTCTTCCACTTATGAAAGATCAACTAACCAAAGTGAAGGTTGGAAAGACCAAAAATTTTGGTTATGGGTCTATTTTGATTTCCTTTGCTTTGGAAAGAATCCCGCCCATACAACCACAAAACATTTCTTTAGGAGTGCCTGGACCTAGAGAACCACGGATGCAGCGATGGGTAGACCTTATGGCTAGGCATGCTGGCTAGTCACTGATCTCATTTTCCTCTACCTTCTTCGAGTGGTTCAACCGTCAGGAGATGGCCTTTGTGGAATATCCATATGTTGGGATGAATTTCCGTGGTGATCCAGATTTAGCATTGCTAGTTGAGGCGCAATGGAATACTATTGGTAAATTGATTTGACCATACTTTTCTTTTTGAGTTTTCATTGTTTTTGTGTTTTTTATTGTTACCAAGACTAAATAAACTCATATGTGCATGCAGATATTGGACCAGTTCGACTTGCGGCACGCCCACGGGAAGCAGGTGCTCTAGTGTAGGGAGCTGTTGGGAGGACAGTCCTTAGAGATTTGGATATAGCAGAGACCTTGGCTCAGTTGCAGGATCATGTAGAGGGTTTAACCCTCGGTATTCCAAATGTCTGAATTGATGAGTTACCCATGAGGTTACAACGCCATACCACTGATGTGCCGAGTGGTTGGACAAGGCTCCTGCGTATGATAGCACAAGTAGTGACCTGTTATCATCAGGATAACTAGTCTAGGATGTTTTCTGCATTCATTTTTGAGTTTCTGGGGTTAGATGACCAATTTTGTCTTGGACACAAAATATTTTTAAAAAATTATATGCAGCTATCTATTTGACTTTTGGAGTTTTATTATGGTTAAGTGATGAAATCCTGTGCAAATGATGATGTGATTTGAAAAATGCTTTCTTTACATATGTTGCAAATGTCTATTTAACACATAGTTTGCTAGAGAGTCAGTCAATGTGTTTAAATTTATGGAAATATGTTGATATTGAATGAATTCAAAATGTCTTTCCAAAATTCGAACTCTTAGGAACATGCAATGAATAGCTAGGTTTCGGATGGAATAAATGCCAGTAAGCTGTAGAATGACAAGTTGTGAATCTAGCCTAACAATGATTCGACGTATGCCATGTGAAATGGCATCAGAGAGGAGTTCAATCAATGTGCTATACTCAACGATATTGTTTGTTGATCGACCAATACATATCCCTCTGAAACTCACTAACTCGCCACTTGGAGCAAAGATGGCCCATGCTGCAGAAGATAAGTTCTGCGTACTACGACTAGCTCCATCAGCATACCCAACAAATGGTTCCGAAAAGTTCGACATCTGCAACAAATGTGAAGTGGATTACCTAACCAAATCGAAACTCTAAAAGAAAACTAACACACAAAAATGCAATGAAATCATATGTACAGTGAGTTTTACTACACTTAATCAAGCATACTAACGTTTAAGATACAACCCATTTCGAGGTTGGGACAATGGAATCCCATCATAATCGACGAACTCATAGGCTCCTTTTTTCAACACACATTTAACAATATAAGGGTCCATCCATAATGGTTCAAACTTCCTTGCTCCTAATTTGTCAGAATCCTGATCGTAAAGCAAGACCAGGTCACCTTCTGAGAAGACACGAGGCTTAACACTTTTGATCATATTCTTCCTTGATACGTTTCTTATGTGCTTCATTAGCCAATGCAGCATCACGACGGGTTTCATCCAGATGGATTAATTCCAAGAAACATGCTTCTTCTTCAAGAGTATCGGGTAGCAGGTCAATTGCGAGCTTGAGGGATGAGATTTCACATTGAATTGGTAAGATTGCTTCCAAACCATACACCAACTGAAAAGGCGTAAATCCGGTCACATTTCTCTGATATGCCCATAGAGCTGAGTACAGGATTAAATGCTAATTCTGTTTATGGACTCCAATCATTCTTTGTAACATGCGCTTAAGGATTTTGTTGATTGCCTCAACTTGTCCATTAGCTTGCAGATAATATGGAGTAGAACTATCATGAGACAATCCTAATTTGGTAGTTAATTCGATCATCATGTGATTGCAAAAATGAGACCCATGATCTATAACTATAGCTTGTGGCACACCGAACTTGGAAACCACATGATTGAAAAAAAAAGAGTAGCCGTTTCGCCACTATTGTTCAATGTAGGCATCGCCTCGGCCCATTTGGTAAAGTAGTCAATAGCAACTATAATATACCCATGCCCCTCGGTCGAGGTGGGGTTACATGTCATAAAATCAATGCCCCATTTTTCGAATGGGCCAACAGCAACGACTGGATGTAGTGCTACAGGTGGTAATCTAGTTTTACGACAAAAAATCTGACAAGCATGGCACTTTCTGATAGCATGTATGCAATATTTAAATTTAGATGGCCAGAAGTAACCAGCTCGTAGGATTTTTTGTGCAGTTGCATAACCAGATAAATGCCCCCCACAAGCACCTGAATGACATTCATTCAAATCTTTTTTGGCATCCTCATGAGTAAGGCACCTTCGTAAGATCGTATCAACACCATGACGATAAAGTGTATCACCAACGATCAGATAATCTTTGGCTTAGTATTGAATACGTCATTGTTCAGAGCCAGAGGCGTTAGGCCTAAAAGCTTGGGTCCGGAGATAGACCAATATATCCCTATACCATGGATCACTTGACGAAATAAGAAACAAAGACTCATCCAAGATTGATGCTTCTGATGTTAAATCATTGGAGGTCGAGGGAAGGTTGCAAAGTAGCTCAGCAAAGATGAGAGATTTCTTTGATTTGGATTTGATGAATTCCAAATCAAACTCCTACAAGATAACTATCCATTTAGAATATTTTCCCCCCAACAATTGACATGATAAGATGTATGTCATAGGGTTGCAATCTGATATAATGGTAGTTTTGCGAAGAAGGATATAATGTCGAAATCTCTGTACAGCTTATACGGCTGCTAAAGCTAACTTTTCAATGTATGAATATTTACTTTCTGTATCATTAAGATTGTGACTCAAATAATATATAGGATGTTCAATTCTATTTTCCTCTTGCACTAAAACCATACCAATGGTTGTATCTGCAGTGACGAGATACAGGTAAAAGTCTTTTTGATAGTTCGAGGCATACATTAATGATGCTCTAATCAGGGAATCTTTGAGAGCATCAAAGGAAGCTTGCGCAACCTGATCCCAATGGAAGGGTACCCCTTTCTTCAATATATGTGTATAACCTTTAGCTAGTTCAGCGTAATTTGGAATGAACCTCAGAAAGTTTGTCTTCCCTTGAAGTCTTTGAATCTGTAACAAATTTAAAGGTGGAGGCATGTCAAGAATTGTCTGAACCTTTATGGGATCGAGTCGAATTCCATATTTCGAAACTATGAATCCGAGCAGGTGACTAGAGCCAACACAAAACACACACTTGTGTGGATTGAGTCTTATTTTGTAGTGTCAACAACGTAAAAATATTACTCTCAAATGTTGCGGGTGATCAGTCCGTTTTCGCGAATGAGCAGGCAGATCGTCAAGATATGGTTGAACTATGTGTGTCATGGAAGGCATAATTCATCACCCTTTGAAAAGTGGCCCCTGCGTTCTTCAAACCGAAGGGTAATTTTCGATATGCGAATGTGCCCTAGATACATATAAATGCCATTTTTGATTGGTCGTATGGACGGATATTGATTTGATTGTAGCCAGAAAATCCATCCATGAATGAAAAGATTTCGCATCTGGCACATTCATCAATAATATGGTCGATAAAAGATGTAGGATAGTTTTCCTTCAGACATGCTTGGTTTACATACCTATAATCGATGCACACTCGAATCGTCCCTTGTTTTTTCATTACTGGAACAATATTAGATACCCAATCAGTGAGAGGTACAGGGAAAATGAAGCCAGCACGTAAAAGTTTTTCAACCTTTGCTTTAATGTCAGTGGATTTCTTAGGATGAACAATTCGAAGCCGTTGTCATACTGCTTTGACATCAAGATACATTTTAATCTCATGTTCAACAATGCTTGAGTCAATACTCGGCATTTCCTCATAAGACCATGCAAAGACATCTCAAAATTCGTGAAAAAGAGCACATTAATTGTCTAGTTCTAATGGAGAACAAGATTTGCCGACATGAATATTTTCTACAATGTTGGGTTTGGTCGAAATGTTTATAGAAACTGTTTCTTCTATGTTAGATAGATTACGCTCAGAATCTACAGTATTTACAGAATTCGACAAGAAATCAACGATTGATGTGTTAGAAAATTATTAGAAAATTATATATTACAGAGCAATGGAACACATAAAATATTGCAGAAATATAAATACAGAAAATGCATAAAACAAGAGAGACACAAAGATACGTGGTTCACCCAGTTTGGGCTACATCCATGGAGAAACAACCAGTCCTTCTTTTATTATATTATCCAGCAAACTAAAGAGATACAACCTACAACAGATCTGTTGTAATACCCTCTTCATTCTCAATCTCCTCTCTCTTCCTCACTCAGAATATAGATATACATAGACGTAATACAATTCCCTCATATATCGTGAGGGGTTGCCTTCTAGGGAAAAACACCCTAAATTAAACATAACTTCTACCGTCAGATCATCCACCTAATGAACGGTCCACATTGACTAGAAATTACTAGACTTTTACAAGGAAATTTTACATCTATTTTTAGCTTCGGGGGCGCTACCCCCGAACCCCCACCGAGGGACTCCTGCCCCCCCCCGGCACCCCCCTGCATGGAGGGTTGTATAGTCTTCCTGGGGTATACATTCGGTTGAAACCTTTGAATACAGAAGATAATCAGGCTCCACACCCAACAATCTCCCACTTGGAGACTGATTACAACAACTCCACCACTACTTCATTTGCTAGACAATGACTCCACTTTGGACCTGGCTATTTCTCATCTTCTTCATCATACTTGAAGACCAATTGAAACTGAGCAGATTCTTAGTTTCTCCCTGGTTACAACTTTTGTTAACATATCTACAGGATTCTGGCTAGTGTGTATCTTTTCCAGCTTCAACTGTCCATCTTCCAACGCTAACCGTATGAAATGGTACTTGAGCTGTATATGCTTAGTCTTGGAATGAAATGCAGAGTTCTTTGCAAGATGTATGGCACTCTGGTTGTCACTGTATAACCTGCCCAACTCATGCTTCTTACCCAATTCATCGAGAAACCTTTGTAACCAAATCATTTCTTTACTAGCCTCTGTAGTAGCAACATACTCTACTTCTGTTGTTGAGAGTGCAACAACACTTTGTAGTTTTGAGACCCAACTGACAGTTGTTCCACCTACATTAAACACATATCCTGTAGTGATCCTCCTATTATCTCTGTCACTTGCCATATCTGCATCAACATATCCCTATAGAGCAATGTTTGAACCACCAAAGCATAATGCTTGATTTGTGGTACCTCTCAAATACCTGAGAATCCACTTCACTGCCATCCAATGTTCTTTTCCTGGATTGTTCATGTACCTGCTTACAACTCCCACTGCATATGCAATATCAGGCCTTGTGCAGACCATTGCATACATTAAGCTTCCAACTGCTGATGCATATGGAACTTTAGACATATGAGCCATTTCTTCCTAAGTCTTGGGACATGCCTCCTTACTTAATTTGAAATGGCTAGCCAAAGGTATACTAACTAGTTTTGCATTCTGCATATTAAACCTTTTCAACACCTTTTCTATGTACTCACTTTGAGACAATGTTAATTTGCGATTCTTCCTGTCTCTAGTTATTCTCATACCAAGGATTTTTTTTGCAGCACCCAAATCCTTCATTGCAAGTGAGTTTGCCAATCTCCTTTTGAGCACATTTATTTCCTGCATGTTAAAACTGGCAACAAGTATGTCATCTACATACAATAAAAATATAATATAACTGCCATCATTTTTCCTTTTGAGATAAACACAATGATCAGAGTGACATCTAGTATAACCTTGTTCAAACATAAACCTGTCAAATTTTAGATACCACTGCCTTGGAGCCTGTTTTAAGACATACAATCTCTTCTTCAACCGGCACACTAGTTTCCCCTTCCCTTTTACCTCATATCCTTGTGGTTGTTGCATATATATCTCTTCCTCCAAATCCCCATGGAGAAAGAATGTCTTTACATCTAACTGCTCAAGATGTAAATCTTCAGCAGCTACTAGACTTAGAATAGTTCTGATTGAAGTCATTTTCACAACAAGAGAAAATATCTCGTCAAAGTCTATACCCTTCTTCTGTGCAAACCCTTTTACCACAAGTCTGGCTTTATACCTTTTTCTACCTCCATCTTCTTCCTTCAACTTGTAAACCCATTTATTCTACAATGTTGTTTTACTTGTAGGCAACCTAACTAAGTCCCAAGTCTGGTTATGTGCTAAGGAGTCCATCTCTTCTTTCATGGCTTTCTCCCACTTCTTCCTAGTTTCTACTTGCACTGCTTCTTCATAACATTCTGGTTCACCAGAATCAGTCAACAATACATAATATAATGAAGGAGAGTATCGTTCAGGGGGTCTACTTATCCTGGTAGATCTTCTAACACCACTTTCAAGAGTTTGAGGTGCTTGTTGCTGTTGTGGTTGTCGTTCTGGCTGTTGATCATTATGATTTTCAAGCACCATCACATTTCCTATGATATCGTCAAGCACTGTGTATTCTCTATTTTCTTTTTCCTGTTTCTTTTCCTGCAACTAATTCTTATACAAGACCTTTTCATTGAATATTACATCTCTGCTCCTAATGATTTTGTGATTTTCATAATCATATAAGCGATAACTAAAATCATTAACACCATATCCAATAAAGGTACATTTCTTTGATTTTGCCTCAAGATTTGTTCTATTTTCTTTGTTAATGTGGACAAAGGCTTCACAACCAAAAGTCTTTAAAAATGAGTAGTTTACATTTTTACCTATCCATGCCTCCTCTGGAATACCACCATCCAAGGAACTTGAAGGCCCTCTGTTTATTAGATAAACAGCAGTGTCTACAACATCTTCCCAAAATTGTAAAGGTAATCTTGCATGCAATCTCATGCACCTTGCACGCTCCATGATTGTCTTGTTCATCCTTTCTGACACACCATTTTCTTGTGGTGTTCTTAGAACTGTCTTCTCTCTGCAAATTCCATTCTCTGAACAGTACCTATCAAACTCTTTGCTACAATATTCACCTCCATTATCTGATCTGAGACACTTCAACCTTGTCCCAGTCTCATTTTCAACCAAAGCTTTCCATTTCTTGAAAGTATCAAATACATCAGATTTATTTCGAATACAATAAATCTAGTTTTTTCTGGTTGCATCATCAATAAAAGTAACATAATAACGAGAGCCACCAAGAGATGATACCTGAGTAGGTCCCCATACATCTACATGCACAAGCTCTAATTTTTCGCTCTTCTTTTCTTTCCCAACTCTAAGGAATCTAACTCTCTTCTGTTTTCCATAAACACAATTCTCACAGAATTTTAAATCAACATTCTTCAAACCTGGCAACAAATTTCTTGAGTGAAGAATCTACATCCCTTCTCACTCATGTGCCCGAGCCTATGATGCCACAATGCCATATCTTCTCCTGTAGAGGTTAAAGCATTAATAGAATTAGAAATACCATTGCATAAATACAATGTACCAACCTTTTCTCCTTTTTCTATTACCCAAGATCCTTTGGTGACCTTCCAAGCTTTATCTGTGAAAGTTGTCACACAACCTTCACCGCCTAATTACCCTGTTGAAATTAGATTTTTCTTTAGATCTGGAACATGCCTTACCTCCTTTAGTAGCCATTGGTTTCCATTCTACTGTTTTACAAGAACCTGACCCATTCTAACAATTTTACAGGGTCTATCATCACCAAAATGGACTTGTCCAAAATATCCTTGAACATAGTCATGAAAATATTTCTTATTAGGTGTGGCATGGAATGAGGCCCCTGAATCTACCACCCAGGAATCAGTAATATTTTCGAAAGAAAGAATCAAAGCATCTTGTAACACCTCACCTGTCACATTTGCTTCATGATTGTTTTCTTGCTGTGCATCTCCTTCTTTTCCCTTCCGAGATCTACATTCTTTCTTTAGGTTTCCTTTCTTTCCACATTTCCAGCACACTATCCCCGATCCGGACTTGGATCTTCCTTTCCTTGATTTACTGCAATATCCTGAGCTCTTTCCTCTTTCCATTTTTCTTCCCCTAGACTCTGCACTCAAAGCATTACCTGATGTCTCACCGAAGCTTTTTCGTTGCATTTCGTCACTAAGGATAGCACTAACAACATCATTAAACTTTAAAGTACTAGATCCAGAAACAAAGTTACTAGTGGCCATTACTAAACCATTCCAACTTTCTGACAATGAGCACAAGAATAACAGAGCTCTAACTTTATCATCAAAGTTTATGCCTACAGAACTTAACTGACTTGTAACTGTATTAAAATAATTTAAATGATCAGCGACAAATCCACCCTCTGAAATCTTCATATTAAATAAACGCTTCATAAGAAATACCTTATTTGATGCCGAGGGTTTTTCATATAGTTTGGCTAATGCGGACATTAAACCTTGTGTTGTCATTTCCTTTGAAATATTAAATGCTACACACGTTGCTAGGCACAACTGTATTGTTCCAAGTGCCTTTCTATCGAGAATATCCCATTCTGTGTCTGTCATGCTCATCGGCTTCTTTGTCTTTCCGCTCAATGGTAGGTATAGATCTCTCTGATACAGATAATCTTCCATTTGCATCTTCCACAGTTGGTAGTTTTGGCCATTAAATTTTTCGACCCTAAGCCTACCATCTTCCTCCATTGCTCCAACTTGAACCACGAACCCTTCTCTCCTACAAGTTTATTAGCCAAATAGACCTTCAGCTCTGATACCAGTTGTTAGAAAATTATACATTACAGAGCAATGGAACACATAAAATATTGCAGAAATACAAACATAGAAAACGCATAAAACAAGAGAGACACAGATATACGTGGTTCACCCAGTTTGGGCTACATCCACGGAGAAACAACCAATCCTTCTTTTATTATATTATCCAGCAAACTGAAGAGATACAACCTACAGTAGATCTGCTGTAACACCCTCTTCGTTCTCAATCTCCTCTCTCTTCCTCACTCAGAATACAGATATACATAGACGCAATACAATTCCCTCATATATAGTGAGGGATTGCCTTCTAGGGCAAAAAACCCTAAATTAAACATAACTTCTACCGTTAGATCATTCGCCTAATGAACGACCCAGATTGACTAGAAATTACTAAACTTTTACAAGGCAACTTTTCATCTATTTTTAGCTTTGGGGGCACTGCCCCCTGACCCCCACGGGGGGGACAAGTCCCCCCCACACCCCCCCACATGGAGGGGTGTATAGTCTTCCTGGGGTATACATTTGGCTGAAACCTTTGAATATAGAAGGTAATCAGGCTCCACACCCAACATGATGGGTGATTGAGTTCATTTGAATAATATTCATTGTCCCGAAGGTGGGAACGATGATGATAATGTTCCCACGGTGTCTCTCCTATCATCGTTGATTTGACAATTCCTTCATCCGTAGAATGTATACATGAAAAAGGATCCAAAGAGGTGCCATATTCTAAAGACCTATCTACCCATACAACTGTTGAGTGCGGATTAGGGTTTGCTGCACAAGCCCAATAGATTGATTGCTATAATTATTCGATGGGGCTTGGCGACATTGCCTCACCGTGATCATCACTTTCAAAACAGTTGGAATTCTTCTTAAATTCAGATGATGTAGAAGAAATCATGTTGCAGGTTTCCACTATTGCCACTTCCACAAAACCAGATGGTGATGGGAGGGTAAAAGTACCCATTAAGGAAGGATCTTTTAGGAAACCTACTCCAACATTTTGAAGTGATTGTGAATTTCCATGTATTAATGGAATGCTTCCTGTAGCTTGTGAACTATTACCAAAGAAGGCTAGCTGGTCAATGACTGTGATTCCACCTTTGAAGGGAAATGCAATCGTTCGAAAGTATGTGGAAACAACAACAACCATAGCATATACCCAAGGCCTTCCCAACAAAATGTTGTAATCAAGGAGTCCATCAATGACCTCGACTTCAACATTTACTGTTTTTTCCCCTAGTTCAATTTGAAAGTTACTCAAGATCCCGTGCGGAGTGTATGTTCTTCCATCGAAATCCTTTAATGTTGTTGGTGATCATGACAAGGGCGGTGAACCAAGATTTTTCCAGCAGCTCATAGACATAATGCAAGTAGATGCCCCCTCATCAATAATGGTTCGGTGAAAATTTTTATTGCGGGCTTTTACCTGTATAAGAAAACCTAATTGTGTTGGTAATTGTGGTGTATATCATGTGTGATTAAAAACCACAAGATTAGAATCCATAGGATCTATTCCACCTATTGTTGATAACAAAGCCTATTTTTGGGAGGGACAGTTTTGCAACACCTCGAGTGTCGACATAGTGGAAGGTGATTGAGCCAGATCTTCCACTATATTATAGTTTTGAGCTGCTTGAGCATGAGGATTAAATGTCGATTTGTGTACAACTCCCTTTGGTGGATTTATTGTTAATTCAGGTATAACTGGTGCAACAACTTTGGGTGAAGTCGTGGTCGAAGTACTAGGTTGATCAGTAGCCTGGTTATTCAATGATGATAGATTTCCATAATCTTTATTCCTTGTTGATACCAAAACATCATTTTTTGTGTTTGTGATAGAGAACATAAGTACTTGTGTTGTGGAAGCATTATTAGTGGCAACCATATGTGTTTCTGGGTCCGGAAATGGATCTGTCAACACTGCTGAGGTATTCGAAGCCTTTAAAAGTTTAGAGACCTCAAATCGATGTGGACAATCTCTTGTAAAATGCTCATCATTACATATCAGACATGGATAACGAGGTTTCCTAGCCGCAATAGGGGTTTCAGATGATTTCTCAGGAGTGGGATTCTCCTGTTTCTTCTTGTTGTTCTTCCCCTTTTTCTTACCTCCTGGTTGCTTTGGATTTTTTCCTTTGTTAGATGACACGACATTAATCTCTGAGGCAAGATTGTTTTTAGATTGATTTTCATTTTGATTGGAAATGGCAAGGGTTTGTCTAGATGGTCCCCTTGCTGTTTGTGTGCTCGAGGAACCGACCACACCCTCGCTGGCATGAGAGTCCCTACTCGATTTTGGAGGTGGTGGAATGGTGAAAGCTAGTCTAGGTGCATCAGGAATTTTATCATAGAGCGTGCCTGATTGTGTATAAATCAGATCCAAATATTGGGCACGAGCAATAACTTGCTCTTCTATGACAACTCCTCCGTTTTCCACATCCTCAGTGATAGATGGCAATAAGGACTTTATAAACCACTCAGCTAAAAGCTGATCAAGAAAATACATCTTAACCATTCGGTGACGACATCGCCACTCATGAATATGATCTGATATGTGAGTGGAGGTAGTCTGTTTAAAGTTGGTCAAAAGTTCTGTTCCAGTCTCGTACCTGATAGGTAACTAGAAGTGGGTTAGAAAGGTAGTGGCTAGAATGGTGAAGTTATCAAAAGAAGCTCTAGGTAATTCAATATACCATTTAACAGCTGGACCAGTTTGGAAAAGATGAAGCCTGATCGAATCATCATTCAAAGTGTTGGATGAACACCATAAATGAAAAGTCATTACGTGATTCGATGGGTCTTCTCCTGATTTCCATTGAACTTTGGAATGTCAAATGGAAATTTATGTGGAATCACTGGCCACCAAGGTGCATATGCAATTGGATCGTTAGTGAGCTGGTTTAAATCTGGTAGTTCTAAAGTTGCTACAAACGGCAACTGTCGATTCAGGTCAGGTGGAGCATACCCATGATAGGATGGAAGCGCTTGTGCAATAGGTATTTGCATGCCAACATAGGGCATCTGCATCTGGTAACCTTGGTAAGGTTGTTGGACATAACCAGTATAGGGTTGTTGTTGATAACCAGTTTGGAAATGTGGTTGTCCATAACTTGCAAATCCTTGTTGCCCAGCTCCTTGGTAAGCTTAATATTGTTTAAAACTATTGGAAATAATACTGAGAGGGGGGGGGGAGGGTGAATTAGTATTAGCAAATCACTAACTTTTTCATTTCCATACTTAGATTCATATATGCTACTTTAGTTAAGGGAACCCACGTGTACACACAACTGTGTTTAATGCAACTAGCGTATATCTAGTAAACTTATGATTCAGTTAATCCATTATATGTTGATCTTTAATTAGTGCATCAGAACTTCAAATATCATACTTCAAACAATATATGCAACTCTGATGAGCCGAACCTGCATGTATACATTCTTTTACCAAAGCAAACCCGCATACACATCTGAAAATATTAACTCAGAACTTTGCAGCTATACCAGACATCAGTCATACACAGATCATAACATTTATACAATAAAACATGCATCAATAATTCAGATCTAGTCTAACCATGATCAAACCACATAATGATAATACATTCCAGCCCTTATGATCCTGATCCATCATCCATCATCAACCACATAGGTGCATCCTTGGTTCAGATCAAGCAAAGCATCACAAACCCATAACCAGCATACTAGATCTGACACTTCATCAGATATTCAATCCTTACACACTTGCACTTTGGCCTAATGATCTTATTCTCCTTATATAGGTTTAGGCCTCTCTCAATACCATGGTCCAAAACCACATAGGACCAATACCTTGGACCCAATACCTGGGGTCAATACCTCGGACCAAATACCACGAACCAAAACTTAGTTTTCCGACATATACGCACCTTTCCTTCTGTGAAAGTGCGTGTGTACATTATACGCGCCCTTGTATATAGTGAACATGCATGTATACACTACTTGGTATATAGTGAACCTGCGTGCGTACACGACTTGGTATATAGTGAACCTGCATATATATGCGACTTGGTATATAGTGAACCTGTGTATACCTTTCTTTCTTCATTCTATGAGTCTAAACTGTGATCTGTCATCTAGGTGAGTTGCCATCAAGGAAAACACTTGAGTCATACCTGTATCATAATGGCAACAATCTCCCCCTTTGGACTTGATGGCAACAACCACACCAAGTCACTCTCCCTCTTTGACATCAACGGCAAAGGGTGAACCAGGATATTTTCTCCCTTGATATACATTCTATTGTCCATACTCCACCTGAGCACATGCTGAAATCTTTGATTGAGCTCCCCCTTTGTAGATGCCAATATGTACCAATCCGTCCATGCTCCCCCTGAGCACATGCAGAGTCTGCCAAGATATTTTTCAAAAGAATAACATGACTCTACAACTCAACTAAGTGAGTATGACCTTCCTATCACCAATGACTCATGCATACATCAATATCCCAACCAAGTGGGGATACACCATTTTAACTCATCCACCCAACCAAGTGGGGATATACCAAATGTTTATACATGACTGAAATAGACATTATTACATCATCCTTCCCATGCAAAGTGGGGTTACAAATTGGGTCTTTTCATGACCTTCACATCAAATGATATACATGACTTTTATAACAATGACCAACAATCTAAACAAGGCCATGATAGTCATCAGCAACTATCATACACCATATGATCTGCACCATATGCATCTCTCATCAACATCAGCAACCTGTAACCTGCAATACCATTCTCTTGACCAACCAACAATAAGTAGCAAGATGTATCATTTAGCCACATAAGCATTATCACCAAAGACTTCTAACCATAATGCCAACAATGCATTATTCAAAGCATATGCTCCCCTTGAACCTGTGCCATCTGTTCACTGTCAAATCTGATCATGCATATATTAGCAAGAAGTGTCAAGGCATCATCATCATCAAGTTAGGATGAAAAGCACCAACACATTTCCAAACATCATTAGCAGAGTGCAACCATTATCAAACAGAGCAAATAATTGACTGAATCATATCAAACCTTTTTTCTTGAGTCTGTCCCACTGCTTTTCCTCAAACCAACATATATGCGACTGTGCAGCTTCGAAATCACGTATACACATGACTTGTCTTCATGAAACTTGCATATGGGATTTAGAACACCGAGGTTCCACACTTTCAGCTCCCTCTGAGTCTGTCATGTCTATATACTTTGCTATGCCACATCTTTCTAACTGTACTTCCTTTTTCTTCTATATCTTCAATTGTGATGATGTTTTCTCCTTTTGGTATGGTGCCCAAAATATTCTCCTGCATTCCTTTTGTATATGTCCAAGCTTGTTACATGCATAACATCTCATATGTTTCATATTCCTTCTATAATAGTCAATGGCTTTGTGACCAAACATATTGCAAGCAAAACAATATCCCTTAAAGTACTTGGAACGTGATGATTTTTCTGTGTGATGGTCTTGAACCATTCTACTTTTGCATCTGGCTGCAACATGCCCAAAATTATGACATACATAACATTCAACATTATTCATTTGAGGAAATAATTGACTATCACTTCCATAGTTAGGAGTAAAAGATTTTTCTTGAAGAATTTCTTTCCTTGGTTAGGATTGACCTCTCATCTCCTTGTTGAGCATTTCAGATTTTGCATTAGAGTTCCTTGTCTTACTTTGTGACCTAGATTCACCTTCAATAGATTCATGAAAGCCAAGACCAGTTTTGATAGAAGGAGACCTTTGACTACTAAGAATATCATCCAAGATCTTAGTACTGTCTTGAAATCGTAATAGTGTATCCTTTTCTTCTAATTTACCTTTCAAGATATTTACCTCAACCTGATGTTGTTCTTCCTTTTCCAGATATTGCTTCTTCAAGATTTGTTCAGACTTTCTTCCTTCTTCCACTTGTTGCCTTAGTTTGAGAATCTCATTTTCTTGTTCTTAATTCTGCTCCTGCAGCATTTGACGTACTCTGAAGGAACACTCTAGCTAAGCATTTAAGCTGATAACTTCTTCTTTGAGGGCACTCTCCCTTTTGTTAAATAGATCTTGTTGATCTGTGATTTTATCTGATGCTTCATTTTCTTGTTCATCTTCAATCTGAGGTGATTCAGAATCTGAATACTTACTTCCACATAATGGCAGGTTGTCACTGTTCCTTTGAGCTGTCTTCTTCTTCTGGTGCACTTTCTTTCCCATTGTTCTACAGATATCTTTCAAGTGATCAAGCTTCTACCAAAGGACCCCCTCTGATACCAATTGTTGGAAATAATACAAAGGGGGGGGGCATCAATATTAGAAAATCACTAAATTTTTCATTTCCATAATTAGATTCATATACACTACTTTAGTTAAGGGAACCTGTGTGTACACACAACTGTGTTTAATGCAACTAGCGTATATCCAGTAAACTTATGATTCAGTTAATCCATTATATGTTGATCTTTAATCAGTGCATCAGAACTTCAAATATCATACTTCAAACAATATATGCGACTCTGATGAGCCAAACCTGTGTGTATACGCGCTTTTACCAAAGCAAACTGGTGTACACATCTGCAAATATTAACTCAGAACTTTGCAACTATACCAGACATCAGTCATACCCAGATCATAACATTTATACAATAAAACATGCGTCAATAATTCAGATCTAGTCTATCCATGATCAAACCACATAATGATAATACATTCCAACCCTTATGATCCCGATCCATCATCCATCATCAACTGCATAGGTGCATCCTTGGTTCAGATCAAGCAAAGCATCACAAACCCATAACCAGCATACTAGATCTCACACTTCATTAGATATTCAATCCTTGCACACTTGCACTTTGGCCTAATGATCTTATTCTCCTTATATAGGTTTAGGCCTCTCTCAATACCATGGTCCAAAACCACATAGGACCAATACCTTGGACCAAACACCTGGGGTCAATACCTCAGACCAAATACCATGGACCAAATACCAAAATACCATGGACCAAATACCACGGACCAAAACTTAGTTTTCCGACATGTACGCACCTTTCCTTCTGTGAAAGTGCATGTGTACGTTATACGCGCCCTTGTATATAGTGAACTTGCATGTATACACTACTAGGTATATAGTGAACCTGTGTATATAGCGACTTGGTATATAGTGAACCTGCGTGTGTACATGACTTGGTATATAGTGAACCTGCGTATATACGTGAATTGTTATATAGTGAACCTGCATATACCTTTCTTTCTTCATTCTGTGAGTCTGAACTGTGATCTTTCATCTGAGTGAGTTGCCATCAAGGACAACACTTGAGTCATATATGTATCATAATGCCAACAAAAACTAGTTTGAGCTTGTGAACCAAGTCCAAACTGGGGTTGGGTTTGCTGGAATTGAGGTTGTTGATATTGCGACAGCCACAGTTGTTGAACCGACTGTTGCTGTCCAGTATTGATAGATTGACCAAGTTGTGGATTAACTGTACCAGTGTATGCCTGGGTCACTCCGGATAAAGGTACACTAACCTGAGGTTGTTGTTGAGCACCAGAAACAAGCGACTGTTGTATAACAACTTGAGAAACTTGAGCCCCTTGCCTTGAAACTTGAGGTTGCGAGGAAGAAGGAACAATTTGTACCGGTTGAGATACAACAGATTGAGCTTGTGACTGTGGCACAGTAGTAACAGCAGGTGTGGTAGGAATATTGGACACAGGTTGCATTGGTTGTGTTGGATACACAACTCTTGGTTGATCTGGCAGTACTGGTTGCCATTGACTAACTCTAACTCCAGTTTGACTTGAATACTGTGGGAAATTACCATATGGTTGTTCCCCGGAAAAAGGAGGAAACAGTGAGTAAGCATATTGCTCTCCATATGGCAGCAATCCAGTGTTTAATGGATACACTGGTCTTTGATGACTAGATTGCCCAAATTGATACTGATATGCAGGATCAAATTGTTGATTTCCCATGTGAGAAAAACCAGATTGAATTCAAAACAAGTTAATGGGTGTTGACCATGGTGCAGAAGCAACCCCTGAGTGGGTTCCAGACAATTATTGGTAACCGATCGGAACGAATGATTCACCGTATAGGTGTGACTTAGGTGTGGTAGAAAACATCAAAGGAGTGACAACAGAAGATTCTGTTGCAACTGCATCAAATGATACAGTCTTGGATGTTGATGGTTGTTCAGACATGGTTAACTGGCCCAAAAGCTAGCCTAAATATTCGACGGGAACTTGCGACGAGGTAGAATTAAATGAATAAAAGTAATCAGGATTAGTAGGATAAACATTAATCCCAGTTCCAAAATGAAACAGGGTGTAAGATGGGGGATCCTCTACTATCTCCTCTATGGAAATCAAACCAGGTGGAAGAGGTTGACCGTCAGGTCTGTAAAAGATTTCTTGTGCTCAAGAAGGTGTAGTTTCTACAGTCACTGATGTTGGAGGGGTAACAACTTCTAGATACTGAAATTCGAAGTCCAGATGTTCAGGTAATTGAACTACAGTCTCAAAGGGAGGTTCCTGAACAACTCCTGGTTTAGATGTAACCTCGATTTGAACTGGAATGGGTTCCAACCAACTCTTGATGGATTTGTTTCAAGTTCAGAAGTACTTCTTGGTTTAACAATTTCAAATTGAGGATCAATATGTTGTTGGACAACCTCGGTTACCGTTACACTAGGATGAGTAATAATGTCCCTAGGTGATTGTGAAACTTTCTCTTTAAAGATAGAGGTACCAGAAATAATTGGAGTAACTTGAGTCCCTGAAGATGTTGAAGTGAATGTTTCAAACAACCCAGATGAACTAGACTTAGTTAAACAAGACCGCTTTGTCCGAATTGGTTTCACTTTCGGAGGCAAAGACAGTTGACTCGCTAATCTTCGTGAACGACAGGGTTTGGATTGACTTTCTTCCACAATTACAGATTACTTGATCAACTTAAAACTCAACTAAGGGAAAATGATGTTATTTGTAATCAATTAATTTTAATGAAACTTGGACACAACTTTGCTATTTTAGTTTTAAAGAGTCAACAAAAATCTAAAGATGACTCTAGTCACCTTCGATTTTTAATGAGCTTGAAAGGACAAGTGCTCAGATGATCCTTTTACTTTTAGAGAGTCGAAAAGGAATGAAAGTGATTACTCTAGAGACTCTAGACAAGAGGGTTTACCAAACAAATTGCAAAATTGCAACATACACCTTGGTGGTAAATTAAAGAGAAATTACCAAGGACTTTACGTATGGTAGTGAATCTTCCCGAATGCTATGTTCAGTGCATTGCGATTGGTAAGGCGACAGACTCGGCTTCCTAGGGATAAAGGTTTTAAGCCTATTGGGGTCTCCCACTATATACGTGACAGTACAGGGAGCACAAGTCTGTACTAGTACTTATCGTATCAAAGAGGAGGAATCACCCAACCTTCAGTGAAAACGATAGCCACTAGGTTTAAAGACGTCGAAACACGTCTCTAGCCTAGACCTCTAAATGTGTTGCGTTAAATTCCAAAGCGTTGTTAAATTAATTGAGGTTCATTTTAAGTTGATCTTTCTTAAAAAATTGCCTTTGAGGGTTCACCATGAAATGTGTTCTGAAATTCCTAAAGATGCATCTAAAATGATAAGCAATCTTTTCGTTTATTTAAACAATGAAAATCCTAACTACAAGGGATAGAGCATAGAAGTACTTTTAAGCAAACACCAAAGAGCACACACTAGTGCAATTCCCTAAGTCATTCTTTTGAGCACACAAACCAAAATTCTAGAATGCAAATGCATGTATTTGTTTTCAGCTTCCCTTAATGTGAATGAGACAACAAGGAAAACTAAATGCAGAAATGATTCAAAATGTTTCACACAAAATGGCAATTTTCGACAATTTTTCTTCAAAGAGAGAAAGGAGGATTAAACAAAACTTTCAAATTTGAAGAAATAAACTTTTCGACACTTTGAATGAAATCAAATCAAATGCACAAAATAGTTTAATCGATTAGCTATGAAGGAGGATTTTTACAACACTTCACTTTTTCAATGAAATTGAAGACTTTACGACACTTTTCTATCGAAACGACAATCGATTAACACTACTTTTTGACAATGGATTGTAAATGAAAAACAAATACATAAAAAGATTCACCAATCCTAATCTAAATATGGCTGAATTTAGGGGTGAAATTTGGCTTCAGTGATGAGACATCATTCATATTCAACAAGCAATCAAACAGAGATGAAAACTGGTCAAAAACATCAATTCCTAGATGGGAAAATTGAGCTTCAGTCAATCATCACAGGTTATAGTGATAGACAGTGCGATGCATAGCACTTTGTCCATTTGGGAACTGCTATGCATAGCAGGCCACAGTTCAGGACAGTGCAATGGTCACAGGGAGCGATTCTGAAGTTGTTTTTGGCTCAAATTTGATGCAATTTTCAGTGGATTAAGCTTGATTTCAATGAACAATAGCAAGTGTAGTGGAATGTTCTAAGAGGCTACTAAGCTACCAAAAAGGGAATTTTTATACTTTTTGCACAAAATCAAATGCTCAAAATATAAACTAAACCAGAGATTGATTGAAGTAGCATTTATCTACTACGCAATTGTATAACAAAAGCGGTTCGAAGGCTTCCTGGCTTGCTTCAGACTCTGTCTATAGTTTATATAACTCATCATAGAGCATAAAACAACAAAAAACCATCATCTCTCCGCAGTGGAGTCACCAATTTGTTTTTGGGAAAATTAGTATTTCTAAGAAATGCTAACCCTCTAGGTTTGGTAGCTAACCTAGAAACAACAGTTAAAGCAATTCACTATTTTTCCTATGAATGACAGATAAGAGAAAGATTATGAAAGACCAACTTGTAACTTCTGCTTGATTCCTCACTTGATCTCCCTCTCCTTTGACTGATCTCGTAACTCCTCCCTGTACTTAACACGCTTGGACAGTACTTGCATAGTTACAGAAACAAAGACCCGTCAAAGCATAATGATCCATAATTCATAAACATCATAGAATCGAAAATAGGATAAACAAATGAATGCATTTACGGATTACGCAAACAAATGGGAAAAATATTGAAGAAATTTATTAATAACAAGGATAATTACAACCCATAAGTTCGATCCAGTGCCATCCTCCCAGCTTCAAACCTTCTTCACCTCATGAACAACAAGAAATTCTGACAATAACACAATACTTTTGCCTCAATACTAAAACTATTAGCACTTCCTTACAACTCAGAATAATTCAGCCTCTAGATCTCTTGGATGAGGGATCCATTTATAGATGAGTGAAGGAGGTTGAGTCATCATGATGATGATGAATTCCTTTCTATTTTTAGGAATTGGTTCCATGAAAGAAGGGAAATAGGAGGATGTTTCCTAATTCCTTTAGTCATCCTTGGGCGAACTCAGAGGGGTAGGTGGCTTAGGAGAAGCTTCTAGAGGTTTCCATGAGTAACTGATTCTTCAAACTCTCCCAGAATTTTGTCTAAGCTCGACCATCGCACCCTAAAGAGGGCCAAACTACGATGCATAACACTTGGACAGTGTGCAATCTGCTATGCATATCACCCTAAAACAGGGATTTCTACAATGATCCCTTTTAGGCACTTTTTGGATGAATTTTGTGATGGAACTTTTGGGGAATGATGCATTCAGAGGACTAAGTTTCTTTAGGGCATAAAAAAACTATATTAGGGGTTGATGAACCCTAATATCATCGACATGTGAGTTGGGGTTGATGTGCCCAAATATGCCTATAACAAGGATGTTATCCACGGTCAATTAATTTTTACGACACTGGAACACAACTTCACTTTTTCATTTTTAAAGAGTCGAGAAAAGAAAAAGATGACTCTAGTTGCTTTTGATGTTTAATGAGCCTGAAAGGACAAGTGCTGAGATAATTTGGAGATACTAGACAAGTGGGTTTACCAAACTAATCAGAAAACTGTAATATACACCTTGGTGGTAAATGAAATAGAAATTACCAAGGATTTACCGTACGACAGTTAGTCTTCCTGAATGTTGTGTTTGGTGGTGATCGGTAAGGCGACAGACTTGGCTTCCGAGGGATAAAGGATTTAAACCTACTGGGGTCTCACATTATATACTTGATGGTATAGGGAGCTCAAGTCCATACTATTACTTATCGAATCAGAGAGGAGGAATCACCCAAACTCAATGAAAACGACAACCACTAGGTTTTAAGATGTTGGAACATATCTCTAGCCTAGACCTCTAGATGTTTTCATTAGGTTCCAATGCGTTATTAGATTAATTCAGATAAATTTTAAGTTGATCTTCTTTAGAATTTTCCTTTCAAGGTTCACCACATGATTCTTTCCGAAATTCCTAAAAATGCAACTAGAATGAGAAGCACTCTTTCCATTTATTTCAACAATGAAAATCCTAGCTATGAGGGATAGAGCATACAAGTACTTTTTGAACAAGCAACAAAGAGCACAAACTAGATGCAATTCCCTAAACCATAACTTTCAAGCATTCACAAACATCAAAATGCAAATTGCATGTTTTCTTTTCAGTTTCTCTTAATGTGAATGATGCAATAAGAAAAACTAATGCACAAACGATTCAGAACTCTTTTCACAAAAAATGTCGATTTATGACAATTTCTCTTCAAGGGAAAGGAAGACTAAACGACACTTTCAAATTTAAAGAAACGAAGATTTTCGACACTTTAAATGAAAATATGAATCAAATGCATAAGTGAATAAGTCGATTATCTATGAAGGAAGACTATACGATACTTCATTATTCGAAGAAAATGACAACTTTACAACACTTTTCTATCGACAAAAATAATTGATCAAAAACTTACTTTGACTATAGACTGATAATGACAAAGAAAACATTAAAGAAACATTAATCAATTCATACTGATATTGTACTTTACCTTCTGCTATTCATCGAATTCAAGTTAAATTCATTGAAAATTGAGTCAATTTTGAGTATAAATTGTCATTCTGTAATCAGCGCACCTTTGTAACTAACACAGTGCACTGCATTGCACCCTTTGCATAGAGACAGTGAGATGCATCGCACTGTCCCTAACTCTGGCTTGCGTTGATCCCTTTAGGATCAGTTTTTCCATCTAGGAACTGAAACCTTTAGTCAATTTTCAATTGTTTGAATTGCTTGTTGGATATAGATGATGTCTTATCTCTGAAAACATTCTTTTCATCCCCAGTGGAGTTGCCATTTTGTTATGGGCAAATTTAGTGTTTCTTCAAAAAACTAACCCCTAGACCTAGTAGCTATTCTAGAACAATAGCCAAAGTAATTCCATTGCTTTTTCTATAGCTAACAGATAAAAGAAAGAGGCACAAAATAACCAACCTGTATCTCTCGCTCGATCCCTCTTCCCTTTGACTGCTTTCACTACTCTCTTCTGTACTTAACTTGCTTGGAAGGTACCTACACACAAGCCAAGACAGAAAACCATCAAATCATACATATCGATATGTTATTATAGAATCGAAAGTACAATATACATCATATAACACATGAATGGGAAAAAGCATAAAACTCTTTATTAATAGAAGGAAAGATTACAACCCATGTAGATGCATGCTCGATTCAGTGTCATCCTTCCAGCTTCAAACCCTTCTCTCCTCATGAAGCAACAATTCGACATCATCACAATACTCTTGCAAATCTCACTCAAACAACATTTCCTTAGCTCAAGAAGTTCCAACCTAGACCAGCCTTTGAATGCTTGGTCCTTTTATAGCTGAATGGAGGAGGTTAAGCCATTAATGGCCCTCATGAATGCTTTTCCATAATTGGGAAGTGGTTCCATGGAGGAAGGGATAATAGATTAAGGTTCATTCATCTCCTTCCTCATCCAAATGCGAGCCCAATCCATCTGGAAACTTCCAGAAGGATCCATTGGATGAGGAATCCAATGGATTCATTTAAAAAATTCGATGAATCTCGCTCATCGCAGGTGAAACAAAGGCTAGGTGCAATGCATAGCACCCAGACAGTGTAGTTCCTACAATGCATTGCAGCCTGATAGAAGGCTACCTGTGCTGATTACCTTAGGGTCACTTTTTAGATGAATGGTGACATGGAAACTCTTCGGAGGCAAGCATGATGTAGGTTAACTTCATTAGGGAATGAAAACAACTGAATTAGAGATTGAGGGACCCTAATAATACGGATCTGGAAGTCGGGGTTGATGTGCCCAAATTTTCCTGTAACACATAGGAAGGTCAATGAAGACATGAATCTAAAGAAGATTGTAAGAATATTGTTAGAGAATATGTTAGGGAATATTTCAAAGAATATTCTTTATGAGGAATCTTTGAGGAATATTTAAGATTCCATGGGGTAGAATTTGAAGGTGTCATAAATATATTGAGTTTATACTCATTTGAACCAACTTTTCGCAAGGAACGGAATGGTTTATCAATTTCCTAATATGAACAATAGAATTTTAGTCAGCCGAAAAAAACAATCTTTATGGAATCTTGAGGAATATTTGAGATTCCTTGGAGGCACGAAAATGACAGTTTCAGAATCAAGCCTATTTTATACTCATTTATCTCAGTTTTTTGCAAGGAACATGATGGTCTAATCAATTTCTTCATCTCAACAGCTAGATTTCAGTCATCCCACAAAAGAGAATCTTTGAGGAATCTTTGAGATTCCCAGGGAGCCCAAATTTGACTGAGTCAGAAAGGGGTCGAGTTTACACTCAAATTTCATGGTATTTCAAAAGAATTCAACAGTGTAGTTCATTTCTTCAGCAAATGTGTGCATTTTTAGGCCATCCCTGGAAGTGGAGATATAAGATGCACTGTTGCATGTCATCTTTGATTTTTTCTGAGATGATGACTTGATGTTGAGATCCTTGTTTCCCATTTTTGTTGTAGGATCCTTGTATGCCACTTCATGTGAGAGTTTGTTATTTGGTCATGATGAAGGAGAGATTTTATGAGTGAGAGTTATTATAGAAGAGTGTCTTGTGGAGAGACATGCCACTCTAGTTAAGGGAGTTCTTCCTTGTATTGGCAAAGAACACATATTGTAATCATCATCATCTTATAGCAATTATTGAAGCAACCTCCCCACTCTTAATATCAAGCCCGGAGACATAACCCACATTGGGTGAACTCCATTATCAAGTTGTGTTTGTTCTTTGATTTGATGATTTATTTTATGTTTCCTATTCTTTAAATTATGTAGATGTGGTTTTTCATACTCTTTCACATGCAATTCTCCTAACATCACAAAAGTAAAAGACCATGGTTAATTCCAGTAGTTGAGAGATCCGGATCAAGTTTGGTATCAGAGCAGTCTTCTTGTTGATGTGAATTGCAAGTGTGAATGATAACCAGAGATTGAACGTACATCAAGAAGGAAAATGGAGGATCACAAATATCTCTACAAGGACTGCCCCAAGATGGCATGCATGGTAGATATAATGTATGCAGATTATGAGGAGAAAATGGAAAAAGGGGAACATGAAAAATAAAGAGCAGAGGATGATGCTCCACCTCCATCTTTAGGTGAATAATCTTCTTCTTCATCTTCTTCTCATCATTCAAATGAAGAGATAAATGAGATCCTTCAAGAATAGAATGTTGAATTGAAGAGACTTCTACAAGAAGTAGAAGAGGAGAAGCAAAGATTTCAACTTTAATTATGAGCCACATAAGAGGCCTTGGAAAATTTGAAGGGAAACGAAGGCTTATTGAAGTCATCATCACCTGCTTCAGAATCAACAACTGAGGTATATTGTGTTGCTAATTCTTCAGTTTCATTTTCACCTCATGTTATTTATGTTAGAATCCTTGAGGTACCCATTTCAGGAACTAGCATGAGACTCCTTACTAAGGTTGGGTATAAAGGAGGAGGACTTTGTGTTAATGGATAAGGGATGACTCAACCATTGGTGGTTGTACAAATACTTTGATTTATAGGTTTAGGGTACACTAAAGGCGAGTGTTAATATGCAGAAGAAAATTCAAAGCCATTTCCTAAACCATCAAGGAAAGAGGATGCTGAAAACACGTAAAAATATTCCCATGACAGTGCAGATTGCAGAGGAAGAGCTAAGGAAAGCTCTCATCACTAGAATTGCACCAGAAAAAAACAAGCAAGGTATAAGAGTTCTTGTTATGCTAATGTTCCCTTTTATTACAAGAATATTGTTAATGATTAATGAAATTTGTGGCAAATACAACCATGTAGTTTTTGTAGCTTTCATAACCATGTGGTTACTGAGTGTTGGAAGAGAATGGAAGTAAGAAAGAAGACAGGACGTGAAAGGCCTTCTCCACATCAAGGAAGGAATAAGGTTAAGTAGGCCTGGAGTAAGAAGAATTTTTTTAGTCATTGCAACAGAGGTGGACATCAAAGAGCCACATGTTGGAGGATCCATCCAAAGCAATATCTCAAGAAGAACAAAGCACATGTGAAGGAACAAACAGGTGAAGTTGTTCAAAAAGAGAAGCAACTCTAGAATCATGACCCATTCACTTTCATGAGTGAGAGATGGTGGTATTAGAGCTAGTAGAAACTCTATTAACAAGTTGTGTGTGTTCTTTGATTTGATGATTGCTTTTATGTTTCTTCTTCTTTAAAGTATGCACATGTGTTTTTTCATACTCGTTCACATGTAATTATGCTAACATCATAGAAATAAAAGAGCTTGGTTAATTCCGGTAGCTGAGAGATCCAAATCAAGAGGTACATTCTTGTTTGCACTAATTATGTTACTAAATGGATAGAGGCTAAGCCACTAAATTTTTCTACTAAAAATTCTATTGTTATATTTCTTTTTGTGGATATTTTCACTCGTTTTGGCATACCAAGAGAAATTGTAAGAAATCAAGGTGTGTAATTTACATCCAATATTTTTCAAAATATCATGGAGTAATACAAAATCAGGTATAAAAAATCCACTCCATATCATCTAAAAACTAATGGATAGGTGGAATACACTAATAAAGTTCTTGAAGGCATACTAACCAAGATTGTGCATCTACATAAGAAAGTTTGGGAAGAAGGACTTCCAGAAGCACTATGGGCATATCAGACCACATGGATAAACACCATTGAACATACTTGTTATGAGCTTGTTTATGGAAAGAAAGTTCTACTTCCTATTGAATTTTAGTGGAGACATACAAGACAACAACAAAATTGGGGCTAGATTTCTCTAAAGCCCAAAAGCAAATATTGGCATAGTTAAATGAATTGGACGAGAAAAAACAATATGCCATTCAAGGGAAAACATAATACAACATTAGAGAACAATATGGCATGACAAGTTTATAAAGGCCAAAAAGTTCAAACCTAGTGATTGGGCCCTTCTTTTTGACTCAAAATTTAAATATTTTCAAGGGAAATTCCAAAGAAATTGGTTAGTCCCTTATGAGATTGAAGTTGTTGTTGAAAATGGAGTTGTAAGAATCAAGACTATTGATGAGGAAGGAATCAATTTTCTTATTAATGGGCATAGAATAAAACTCTACCATAACCCCTTAACAAAAGAATCATCTTTTCAAAGTTTGCAAAAAAAATCTAGGTTGAACTTGGTGGAAAAGGAGGATCATTCTCCTCTACTGCCTAATGTCATTCGATTTATTTTCCATATATTAAAAAGGAGAGAGAAAAAACAAAAAATATATAGCTATGAAAACTAACATTGTTGGCATAACTATGCAAGAAATCCTAGTTGAAAACAAAGATTCTTGGCAACTTGAATTTATCTTTCCCTTTTGCAAATAATTTTTTCAATTCAAACTACTTAGTTTGAAGACTTTGTTTCTCTTTTAATAACAATTTTGCAACAACATGAGCATCAACAAGTTTTCTTGAATAATTTTGGAGCATATTTTCAAAACTGATAACATTCTGTATCTAACAAAAGATTCTATAGTTGATCAATTCTAAGCAGTAGACATGCCTTGTCTTCAGTCCAACAAGCAATAAAAATTCCAACGGTGAAAGACCTAAGGTAACCTGACAGGTAACAAAATGCACAAATAATCAATTTATCAAAGTCAAAACTATAGAATTTGGGATATATGGTATGATTTATCTTTTTTATATAAAAGTTGAAAAAGGCTTATGAGAAGCCTCAAATCCTAATTGATAGCATAATAAATTTGAACTCCACCTTATTCCATATAATCATAAGTCCTTATCCTATTCAAATAACATAAACCCGAAACATCAAATCAAAATAAAAAAAAATTATTTTAAGCATTTATGTGTATGTTGGCATTATGACTAATATGTTGTCCTTGATGGAAACCTACTTGTAGCAAGATGTGTATATGTTGTCCTTGATGGAAACCTACTTGATAAAGATGTCAACATGATGGTAGCAAGATGAGTACAGATGTTATAGAGAGACCATACAAAGAAATATCAATTTAGAGATAAAGGAATGATGAATGTAAATTTTGAGGAAGTATACATAGCTTTTATGAAGAACAACCGCCTACATATGCAGGTTTGGTGAAGAAAAGTCATGTACAGTTTCCACACTCTGATATTCTAAATACCAAGGGTCTTTACCATGGTATTGGCCCATATTAATGAGCACAAAAACATATATTTGATCCCTTCAAATAATACCATCGACTTTACTAAGGGTTTGGTCTAAGGTATTGGTTAAGGCCTAAGCTATATAAGGAGATGGAGGTCAAAGTGTTAGGTGTGCATGATTTGGGTTATGGATGAATTGTTGATAAAAAATAAGTATGCACTCGAGAGTGTAATGATGGATCAGTTCTTATAGATCTAAAATGACTATACATTTAATCATTTTCTTATGGGTTGGTTTGATCTGTGATGATAATGTTTTGACGTGTGTTTAGTACTCTGTATGTGTTTTGTTAGGGTCCTATTATTTTTATAGGATTTCTTGATTATAGCTGATCATTATTATATTTCGGATATTGTAAATAATATTCCATGTTGTAAATTATTTCCAAAGAGATACCAAGTACCAAGATTTAAGGAGATTTTTTCATGTAAATGTCTGGATCAAATCAGACTGCAGGTATTTTCATTAGAAAGAGCTCAGAAGTAGATTTCTAACAATACATCAGACACTCAAATCCAATTCCTCGATCAAAGGCAAGAGCAAGTTGAAGTCTACACCACAAAACAAAGCAGAAAGGCCACAAATGGATAAAGTGTTTTCATATATTTCATAATTCATTTTTATCCTAAGTTTGAAGGCAAAGGTTAAAAGGCAAAAGAGGACAAAGTTCTATGTTGCTTATGGTTAAAGTACAACATCATTGAAGCCCTCGGGATTTGATCCCACATATGATCAACGAACCTCATCTGTTTTTTTCCCCCCTCTCCATTCTTCCTTTACCACCGGGGGAGGGGATCCAGAAAGTAGTTTCTCCCCCCGGACCCCATCCCTTATGTGGCACGTTGTGGTGATTTCGTAACCCCCCCGAATGATACCAATTACCACCTTATACCCCCTCTCGAAACCGCCTTCCTTATCCATTCTTGTCGCACCCCCACCACTCTTCCTCCACCACTCTCTGCCTACCTCCTGTCAAGACCGTTGGGCCAATTAAATGTTTTCCCAGTCGAATGCTCGTTTGTCATTTATTTCATTTCCCAAGCAACCGTTCAGTAATGGTCCCATGCCATTTCCATTGGGACTCTGTCACAAATGTTTAAATAAAATATAAGTCTATCATTCTCAGCCTTTTCATTCCTAATTGTTTATGCTACTTAAAGTTTCCTTCAGCGATCTCCATTAGAACATTCCTGCGACCAAACTGTGACATTCGCTGACTTCCTTTATTTCGCCTAACAGACCATTTTAGTTTCTGAGATCAGTAAGCCTTCCTCTGCATTTTCATACTGTTATAAAATCTTTTACAGTCATGGATCCTAAGACCAAGACCCAAGACAAAGCCATTAATCCTTTAATTCCCCCTTCCATACATTTGGATCATATACCATTAGAAGACAAGGATTATAGAATAAGTGAAACTCTGTGTGAATGTGATTTTATAGAACTATATTTCTTGCTAGAGGATAAACACATAGATAAGATTGATGAGATAAGACTCTGGGAGTCAAACCTCCCCCACTATATCTTTCCCTTGACATTCCAAACCCTAGAATTTACCAAAAGATGTCAATCTTGTTATGTCCCTGCCCAGAGAGCCATAATTGCCCCTACAGGTGACATTCTTTTCACCATTATAGCCAAATCCATTGACCAAATGATACTAGCCCCTACTATGGAAAATGTTGCCCCTTTCTCCCTAGAAGCCCTCATCCAGCTTTATCAAAAGCTGGACTTTGCCACCATGGCCAGACTTTTTGAGATTTTCTTGCCAGAGAATGCCCAGTTGCCCAAGAAGAATCCTCCATATCCTTCTTCCATTTTCCCTGATTAGGCCAAACAGATTATTTCAATCATTTCTTACATCTTAGGCTATCATTCTGATCAGTGGGTAGATGAGCCCATTTTAGGATTCCTCTCCACATTTTCCATAGACATCAAGCTCTCTATGATTTTCAATTTTAGACAATTCTTTGCTGACAATATCCATGAGAAATTTATTAAATTTCCTACATAGCAGGTGTTCAATTACACCTTTGTTTTGACTTACATGTTTATCTACTATCAAGAAGAAAAGTTGAGTTTTGCATTGCAAAAGTTGGATGATGTAGGGGACAAGCAACTAGTGATATTTTGGACCTCATTGGTCATGAAATATCAGTAGGAGTTCACATACAAGCAATTGATTGAAGACTTTGTTCATCCAGCTATGAGCGTTCTCAATAGTGCAATGTAGCTGAGAATCAATGAGGAGATCAAAAGAATTTTACACTTGTCAGACCAAGCAAAGACTGGTGATTGGTACCTATATCAAAACTACACATAGATTAGAGTCTATGGTTGTGAATTGGCCCCCTATAAACTCCCCAAGTACCTACCAATGAGGATCTTTGATTTGGAGTATATTAGGCGGATGTTGAACTCATATGACATCCACTTTGTAGTGGCCAAGAAGAAGGCATAATTCAGGATAAAGACATAGGTAGGCCCATTTGTGTGCAACACAAGGACAACAGGTGAGGAGGCAGATAAAATACTGAAGGAGATGAAGTTCAAATTGAGCTTCACATGCTATTATGACCCTTGTGGCATCATCTCAAAGCTCAGAGTAGAGAAAAAGAACGCTCCCTACATACACACTTCTAGGCTACACATAGAGCAATATGCCAACCAATTGGAGTGGGCAGAAAATACCCTACAGGAAGCTGAAGAGCAGCTTGTTTCTACTTCCAGTTTATAGAATCCTATCCCTCTGGAGAAATAAAGAAAAAGGTCGAGGGAGGAAGGGTCATCATCTACAACTAGGAATGAAGCTAAAGAATTTAGAATCAAATATAGAAAGAGACCCAAGGTAACTCACAAACCAGAAGTAGACATAGATATTGTATAACAGGAAACTATCATCATCATAGACTCACCACCTGCAACCACCAAGTTCACTACATCTCCTTCTGAAGCTTAATCTTCACAGAGTCATAAGGAGACTAAGCTAGAATCACACATTGTCCAAACAGAAAAGGAGAAGACAATTTTTGACAGGTATAGAGAAATAAAGCTCGGGAATGAAATCTTGAAGAACAACACTTACAACCAATTCTGGAAACAGAATTCCAGCTCTCAACGTAGATTACTGTCAGTATTTGATACTAAGCATGGTAAAATGCAGATGGCCTTTCTTGAGGCCCATATTCCACAACCCAAATCAGCAACAGATTGCAAGAGAACCACCTTTGAGTTCAATACAAAGGACATACATCCCATTGATCAAATGGAGATGCACAAGAAAATTGGTGAGATGATATCCTCCACTCTGACTAACACTACCATGTCCTTATCCAAATTGTAGGTTTCTTTTGCAAATGTATAATCACAGTTGAAGATGGAGAAGGTCTCCTCATTGGCCAAATATAACAGGATCAAGTATTTGGAAGACATGGTGATCAAGATAGGGTATGACCCTAAAGATGTTAATGCTACTGAGGATATTATTAGGAAGAAGAAATTGGACATTACAACATTGAGGAAACAACTCAAACTACTAGCTACAGAAGATCCAATGACCAAGGACATTAAAGAAGGTGAAGCTTAGAAAGAATATATGATGAAATTGATTATAGACCAAAATATACATATCAGGCAGATGGAAGCTATTAGAGTCGGTCTGGTCATCCCTCCATCGGAGATCAAAACTCTTTTTGCATTTCATGTTTAAGTGTCCCATCTCACTCGATCAGTTGCATTCCATTAGGAGCATGCCATAAATCTGTCGGAAGGGCTTTTTTCATTCATCCCCCTCATGCCTTACACTGCTGGCTTAGGTCTCTCCATCAAAATCAAGTTTTAAAGGTCATTTACAGTCCTATTTTAGTTTCTAGGTCATAACAGTCATTTTAGTCATTAGGTTCAGGGTTAGTCAAAGCTGTGTCTTCCCAAGGTCTAATAAAGCCAGTAGGCTAGAGGGAGGTTCTTGATGAGGTTCTTGATAAGTTATTATTTCAAATATTTTTATCGTCATATGGATGGATTATGACTTTTCTTCAAAACTCTGTTTTGAAGACAAGTCGACATTTTGTTTTTTGTAATAATTTTCCAAAATTTTCAGTTCTTGAATTCTTCAGGCGCAACCCTGGTCTCCTTTGCCAAATTCCATGTCAGCTATTCCTGCAAAAAATTGCCAAAAAAATTCATCATTTCAACCAAAAATCAAGGAGGAAACAAAAAGTCAGAGTTCTATTAATTGTGAAAAAGTGCCAATTGCAAAACATTACAAAATTGGGTTTTGAAGAACCAAAAATCAAAGCAATGTCTTTATAAGCTTTTGCTATGAAGATCAATATCATTTTTGCATGCCAAGGTCAAAGAGAAGCATTTCAGAGTGAATTGGGTGAGCAAGCGCGTGTTTTGGGGTGAAGTTGTTTGCAACGAGCTGGTGCAGCGCACAGAACAGGTGGCGCAGTGCACTGAGACTTCTTGCCCAGTGTTATTCTGAATGGGCGCAGCGCACAAGAAGCGCGTGACGCACTGGGTTCTTGGCATGGAGCATATAGCCCAAAGCCTGAAATTGTTTCAAACTTCTCCAAATCACTCATTCCTTGTGTGGATTTGCCAGGTAGACCTTTCTTCTTGATGTTGCATCAAATTTTATGATAAGAGATGGTGGTTTAGGGGTGATAAAGGTTGAAACAAAAATTCAAACCCTCTCTCTATAAACACAAGCAAACTTGCTGCCAGGGTTTCAGAACTCACAATTTTTCCACCAAAAGTATTTCTCTTTCCCATTGTTCCTTTGTCTTCACTAATCCCTAATTCCCTATCACCTAAATTCATTATTCCCTTCTCCTACATGCTCTATCCCAAATCCTCCAACCTCACACCTCAAAACCTATACAATAATGCCAAACCATAAACCCTATTCCCATCATCAATCCCTCAAACCCTCTCCCATATTTCCCTATTAAATTTATCCCAATAATTCCCATTCCTCACTATTGTTTCCCCTTCCTAACAGTCCCTATTGCATTTGTTTCTTTCCCTTTTGTGGCCGACTTTGCTGGCAGACTTTGCACCTCAAAGAGCAGTCAAAACAGTTTTCATATACAGCAGCATCTTTCCTTCAAGGTATTTTGTACAGCAGTCATGGCATCTAAGCATTCATCGGACTATGAGGTGGAAACCCAAAGTGACTCTCCCTTGGAAGAACAAGCACCTCGAAGGCCTCATAAAAGTGGCAGAAATGTTAGGGAAGAACCAACTACCCTTACAGAATTGCATGCCTGCCCTCTTGCTATGCAGTGTTTTCAGCATCAGTCATGCTATGAGTTTTGTCAAAAGGTGGCTAGTGTCCAATTTCATCATGAGTTGGCTCGTCTTTTTGTGCTGCATTTGCACGGAGATCACGCTATCTTGGCTGGTGTCACCTTCACACTTACACCAGAATCTGTCTCATTAGCAACTGGTATACCGAACATTGGTGAACCATGGCACAAGAAACAGAAGATTGACCGGCAGCATTATGAGCCATACATCAAAACCAGTTTCTTGAGGCAGCTCAAGAGAGTGTTCCCGTTCCGATATCTGAAAGATGAATATGCTCCACTAATGAGATTGATCATGAAATATTTTAGCTATGAGGGACGGTTCTCTCGTCTTTATGCTTATCCAATCAGGTTGCTCATGCATTTCACCAGGGTACGGATGATGAACATTCCGTATTTCATTTTCCGGAACATAGAGAGGATGACCACCTTTATACAACATAAAACCCCTCAGCAGCGACTTAACAGTGTCTATCATATTTCTCTTATTAAGATTTTGGTGGTTCATCAGCTTGGATTGCAGGGCATCACTTGGGATGATTTCATCTCTCGTGACTTCTTCAGAGCTTCGTGGAGATTATCAGAGATTAAGCATGAAGGTGAACCTTCTCATCAGTATGAGCGCCATGAGACTACTAGTGTGCTAGTATTCATCACATATCAGAGAGGCACCAGACATTTGTTTGCAGTAGAAAAGCGAGTGTTATCTCCACCCAGGGTGGAAGGGGCCTCGCTTCCTCCATCAGCATCATAGGTACAGGACAAAGGCAAGAGGCCAATGCAGGATGAGGGGCCTTCAGGTGAGCCATCAGGTGAACGAGAGACCGACTTCATTCTCATTCATGATGATGATACTGATATGGGTCCACAAAGCGCCAAACTTAGAGAGATCATCCAGGAGCAGCAAACAGAGATCGAAGCCTTATCCCTTGACTTAGAGAGGGCTAAGTGGACCATGAAGTACTTGGAGCAGAGGAACAAATAGCTTGAAGATCAGTAGGCAATCATGGAGCTACAAAACATTCGTGAGCATCGCCAAGCTGCACAAAGGAGAAGAGTTGAGCTCACGTCATTGGAGCAAGAGATTAATGAGGATTGGGAGGCCAATCTCGAGAGAGTTAACATGCACTTAGAGAGGCTACTGGACAAGGCCAACAAGGACCATGCATTGCTGAGACACATGGCTTTCCACTACATGGCGTGAAACAAGGTGTGCAAGGCTCGAATCAGGAATTTGAAGGCGAAATTGAGGAAGGCAATAAAGAAGAAAAAAAGGCAAAGGGAGCTCGATCATCTTCAGATATTGGCCGAGGCATCTTTAGCCTAGCATAACAATTGATGAAGAAGCTCTAGCCTAAGAAATTTGGGGCATTTTTTGTATTTTTGTAAATTTTTGTGCAAAAAATAGGGTTTTTCTCCCTGTGCGCCGCGCCACGTGGCGCGCGCTTACGATAGGAGGCTCCAAATGCAAAAAAGTTTATAGTTTTGGATTTTTCATGAAAAATCATGACTGTTGGAGCATGGCCAAGAAGTTTGGGCAAGTTTTGAGTCCTCAGGAGGTCAAAAACACCCTAAAAATGACCTCTCTGCCCCTATTTTCACACACAAGAAGCAGTCTTGGGAGGTTGAAGTTTTGGAGGGGAAAATGGGCACAAAATTCAGAAATTCCACATGGGTTGAAAAGTACACAGGTAGGGCTTTCCAACAAGCTCACTTGGGCTCAATTTTGACTTCATCAAGTGCCTAAAAAACAACGTCAAAGTGGCGCGACGCATACAGAAATTGGCGCGACGCACAGAGGTTTTTTGGACCAATTTTTCACCTTCCAGCTCAGAAATTCGGCCAATTTGACTAGTTTTGCTTTGTGATGTTATTTTTGACCTATCTTGATGTAATTGAGTGAACATGATGTAATTTTGGCACTTAGTTACTTGTTCTAGAGGATTCATTCTCTAAAAGGTGAAAATTTAATGAATGAATCAGTTTCCTACCTTATAGAGGCAAGTTGTTTTGACTGCCTAGATTTTAGTGCTTTGTTTAGAATTGGTTGAAACAGCTCCTAGAATGATGAGCTCGACCCCTAGAGGCAAGGGAATGGGTTGGGATAGTCTATATCATGTAATTTCTAAGTCATTTTCAGGGTTGGACTCTTGGGAAAAGTTTGGCACTCTATTGTACATTCACTTCTGCATTTTTGGCTAAGGAAAGACCAGGGTTTTGCAGCACTGTTTGGGATCCATGTGGCTTTATGTTTTGATGGTGTGCTTCTCTGAGTAATTCTAAGTTTATCTAGTGTTATGTGTATCATTTTCAAGATTCTTCTTCTGAATTTGAACAAATGAGTGATTAAGGTAGAATCCATAACTGTTATGCTCTGCCTTTGAATTTGTTAAAATTTTCATGTTTTCATCTGTTAAGGGGAATTATTGAGACTCTCTTGCTCTCCTTAGCTTCTCACCAGTCTGATCTATCCATCTCACTCACTTTAAAGCATCAAAACGATTACCTTCCTTGCCCCAATCGGAACTCTGCAGAAACTGTGCCTCATCCCCAAGCCCAATTTTCCTTTCCCATTTTTTCAACAAAACCCTAAAAACTCAAATCAAATCCTTTGCACTTAATACCTAGCCTAAAATCAGTTGCTAAATCAATCATCTCCAGCCCATTGAGTATCTTTCACTGAGATTGACCCGAAGAGATCCCTCTCCTGTCCTCGTAGGGCTAGCTACGAGGCTGAGCGTGGTTTGATGTGGACCTAAAACCTTGTCTTTTCAGCCTGAGACAAATCTAGGCTCTAACAGAAGTAGAGTTGGAAAATCTAATAAAGGAGAAGGAAGACAATTTGAAAATGGCTATTGTTCCCTTGGATGTTGTACCTCTTTCTCAACTGGCATCAACAGGAGCAACCACTGCACCTACTACTTCAACTTAGACTCCTAGTGCTGAATAGGTAAAAAAAACACTTCAAAATATGTCACTATAATCAAAGGAAATTGAGACTTTGTAGGGCCAACTCAAAGCTTTGGAAGTCTAGAAGTCCAAAGCTGAAGCTGCTCAGATTGTTGAATTGGAGAAATCCCAGAGACTGTTGGAAACGTTTCGCCAGGTAGAGAGAGACACTTCAATTGGACAGACCTTGGCCCAAGCCAAGGAAACAATTTGGATGAACATATTAGACTCAATGAATGAGATTTGGCCTTCTATCCAAATCATATTTGAGAAGAAAGAGTTGATAGAGAAGGCCATTGAAACTATTGTGCAAGGAAGGGAAAAGCTGGGAGAAATGCCAACAGAAGCTGCCAATATAATTAAGTTCTTAAATTAAAAGTCCAGATATGAGCTAGATGAAGTAGGAGTTAGTGAAAAAAATACCACCATTCTGGAAGTCAAGAAAGTATTGACAAAGAGAAATCTCATTGACCAGTTGGAGGAAAGGCGTGAAACCTTGGAGCTACAACTGAACAAATTTACAAACGGGATTGAAGCCTTAATGCAAAAGGGACTGCCAAGTATCTATGTCATAAATGACAAGTTCATTACTCAAGAGGACTATATCCTGAAGATGAAAGAGGTAGCAAAAAGCATAATTATATTCAGTGGAATTAAAGGGAGTATGACAACAAAGGAATTTTGGAGACCGTGTCAAACGACTTCCATGTACAAAATCATGTGAAACATATTTTTACCGTGAAACCAACTTTTGCTAAATATACAGAGGTAGATGAAATCTACCACAGGGTGACAAAGTTGACAATGCCAGATGAAAAGAGATGGGAAGAGTTAGTTGATTTACTGGATTAAGGAATATCTCAGCAGTAGTAAAAATATTTTTCCAGCGCAGCAGCCAGCACAAGAGTTAGTTCAACATCACATTCTATTTTGGGATGAATCAACAACTGAAACCATCCAAACAGGGCCACCGTTCTCTTCAACAGCCTACGTGGCCTATTCTTTTGCCAGGATTAGATGATATTAGTTTGTAATTAGGCTAATAATACACTGTCAGTTTGACAATAACCTTGTAAAGCATTATTGTAATTTTTATTATAAGTACTTCACTGTTTGAAGTATTAGTGGTTGATTCTCGAGTGTAATTCCCTCCTGCATATTGTAATTTTCAAAGCACTGGAGCATCAGTAATACAAGGACCTTTTATAGGATTCATGTGGTGTACTAAATGGTGATGTGTCTCTCCTGTCTATCTGTTTAAACATTTGTTTTCCTTTCTCTATTATTCTGAATTTCTGAATTAATCTACAAAAATTGTGATAAATAGGATTCGTTATCTAGAGCGCTCTATTTTGGTTGTTGTTAATTTTAATGTTTTCCACTGAAGTCAGATCAAGGAATTCTTAATTGCTCCTTGGTTTCTACTGAACCTTACACTTCTGCTATCCCACTATCCATTTAATTTATGAAAAGATTCAATTAGTGCAACCTAGCTTGCCCTGTGAGAACTCCTCTAAAAATTGATGCAAAACTCTAGTGTAATATATAGACTCCATAACCCAATGGAATTATAACACTCAAATCAACCAAACCTTTCAAACAAAACAAACAAGTACAATCATAACTAGCCTAAAACCTACACTAAAACAAAGCTAAATTAAATAGAGAGATGCCTCTCTAAAGCTGGCAGGGCTATATCCTAGCTTCCATAGTGGTTTTGATGTTGTCCTATGTGTTTACTCCCTCAACCTCAAAAATGCAGAATGACAACACAATGGCTACCATACTGGGGATCTGAAAGTTTCAGGTTCCTAAGAAAAGTATATCAAGTTCCAGATCTGATTACTGATGGTGGACAGTGATCATACACAAGAAGGTTGAATCATCCACCTCACGACTCCACACAGTTTTAGCTCAATCAGAAGACTCCACTGGCAAAAGAATCCAAAAATTAGGACATTCATCGTGACTACACTACTTACTAATATGTTTGTTTCTTAAAAACAAGATGAAATGGTATGTGGTAAAACATATATATTGTGAAGTTCTAAAAGAAATCAAGGATCAGTTATCGGATTTTCAAATAGATGAAGTCTTTTCAATGACTGTGCTTCATTGTTTGAGATCTCTCAAGTCTTCTCCTAAAGGTAAAACCTGTTTTTTCGAATTAGTTGTTGAAAGGTTTGAAAAGGATATTGAGCTTTTAGATGTTCAAATCCAATCATATAACTTCCAAGATCCTAAATAGTTCTTGGAAATTATGCCTCCTCTCAAACGAGAAATAGTAGTGTTGCATGTTGATGTTGAAATTGAGCATTGTTTTGAGATTAAATCAGATGACTCATATCAGAAATTGTATAATGATATAGAAAGCATATGTGGAATACCCAATCATGACCATAAATTTTCAAAATACTTTGAGCATCAAGTAATAGGTCATGTCTTTCATGATCCCATAACTATCTATATGGAGAAGTTTTTCACTACAGAGTCCCAATCAATTTCTAGTGCCTCCCTTATTTTCCATGATTCCAGAGCTCTCTGTCATGAAGATCAAGCTGATAATCAGTTTCTAGTGCCCTTACAAGCTCTAGTTCTGATTCTTCTTAAAGATAGTGAAGGAGCCAAGGTATTGGATCAGATTTTTGATTGGCTATATTGGATATTTTACATTGCGTAAAGTCAAGCATTTGGTGTTAGAATAGGATTGTATATAATGTTAGAAAATTATATATTACAGAGCAATGGAACACATCGAATATTGCATAAATATAAACATAGAAAATGCATAAAACCAGAGAGAGACATAGATATACGTGGTTCACACAGTTTGGGCTACGTGCACCCCGAACAGCCAGTCCTTCCTTTCTATTATCCAGCAAAATGAAGAGACACAACCTATAGTAGATCTGCTATAATATCCTCTATTTCTCTCACAATCTCACCTCTTTGTTTCTCGCTCGGAGAATACACATCTATTACACAACCTCAATACAATGCCCTCATACAAAGAGAGGGTTGCTTTCTAGGGCAAAAAACCCTAAATTAAACATAAGTTCTACCATCAGATCATCCACCTAATGAATGACCCAGATTGACTAGAAATTACTATACTTTTACAAGGCAATTTTACATCTATTTTTAGCTTCGGGGGCGTTGCCCCCAAACCCCCGTTGGGGGACCGCTGGCCCCCGGACCCCCCAGCTGGGGGGGATTTACCCCCCCCACACCCCCCCGCGTGGAGGGGTGTACAGTCTTCCTGGGGTATACATCCGGCTAAAACCTTTGAATATAGAAGATAATCAGGCTCCACACCCAACATATAAATAAATAAGCTTACCGGGTAAGAATCTTTTTAGCATTCAGATTTTCAGTGTGCAGCAGTGATTTCGGTTGTTAGTTTGCAGTTTTACAGTTTGTAGTACATAGTTCAATTTGTAGTTTCAGTTCAGATTTTAGTACACAGATTAGATTTATGTTTAAATTTCAAAAAAAATGACTAAGGTTTTCAGTTGCAAAGGTTTTTTATGATAGAGCAAGTTGTATATTTGGGATTAGCCCAATGGATCAGGCTACTAGTTTACGATGTTCTTGACACTTCACCAGGAAGTGCCATCCCTAGTTGGAGCCATTGTTAGGGTCCTATAATTTTTATAGGATTTCTTGATTATAGCTGATCATTATTATATTTCAGATATTGTAAATAATATTCCATGTTGTAAATTATTTCCAAAGAGACACCAAGTACCAAGATTTAAGGAGATTTTTTCATGTAAATGTTTGGATCAGATCAGACTATAGGTATTTTCATCAGAAAGAGCTCAGAAGTAGCTTTCCAACAATATATCATACACTCAAATCCAATTCCTAGATCAAAGGAAAGAGAAAGTTGAAGTCTACACCACAAAACAAAGCAGAAAGGCCACAAATGGATAAAGTGTTTTCATATATTTCATACTTCATTTTTATCCTAAGTTCGAAGGCAAAGGTTAAAAGGCGCAAGCGGACAAAGTTCTTTGTCACTTATGGTTAAAGTACAGTAGCATTGAAGGCCTCAGGATTTGATCCCGCATATGATCAATGAACCTCATCCATTTTCACCCCCCCTCTCCATTCTTCCTTTACTGCGGGGGGGGGGGGGGGTCTAGAAAGTAGTTTCTCCCACTGGGACCCATACCTTACATGGCATGTCGTGGTGATTTCACACCCCCCCCCCCCTGATCGATACCACTTACCTTATACCCCCTCCTGAAACTGCCTTGCTTATTCGTTCCTTTCGTGCCTCTACCACTCCTCCTCCACCACACTCCACCTGTCACTTGTCAAGACTGTTGGGCCAATTAAATGTTTTCTTGATCGAATACCCATTTGTCATTTATTTCGTTTTCTCGGGTAACCATTCAGTAACAGTCCCGCACCATTTCCAAGGGCACTCTGTCACAAATGTTTAAATAAACTCCAAGTCTATCATTCTCAGCCTTTATATTCCTAATTGTTTCTGCTACTTATAGTTTCCTTCAGCGATCTCCATCAAAACATTCTAGTGACCAGACTATGACATTCGCTAACTTCCTTTCTTTTGCCTAACAGACTTCTTTAGTTTCTAAGCTCAACAAGCCTTCCTCTATATATTCATACTGTTCTAAAATATTTTACAGTCATGGCTCTTAAGACCAAGGCCCAAGACAAAGCCATTAATCCTTTAATTCCCCTTTCCATAGATTTGGATCATATACCATTAGCAGATAAGGATTACAGAATAAGTGAAACTCTATGTGACTATGATTTTCTAGAACTATATTGTTGGCTAGAGGATAAACACACAAATAAGACTGATGAAATAGGACTCTGGGAGTCAAAGCTCCCCCACTATATCCTTCCCTTGGCATTCCAATCCCCAGAATTTACCAGAAGATGTCAATATTGTTATGTCCCTCCCTAGAGAGCCATAATTTCCCCTACATGTGACATTCTTTCACCATTACAGACAAATCCATTGACCAAATGATGCTATCCCCTACTGTGGAAAATGCTGCCCCTTTCTCCCTAGACGCCCTCATCCAAATTTATCAGAAGCTGGACTTTGCCAACAAAGCCAAAAATTTTGAGATTTTCTTGCCAGAGAATGCCCAATTGCCCAAGAAGAATCCTCCATATCCTTCATCCATTTTCCCTAATCGGGCCAAACATATTATTTCAATCATTTCTTACATCTTAGGTTATCATTCTGATCAGTGGGTAGATGAGCCCATTTTAGGATTCCTCTCCACATTTTCTACAAACAGCAAGTCCTCTATGATTTTCAATTTCAGTCAATTATTGGCTGACAATATCCATGAGAAATTTATTAAATTTCCTATAGAGAGTTTGTTCAATTACACCTCTATTTTGATTTACATGTTTATCTACTATCAAGAAGAAAATTTCAATTTTGCATTATAGGAGTTGGATGATGCAAGGGACCAGCAACTAGTCATCTTTTTGGACTTCACTAGTCATGAAAGATCAGCATGAGTTCACATACAAACAATTCATTGAAGACTTTGTTCATCCAGCTATGAATGTTCTCAATAGTGCAGTGCAACTGAGAATCAGTGAGGAGATCAAAACAATTTTACACTTGTAAGACCAAGCAAAGAACGGTGATTGGTACCTATATCAAAACTACACAGAGATTTGAGTTTATGGCTATGAATTGGCCCCCTATAAACTCCCCAAGTTCCTTCCAATGAGGATCTTTGCTTTGGAGCATATTAGGCATATGTTGAACTCAGATGACATCCACTTTGTAGTGGCCTAGAAGAAGGCACAATTCAAGATAAGGACACAGGTAGGCCCATTTTTGTGCAACACAAGGACAAAAGGTGAGGAGGCAGATAAAACACTGAAGGAGATGAAGTTCAACTTGAGCTTCACATGGTCTTATGACCCCTGTGGCATCATCTCAAATCTCAGAGTAGAGAACAAGAAAACTCCCTACATACACACTTCTCGGCCAAACATAGAGAAATATGCCAACCAGTTGGAGTGGGCAGAAAATACCCTGCAGGAAGCTGAAGAGCAGCTTGTTTCTACTTCCAGTTTGCAGACTCCTGTCCCTCAAGAGAAATCAATCAAAAGGCCGAGGGAGGAAGGGTCATCATCTAAAACTAGGAGTGAAGCTAAAGAAATTAAAATTAGTTATAGAAAGAGACCCAAGGTAACTCATAAACCAGAAGTAGACAAAGAGACTGAAGAACAGGTAGCTATCATCATCACAGACTCACCACCTACAACCACCAAGTTCACTACATCTCCTTCTGAACCTTCATCTTCACAGGGTCATAAGGAGACTGAGCTAGAATCACACACTATCCAAATAGAAAAGAAGAAGATAGTTTTTGACAGGTATAGAGAAATAAAGCTCAAGAATGAAATCTTGAAGAACAACACTTACAACCAATTCTCGAAACAGACTTCCATCTCTCAAAGTAGATTGTTGTTAGTATTTGATACTGAGCATGGTAAAATGTAGATGGACTTTCTTGAGGCCCAGATTCCACAACCCAAATCAACAACAGACTACAAGAGCCCCACCTTTGAGTTCAGTACAAAGGACATACATCCCATTGATCAAATGGAGATGCATAAAAAAACTGTTGAGATGATATCCTCCACTCTAACTAACACTACCATGTCCTTATCCAAATTGCAGGTTTCTTTTGCAAATGTACAATCATAGTGGAATATGGAGAAGGTATCCTCCTTGGCAAAAGATAACAGGATCAAGTATTTGGAAGAATTTGTGATCAAGATAGGGTATGACCCTAATATGTTAATGCTGTTGAGGAAATAGCTCAAACTACCAACTATAGAAGATCTAATGACCAAGGAAATTTAAGAAGGTGAAGCTTAGAAAGCATATATAATGAAACTAATTATAGACCAAAATATACAGATCAGACACATGGAAGAAGAGTTGGAAAAGCTGAAAAAGGAGAAGGAAGATAGTTTGAAAATGGCTATTGTTCCCTTGGATAATGTACCTCTTTCTCAACTTCCATCAATAGGAGCAACCACTGTACCTAATACTTAAACTCAGACTCCCAGTGTTGAATAAGTCACACAAAAACTTCAAAATATGTCATTACAGTCAAAGGAAATTGAGACTTTGCAGGGCCAAATCAAAGCATTGGAAGTCTGGAAGGCCAAAGATGAAGTTGCTCGGACTACTGAATTGGAGAAATCCCAGATACTATTGGAAAATTTATGCAAGGTAGAGAGAGACACTTCAATTGGCCAGACCTTGGCCCAAGCCAAGGAAACAATTTGAATGAACATATTAGACTCAATGAATGAGATTTGGCCTTCTATCCAAATCATATTTGAGTAGAAAGAATTGATAGAGAAGGCCATTGAAACTATTGTGCAAGGAAGGGAAAATCTAGGAGAAATGCCAACATAAGCTGCCAATATAATTAAGTTCTTAAATTAAAAGTCTAGATATCAGATAGAGGAACCAGGAGTCACTACCACCATTCTGGAAGTCAAGAAAGTCTTGACAAAGAGAAATCTCATTGACCAATTGGAGGAAAGGTGTGAAACCTTGGAGCTGTAGGTGAACAGATTTACAAACAGGATTGAAACCTTAATGCAGAAGGGATTTCCCAGTATCTATGTCATAAATGACAAGTTGATTACTTAGGAGGACTATATGCTGAAGATGAAAGAGTTAGCCAAAAATAACATTAAATTCAGTGGAATTAAAGGGAGTATGACAACAAAGGCATTTCTAGAGACCATGTCAAATGAATTCCATGTACAAAATTGGGTAAAACATATTTTTACTGTGAAACCAACTTTTGCTAAATATACAGAGGTAGATGAAATCTACCACAGGGTGAGAAAGTTGACAGTGCTAGATGAAAACAGATGGCAAGGGTGTTATCGGGAAATCTAATGTCTATGCAGAGCTGCTAGTCCCACTAAGGCTGGTAGCTACCTTAGAAACAAACAAACTAAAACCACTTTCATTTTCCTTTATGAGAAGTAGATAAGAGGGGAATAAAGGAGACCAACCTCTGTCTTGCGCTTAGTTCCTTGCTTGATTCCTCTCCCTTCTGATAGATCTTTGCCGCTCGCTTCCTCGTCTACCCAGCTTCAAAGAGCACCTGTGAAATCAAAGCAGCATAATACTATCCAAGAACATAGATCTACTATCATAAACAATATAGGACCAGATATATATTGACCACACAAATGCATATATCATCAATCATACAAGAATGTGGAGGAAAACTTGAATAGCTTTATTAGTAATCAAGAATAGAAAAGAGGATTACAACCAATTGTTCTGACCCAGCGTCATCCTCTCAGCAAGAAAGCCCTTCTTCACCTCATGAAAAGCTTAGATCACCCAACACTATGATGTTACACCAAGAAACCAGCAGCACTTCCTTATAAGATACAAAATTCCAGCCTCCAACCTCTGGATCTCTGGGATGAGAGATCTATATATAGATATTTGCAGAGGTGTGAGTCAGCTCTGGGTTTTTGATTAGTGTCTTCTCTCTGATATTTCTTGTTTCCACTTGGAGATCTCATTGATCTCTTACTCATCCTTGGGCGATTCTGAGAGGTAAGTGTCACAGGAGAAGTTTCTAGAAGATTCCATGATCATCCACCTCGCAAACTATCTCTGCCACTTGTCTATTCTCGTCCATCGCACCCTATAGAAGGGATTTTCAGTATGCATCGCACCTCCCGTGTGCATTTAGGTGGGATGCATCGCACCCTCAGCACTGAGCAATCAATATGGTCCAGTTTTGACCATTTCTGAGTAGTTTTTCGTGGAGAACTTCTGGGAGATGATGTAATCAGTTGACCTTGTTCTTTTAGGGGTTGGAACAAAACTTTTAGGGACTAAGGATCCCTTGGTTTATGGACATATTTGATTGGGGTTGCAGTGCCCAAAAATGTCTATAACAGTTGCCCCCTAAAGCATGAGGTTGTTAATCTTTTGATGTCGGGTGAAATGCTTTATCATGAGGATCCGAAGTTTTTTCGAGCTGGAAGGCGACCTGTAATAAGATACAATACAATACATTATCTTCATAATATTTTCATGATCTAGCTGAGGCGAGCATTCCCATGCTCAGCTTTATAAATTCATTTTCATGTACATAAGACAGACAATCGTCTGAGTGCAGACTGATGATTCTGGTAGAGCCATCATCCCTTAGATTGGATGATTATCTGTGCAGCAGTGATGTACATTTGATGTCTTTATTTTCCTCAATATATATTGCAGCCCGGATGGATGAAACTAGATCCGAGGTCTTCAATCTCATTTGATCTTCACTCAAAGTACAAGTCGATCCATGTGAGAGATGTTCTGGAGTCGAACATGGAAAGACATCGCCTGATTACCAGCCAATGATGTAAGCTGTTAACAGCGCGAGAGGAATCACCGATAATGATGATGACCCTCAAGGTACTATAGTACAATTCATGTGGTGTGAATAAGGGACTTGGCGTCGAACACCACGCAAAATCTTTCGGTTGAAGGCCATTGATGTAAACCTGTCGCCGGAAGTGAGAAATTTGCCATTGAGGCATGCAAGCTTCAAAGTACTGAAAGGGTTGTTCCTAGATCGACTTCCTGGATAATGAGCTAATGTCAACAATAAGCGATCCGTCATAGGAGGGCCTTAGTGAATCCCACATCAATGACATGGAACGGAGCAAATGATTTTAATGGAGGTGAAAACGATCTGATGACATAAGGTTCAGGGTGGCGGTCATGAAAGAATGGAGCGTAAATGTATTGCAGTGGATGAGACACAGGTGAATTCTCTAAGCGACTTCTCTTGAACATATCGGCGACACTGACATGATGGATTGGTAGCGTTAACCCCAAATATGGATGGTGTGATGGACCAATGGTGATATGACCAGTGAACGAAACAACCCAACCCGACTCGGATGTGGAGTGAAAGTGTCATGTTCAAGAGCGACTTGCTACCAATAAAGTTTCTTCAAGTTTTCTTCCCAATTTTTCCCCAGTCATTGCTGACTAGTACCTCTTTATTTTTGTCAACCTTGAGGAGGATAACATATTATGCTTGTTCTATAATTTTCCCTTCGGGCAAACCCATCACTATGTTTTAACGAGCCTAGCAATAGTGAAACTCGTTCTTGTCGGTATGGACAAGTTTGTCGCTATTCGGTTTTAACGAGTTTAACGACAAATATAACTCGGTCCTTTTCAATTTTAGAGAGTCTGAAAGGGACGTAAAGAAAACTCCAATAATCCTTTTTTGTCATATAATCCCTTAAGTCCGAAAAAGTATAAAATAATACAAAAGGGATGGATTTTCGGTAATTTTAACGAGCCGAACAAAACAAGCGCTCGATCTTTTTGTGTAATAATCCCTCAGGTCCAAAAAGATTAAAATCTAAAGGAGGGATGGCACTTCCGGTCACTTTAACGAGATGGAGAGGCCAATTGCTTGGAAATCTTTTCATATTTTACGAGTCAGATGAAAAGAGCTTAAAGGAGACTCGTTTTTCGAGGAACGAGTGATAAATTCGGGTAGCAACTAATTCCAGGTAAGGTTTGGAATTTTCCAATCACGGTAGTGTCACAAGGATGGCTAATAGGATCACTCTCTGTAGCTGTTCCTCAAAAAGGGTAAACAATCAAATGGAGGTGAATGATCGGCCAATATAGAGTGGAGGTGATGATGAGAACACGACCAAGGCTTAAAAGGTTGATGATAATTCATTCACGATGGTTATTTACCGGAAATTGGTTCATTTTTTAATGAGCTTAAACTCTGGGGGAATGTTTTCTCATTGCTTATGTTTATTTTTTAACGACCTTGAATTCCACGTTAAAACTACTCAAGGAAGGTTTATTTTAATGAGCTTGAACCCTGCGGTAACACTGCTCGTGGCAGGTTTATTTTTTAATGAGCTTGAACCTTGCGGTAACACTGCTCATGATAAGTTTGCATGCCCCCAGCATAATAACGCAAATCGAGGTACATGCCCCCCAAGCTTCATTGCATTCATCTCGATGGTTGGAATGAAGGTTTACCTTCGAGATCTTCAAAAGACTCGACTTTGATTTTACGAGATCATAATCAAAGACTCGATTTGGAAAGGGAGTCGTTTCATTTTTTAATGAGGTTGACACAGTAAAAGAACTATCCTCATGACTCGTTGTTTCATTTTTTAACGAGGTCGACACGAGATAAGAACCGTCCTCGGAATCCACCATATTTACAGTATTTGATAGAAAATCAAAAACTGAAGGATGATTAAGGTTGCTGGAATAATCTTCGTGGTAATCCGGAAGACGGGAATGATGGTGGTGATTTTCCCATGGTGCCTCTCCTATCATCATTGACTGAATGATTCCTTTGTCTGTAGAACGTACATGTGATCAAGGATCTGAAGAGGTACCATATTCCTTAGACCTATCTATCCAAACACTCGATGAGCGTTGATTTGGGTCTGCCCCCCAAGCCAAGAAAATTGATTGCTACAATATTTCTAAAATGGCGATGATCCATGCTGACAAAATGTTTAGGAATCTTCTGAATCCATTAGATATAGAAGATTTCATATTGCAGGTTTCCACTGTGGCCACTTCTGCCAGATTACTCGGAGGCGGTAGGGCAAAAGTACCCATTAAGGCAGGGTCTTTTAGGAGGCCTACTCCAATATTTTGAAGTGAATGATTGCTTCCATGGATCATTGGAATGCTTCCCGTAACTTGTGAACTGTTGGGGAGAAATGTTTGTTGGTCGACGATTGTAATTCCTCCTTGGAAGGGAAATGCAATCTTCCCGAAGTAGGTTGACACAACTGCAGCCATGGCATATATCCAGGGCCTTCCCAGTGGGATGTTGTAATCGAGGTTTCCGTCGACTACTTCAACATCAATTTCTACTGTTTTGCCCCCCAGTTCAACTTGCAAGTTACTTAAAATCCCGTATGGAGTGTATGATCGTCCATCAAATTCTTTTAACATCATTGACGATCGCGACAAGGGTGGTGAGCCTAAATTTTTCCAGCAACTCATCGACATAATACATGTAGATGCCCCTTCATCAATAATTGTTCGATGAACAGTTTTGTTGAGGGCTTTCACTTGAATAAGGAAAGCTAGTTGAGCTGGTAACTGAGGGTCATATCCTTCATGATCAAAGGCCACAAGATTGGAATCCATTGGGTCAATCCCACCTATTGCTGATAATAAAGCTTGTTTTTGGGAGGGGCGATTTTGCAGTACCTCAAGTGTCGACATAGTGGACGGCGATTGGGCCAAGTCCCCTACTATATTATAATGTTGTGCTGCTCTGGCACGAGGATTAAATGTCGATTTGTGTACTACTCCATTTGGCGGCTTTATCGTTAGCTCAGGAATGGTGGGTGGCACAACTTCGGTCGAAGTTGTTGTCGAACTACTAGGTTGATCTTTATCTTTGTTGTTCGACAGCTATGGATTGCCGTAATATTTATTCCTTGTCATTATCAAAGCATCATTTTGCTGTTTCGAAACCGACAACATCAGCACTTGGGACGGGGAAGCATTTTTATTAGCAACCAGTTTGGTTCCCGGGTTTGGAAATGGATCAGTCAATACCGCTAAGGTTTTTGAACTCTCAAAGAGTTTCTTAACTTCAGCTTTATGTGGACAATCTCTCGTCCGATGATCCTCATCACATATCTGACACCCTGCAGGGGGTTTCCTTTGCCCATAAGGGTTTGCAGAAGGTTTTTTAGGATATGAATCATCCTGCTTCTTTTTCCTCCCTTTCTTTTTCTTCTTGCCCCCTGGTTGCTTCAGTTGTTCGCCCTTGTCGATCGACACGGCATTTACTTCTGAGGTGAGAAGTTCCTCATTTGCATTTTGACTAGAAATCTTACGGGCCTTTTTAGATGTAGCCTTCATTGATTTTGTGTCTGTCGTACCAATCACGCCATCGCCAGCATGAGAGTCATTGTTCGATTTAGGAGGAGGAGGAATGGAAAATTCCGGTCTGGGAGCGTCAGGGATTTTATCGTAGAGCGTGCCAGACTGAGTATAAATCAAGTCTAAATATTGCGCACGAGCAATAACTTGCTCTTTAGTGATGACTCCTCCCTTTGCCACATCTTCTGTAATGGAAGGTAACAATGACTTAATAAACCATTCAGCTAAAAGCTGATCAGGAACATATGTTTTTACCATTCTACGGCGACGTCACCACTCATGAATATGATCGGATATGTGAGTGGTCGTCGTTTGTTTGAAATTGGTAAGAAGTTCTGTTCCTGTTTCGTACCTTATGGGTAACTGAAAATGGGTTAAAAAGGTTGTGGCTAGGGTACTGAAGTTATCAAACGAAGCTCTAGGTAATTCGATATACCATTTTGCTGCCGGACCAGTTAACGTTCTCTGAAAAAGGCGAAGCCTAATCGAATCATCGTTTAGGGTGTTTGATGAACACCACAGATGAAATGTCATCACATGATTCGACGAATCTTCACCCGGATTCCCATTAAATTTAGGAATATTTGACGGAAGTTTATGCGGAATCGCTGGCCACCAAGGGGCGTAAGCAATTGGATCATTCGTTAACCGATTTAGATCCAGTAACTCTAAAGTCACCACAAAGGGTAACTGTTGATTCAGGTTTGGCGAAGCATACCCAGGATAAGATGGAATCGCCTGGGCAGTTGGTCTTTGCATACTAGCATAATGCATTTGATTCTAGTAACTTTGATAAGGTTGATGGGCATAACCATTGTAGAATGGTTGATTTTGACCGTTTTGAATATACGGCTGCCCATTATTTGCAAAGATTTGTCGCTCAGATCCTTGGTAAATTTGTTGGAATTGTGTTTGTTGATATTGCACTAGCCATGGTTGTGAAGCCCTGTGTTGTTGTCCAATACTCGCTGTTTGACCAAGATGAGGTGTAATTGTACCCGTTTGGGCCTATGTCATTCCACTAGTTGGTGATTGCGGTTGAATCGCAGGGACAAGAGGCTGTTGCATTACAACCTGAGAAACCTGAGGTTGGCATACAACAGGCAATGCTTGTACTTGCGACACCGTCACAATAGCCGGCGTAGTTGGTATATTTGACATAGGTAAACATTGTTGCATCGAATATACAACTCTTGGTTGTTGAGGCAGTATTGGCACCCAACCGCTAGATGTAATTCCAGTATAACCTGAATTTTGTTGTGAACTCTCGTATGGTTGTCCTCCCGGAGGAGACAATGAAAGGGTATATTGCCCCCCATACGGCAGTAATCCGGTACTCAAAGGAATGGTTTGTCCTTGAGGACCGGACTGCCCAAATTGATACCGTGAAGGATCAATTTGCTGAGACTCAGCATAAGAGTTCCCGAATATTATTCCGGATGAACAAACGGGAATGGACCATACTGTCGAAATAGCCCCTGAGTGGGCCCCATCTAGCGATTGAGAGCTAGTTGGGACAGATGGTATGCTGACGAACATTGTTGGAGTGACAGCAAGAAGTTCTTCCGTTGCTGTGTTGGATGACACAGTCCTAGATGTCGACGGTTGTTCAGACATTTCTAGTCTATCCAAAAGATTTCCTAGCAATTCTACAGGAGCTTCCGATAATGGTAGACTAATTTCTGATGAAGAAGGATATAGGGTGATCCCGACTCCAAATTGCGATGGAGTACTAGATGGAGGATCCTCCACAATCTCTTCTATAGCAATCAGACCAGGTGGAATAGGTAGACCGTCAGGTTCGTAAAATATTTCTGGTGCCGAAGAAGGTACAGAATCTGCAGCGACAGATGTTTGGGGAATAACACCTTCCGAATCAACTGTGGATGGAGCTGGTTCAATAATACAAGTGTTTACCTTCACACTAGGATCAGATCTACTGTCCTTTGGTGGCTGAGGAACTTCTTTTGTAAAGGTAGGGATACCAGAAATGTTTGGAGTAACCGGAGTCTCCGATGGTGTCGGAACACTTGTTCTAACTTTACCAGGGGATTTGGAACTGGTTAAATGAGTTCGCTTCATCCGTAGCAGTTTTGATTCTGGAGATGAAGACGGTTGACTCGTAAGCCTCCGCGAACAACGGGGTTTCAATTGAATTTCTTCCACGATTGTGGATTACTCGATCAACAAAAAATCAAGGGGAAATATATTTCCGAATTAAATGAATTTTAGATGCTTTGACACAACTTGTTTTTTCAATTTCTAAGAGTCGATAAAAAACAAAAGATGACTCTAATCGCCTTCAATTTTTAATGAGCCTGAAGTGACAAGTGCTCAGATGGACCTTTTCCTTTAAGGAGTCTGAAAAGGAACGAAAGAGACTACTCTGGAAATCTAGACAGAGGGATTACCAAACCAATCGCAAAACTGCAGAATACTTTTTACGGTAAGGCAGTCAATCTTCCCGAATGCTGTGTTCAATGCATTGCGATCGATAGGGCGGCAGACACGGCTTCCTATGGATAAAGGATAAAGCCTATTATGGTCTCCCAATATATACTCGACGGTACGTGGGAGCACAAGTCCGTACTGGCACTTATTGTCTCAAAGTGGAGGAATCACCCAACCAGCAATGAAAACAACAGTTACCAGGCTTTACGACACCGGAATACGTCTCTAGCCTAGACTTCTAAATGTTGTGCGTTAGGTTCCAAAGCGTTTTTAGATTCATTAAATTTATTTTACAGTTGATCTTGCTTAAGAAATTTTCCTTTCAGGTTCACCGCGTGATGTAGATATACAATTCCTAAAATGCAATCTAAGATGATAAACAATCGTTTAATCTTCTTTTTTGCAATGAAAATCCTAGCTACTAAGGAAAGAGAGACGATATTCTTTCAACATAGAGCAGAGAGCACACACTATATGCATTGTCCTAAATCAAACCAACAAACAGTCTAAATGAAAATGCACATGCATGTATTTTTTTCAGCCTTCTTAATGTGTGAATGATAAAAAGAAAGCTAAGCGCAAATCTAAATTATTTTTCAAAGTGACATTACTAACAAGTTTCTTTTCAAGAAAAAATGAAGACAATGATGAAACTTTGTTCTTTGGAATTGAAAACTTGCTTTCGACACTTGAAAAAACTACTAATTCAAATCAAATACAAGAGTAACAGTGTAATCGACTATCAAGAACAATCGGATTCTCTTCTATGACTGAAAACGACACTTGCAACACTTTCAAATCAAGAAATGACAGTTCAATTCTTTGTAAAAGAGAACTGAAAATGGCTCACAATACATAAAAACATTTACAGTTCTTTGCACAATGGAGGGGGAATAATGGCAAGGAAGGAGGATTCCAACAAAGGTATGCTGATTACAGATAGTAAAACTCCTGAATAGAGCTGAAAAGAGTGAAAAAACCAAAGTCTGAAGGCAAAATTAACCCTTTTTGATCAGCGCACCTGTTACACAGGGATTCCAGTATGCATCCCACCTACAGCACATGAGAAGTGCGATGCATACTGAGATCCTTGAAGAGAGGGTGCGATGGTACAGTGCGAGACTTTTGATCCAGTTCTTGATCACAATTTGCAGCACAGTTCAGGGATTTAGGCCGAGCAAGTGGTAATCAGTAAATAAATCACAGGGGTAGATCTAAAGAGGTTACTAGAGCCACCACAAGGGCAATTAGAGAGTTTGTAAATCAATTGTTCAGTTCATAAACAAAACCCGGAGATAGACTGAAGCAGCATTGATCTACTTTGCACTTGCATAGCAAATGCAATTCGAAGGCTAGCTAGCTTGACTTCAGGCTCCATCTATAAGTTTATAAAGCAAACAAATATAGACAAACAAACAATCTATTCATTCACCAGCGAAGTCACCATTTTGTTATCGGGAAATCTAGTGTCTATGCAGAGCTGCTAGTCCCACTAAGGCTGGTAGGTACCTTAGAAACAAACAAACTAAAACCACTTTCATTTTCCTTTATGAGAAGTAGATAAGAGGGGAATAAAGGAGACCAACCTCTTTCTTGCGCTTGGTTCCTTGCTTGATTCCTCTCCCTTCTGATAGATCTTTGCCGCACGCTTCCTCGTCTACCCAGCTTCAAAGAGCACCTATGAAATCAAAGCAGCATAATACTATCCAAGAACATAGATCTACTATCATAAACAATATAGGACCAGATATATATTGACCACACAAATGCATATATCATCAATCATACAAGAATGTGGAGGAAAACTTGAATAACTTTATTAGTAATCAAGAATAGCAAAGAGGATTACAACCAATTGTTCTGACCCAGCATCATCCTCTCAGCAAGAAAGCCCTTCTTCACCTCATGAAAAGCTTAGATCACCCAACACTATGATGTTACACCAAGAAACCAGCATCACTTCCTTACAAGATACAAAATTCCAGCCTCCAACCTCTGGATCTCTGGGATGAGAGATCTATATATAGATATTTGCAGAGGTGTGAGTCAGCTCTGGGTTTTTGATTAGTGTCTTATCTCTGATAGTTCTTGTTTCCACTTGGAGATATCATTGATCTCTTACTCATCCTTGGGCGATTCTGAGAGGCAAGTGTCATAGGGGAAGTTTCTGGAAGATTCCATGATCATCCACCTCGCAAACTGTCTCCGCCACTTGTCTATTCTCGTCCATAGCACCCTATAGAAGGGCTTTTCAGTATGCATCACACCTCCCATGTGCATTTAGGTGGGATGCATCGCACCCTCAGCACTAAGCAATTAGTATGGTCCAGTTTTGACCATTTCTGATTAGTTTTTCGTGGAGAACTTCTAGGAGATGATGTAATCAGTTGACCTTGTTCTTTTAGGGGTTGGAACAACAATTTTAGGGACTTAGGATCCCTTGGTTTATGGACATATTTGATTAAGGTTGCAGTGCCCAAAAATGTCTATAACAAGGGTTAGTTGATTTATTGGATTAAGGAATAACTCAGGAGTAGTAAAAATATTTTGCAAGCACAAGAGTCAGTTCAGCATCACATTCTGTTTTGTGATGACTCAACAACTGAAAACATCCAAACAGGGCCACCATTCTCTTCAACAACCTACATGACCTATTCTTTTACCAGGATTAGATGATATTAGTTTGTAATTAGGCTAATATTACATTGTTGGTTTGATAGCGATTTTGTAAAGCATTATTGTAATTTTTATTATAATTCATTGTTTGAAGTATTAGTGGTTGATTCCCAAGTGTAATTTCCTCCTGCATATTGTAATTTTCAAAGCAATGGAGCATCAGTAATACAAGAACCTTTCACAGGATTCATGTGGTGTACTAAATGGTGATGTATCTCTTCTGTCTATTTGTTTAAACATTATTTTTCCTTTCTCTGTTATTCTGAATTTCTGAATTAATCAACAGAAATTGTGATAAATAGGATTCGTTATTTAGAGCGCCCTATTTTGGCTGTTGTTAATTTTAATGTTTTCCACTGAAGTTAGATCAAGGAATTCTTAATTTCTCCTTGGTTTCTATTGAACCTTACACTTCTGCTATCCCACCATCCATTTAATTTATGAAAAGATCCAATTAGTGCAACCTAGCTTGCCCTGTGAGAACTCCTCTAAAAAATGATGCAAAACTCCAATTTAATCTATAAACTCCATAGGCCAATGGAATTATAACACTCAAATCAACCAAACCTTTCAAACAAAACAAACAAGTACAATCATAACTAGAATAAAACCTACACCGAAACAAAGCTAAATTAAACATAAAGTTTCCTCTCTGACGCTGGTAGGGCTAGATCCCAGCTTCCAAAGTGGTTTTGATGTTGTCTTATGTGTTTACTCCCTCAACCTAAAAAATATAGAACGACAACAGGTTTGATTGAAGTTCTGCTGTGCAGCGAAGGTATGAGTCAATAATCACAGATCTATACACAGGTTTGTTTCAAAAAAATCAAGCACATACATGGATCAAATTATGAGTAGTAGCGTATCGATTCTATAGTATGGAGAGATCTGTACACGAGTATCAAATATGAAAGTCACATACATACGCGTAAGTGTTTTGTAAGGGTCAGGTACATATGTTATTTTTTGGCTGAGTATGATGTCTGATCAACTTGATCAGTCTTGTTGTGTTTGTTGTTGTCTGTCAGTGAAGTATTTCATGATGATCTAGGTTTAACAATGATGGTTGAGGTTGAATAATTTGTGGAATGATTTGTTGAAATGATGGTACTATCTATATGTGGTTCAGAAATCTGTGATTGGTTATGTAAGTGATTCAGTGAGTATTTCAGTATGACAGTGATTCAATCTCAGGGTTTAGTGTTTTGAGATCTATATGCAGGTATGCATCATGGAAAGCATGTATACACACATATATGCTTAAGAACAATAGCGTATATATTTTGATATATGATTGATCAGGGTTTGTAGTGACAAAATCTGGTTTCTGTGATGAACAATATGTGGATTGGTATTTTGGTGAATGGATTTACAATGATCTAACTGCTTTGGTTGTTTGAGATTTATTTGGGTCTCAGTTGGTACAGTGATTAAGTGATTTGATATTATGATTGGTTTTATATTGAGCTTAAATTATGGTAGTGGGTCAAGTATGAAAATTTGGTGAAACATGATCGATAGATTTGATGTTTTGGTTCAGGTGGATCTAGTATGAAATATTATGAAACATGATCCACAAAGGTGCTTATGGTTGGATCCTTTAGTGAGGAAGTCAAAGATTCCTTCCGGTGGTAGCTGGTAAATATGATCAGGGGGTTGGAGCTCCCTTCTGGTGGATTCCAGTAAACGAGTTTAGGGGGTTGGATCTCCCTTCCTCTAGGTCTTGGAGAATGAGAGAAGGTTATAGCCTTCTACAGGTGGGTACCTGCATGCTAGTATGAGTCTGCGCTAATACAAGATTGTAAGGTGTTTTATTTATAATAAAGGATAAAGATAGAGATGAAAACAACGGTGGTTTTCACCCACATTGGGTTTCCACCTAAAAATCTTGGTGTTCATTTGTGTTGATGTGTTTCTTATGTGTGATGGATTATTCTATTCTTATTGCACATGGTTATTGTTTAATTAAAGTCCTATTGAATTACTGATACACTAGTTCAAGTTAAACATATGTTGAATTAACTGAAAAGTAAGCTAACTGGATATACGCTAGTTTTCTGCATAACATTTGCGTACATATGCAGTTTTACTTCAGTATAGTAGCATATAGAAATCTAAATAAGAAAAAAAAAATAAGTGAGTTTTAAAATACTGATTCACCACCCCCCCCCCCCCCCCCCCCCCCCAAGTATTTTTCCCAACAATTTGTATCAGAGGAGGTCCTTCAGAAGAAGCTTCATTGCTTGAAGGAGATCCATCAAGATGATGGGAAAGAAGAAGATAGATCGAAGGAGGGATTCAAAAAATTTTGATATTGATATATTAGATGCAATGACAATTATAGATTTCAGCAAATATTCAGGGTTGGGAGCACCCCACTTTCTATTGATCAAGCACGAAGAAGACTGTAACAAAGAATTATTAGGTATGGGCTTATGTTCTAATTGTGGTACATTTACTTGTATATGCAATAATGATAGTGATGATGACAGTGAAACAACTGAACGTACACTCACGGGTAAAAGTGAAAGTAAGCACTCTAAAGAGAAAAAATATTAAAAAATGACGCCTCTAGAAGTAGAAGATTAATGCAAGTTAGAAACAATGGAAAATGTAGATGTGCCTATGCTAAGCAAAGATAATTATCAATAATGGAAAGAAAATATCAAGTCTAATCTAATGAACCTTGATTTTTGGTATCTAGTATGCAATGACTACACCAAGATTCCTCCATCAGATGAGGAAGTGCAAAAGAACAGTAAGGCTTTGAGTGACATCTTTTATAACATACCTGGTTCAACATTAAATAAGTTTATTAATTATACAATGCAAAGCGTGGGATAAGCTACAAGAAATCCATGAAGAAATCCCAAAGGAATATTCCTCATAAGGGGAACTACCCAGTAATCCTATCCCTAATAGTGTGTCAAAAAATGAACATGATGATGGACTCACTGGTTCAGAATAAGACATGTTAGAAGAAATTTTTGATCTTAGAACAAAACTTGATCTTGCTTTGAAAAGGATTGTTAATCTTAAAGATAAGTTGCAAGCATATGATAACAAGGATCATATTAAATCAATAAATTTTGTTGTGGAATCTAAACGATATTGTGAATGTCTTGAAGCTGAGATTGACTCTCTAAGAGAAGATCTTGAAAAATCAGATAAGCGAAATGAAGAAATACTTCAAGCATTTGAAGAACAAGAAAATGGGCTAAAAGAAGATGTTATGTTCCTATACCAATAGGTGTCATACTATATGAATGGTTGAGATTAAATCTGTAATATGTACATACCTTTGCTTTATGCAAATGTTTTCCATATTTGTAAAAAAAAATCAAAAAATTAAAAAATGTAAAGAGGACATGTCCTAAAAGAAAAATCAAAGGATAAAAAGAATGAAAAAAGGTCAAAAAGAAAAAGATGAAAAATGAACCCCAAGAAAAAGAAAAAGTCCATGAAAGTGTGCAAGTCCAAATGCCACTGCTATTTTACTTTCTATATAATAATGATTGTGTGCAACTTTTTATTTAGGCCACAATCCATGGTAGCCAAATAATTTAAACTTGGTTGTTCCATGTTTTGAATTTCATGCTTAGAGATAGAGAATAAAATTTGACCAAACTGTTTAATCTTGGCAGATAAGTAGATAGGTAGAGTTAATAAAAGGAGCTCAACAGTTTAATCTGAGCCCTTGGATGTAATAAGGATAGACTTAGATAGATTCCTATTGTAAAAGAAAAGTAAAAGTTTTGATAAGGGTTTGCTTGCTTAAGTGCACCCTAATAAAGAGTAGAAAAAATGGTAGGATGAGTAGGTGGGTAAGGAGTTGGATGGTTGCAGAATTATGATGAATGATTAGTTGAAATTATATCATTTATTTTAGCATCAAGTTACTAAAGTATGGATGACAATAGAATAGTTACAAAGTCAAGTGATTAGTTTTCTCCCATTTATTTTACTCTTTTCACTAATTTCCCACAAGCAAAAATCAAAGTACCTAAAACTTTAAGTTAAAGGGGCTCAGAGCATTTCTCTGACTTCTAGAGGGACCGGACCGTCGGCCCAATAACTTATAAAGGTTAAGTACTTCAACCCCCTTACAAACATTCACTCTCTCCATAAACATTCATCTCACCTAAAAATCCCTTTTCCTAAGGTGAAATTACCATTCACCTAGGGAAAGTAATAAACCTTACCCAGAACCCCCTTTGTTTATATAAAAAACCATAAAAGACCATTAAGCCTAAGTTATGATGTGTAAAGTTAAATGCACGAACCAATGTGTCAAGACATTATACTTAGAGAAATTTGTTCTCATTTCCATTTTATATTAACTTTAAATTTTATTATATTTAATTCCAAAAAATACACCCCTTTCCCATATATTTAATTAAAATCCCATATGTTAAATATCCTACCCCGATGGTTTGAAAAATAAACCATAAATAATAAATAATTAAATGGATTAATTAGTCGAGTTGCCACTAATTAAGATCCATAACCCTTTACCTTAAAAAGGGATTAATTGATCAAATTGTGATTAATTAATAACCTTCCTCCAATCACATCGCCCCCGATGTCATTAAGTCACTCTGACCCGCAATTAAAATCCCGTCGGGCCCCTCCATTAACTCCCCAATCAAATCACACCCCTGACCACCATGCGATCTGACTCCTTCAGATCCAATGATTGATGCTCATATCGGGCGGCCTCCGAAGGCTGACCTTTACCTGCCCAATGTGAGTTGTTTCACTGTTCACCCTGCCACTACGTGTCACCCGATAAATGGCATCAGGTAGACCTCTCCCAATACCGCCATGTCTCCAAAAGTAGTGCGATAGATTTCGCTTACCGCCTCTGCTTACCACCTCCACTACACAAAAAAACGTCACTTACGTCAGTTGGCACCAACTGTCGTTTTCCATTATACCCGCCAAAATCATTGACTTTGCAGATAAACCAAAAATACTCATTGTTTTCATTTTTTACCAAGAAAAGAACCTTCTATTCTCCATGCAAACATAGAGTACGTTCAAGTTGTCAACCTGCTACCAACCGTCAACCTTCCACAACCGCTAAACTCCAGACCACTGCGCAGACCTGTGCGCTTCCTGCAAACAGTGCACAACCACCATTTTATTGTTCGAACAGGCGGAACCAGCTATTTATCCTATTTTCGACTAAGAAACCCTGTTTTCATGCCAAACATGAGCTAAATTACTTGAAAAATTAAGTAATTTAGTAAGCTAAGCTGTCTTATAGTCCTGAAACACTCTAAAATAGACCAATTGTGTCCAATTTCCTTGAAATCCTTTGCCCAGTCATTGAATCCACAAGAACCAAAGATGGAAGCCCCAATTGTACTGAATGTCATGCCAATTACTACTCCCCACAAAGATTTATACCATCTGCCCCTGGCTGACAAAGATTTTCAGATTAAAGACCTCGTCTTTGAAGAAACCCCTTTGATATTGCATTACAGACACCGAGATAACTACCTGAACCATGCAGATAAGATAGGCCTCTGGGAATCAAACCTTCCCAAGTATCAATTCCCCAACTTTCATGTCTTCCTCGAGATTGTTCACTACTGTCATGCAAATTATGATCCTATCATGAGAGCTGTAATGTCCCCACATCAGAAAGTCATATTCGCTATCACTGCAAAATCCATAAATGAGATGTTACAGTTACAACCTGGTGAAAACCTCACCCCCCTCACCATTGCTGACTTGCTTGACAGATTCTCTAAGCTATCTAGTTCCAGAAGTACTCAAATCCTCCAAACTTTCATTTCTGAAGAAAAACACATGCCAAAGGACCCCCCTCCTTACATGTCTTGCTTCTTTTCTGATCCTGGCCAAGATATCACATCAATGATATTGTCCATTTTAGGTTTTACCACTAGTGAATATATAGATGATATCATTTTTGCCTACATGTCTATTTTTACCCCTAGCCAGCCTCCTACAGTGAAATTTGATTATGAAAAATTCATCTCAGATAAAATGCATGATCAATTTCTAAGATTGGAAAATGAAAGAGTGTTCAAATATTCATCAGTCCTGTACCATTTATTCTTTACTATCAGACTGATAAGTTTCCCTTCTCTATCCAAAAACTTGATACCAAAGGGAATCCTAGATCTATCATCTTCTGGACTCCTCTATTCCACAAATATAATTCTCCCTACCCATATACAGATTTCATTGACCTATTTGTACACCTAATGGCTACCATGTTTCTAGGAAGCCCTCCCCCCAGGATCAGTGTAGACATCAAGAGGGTCTTGCAATTGTCAAAGCAATACAAAGTAGGGGATCGGTACTTGTACCAAAACCATACAAAGATCAGAATCTATGGATGTGAGTTGCCACCTTACAAAATGCCAAGGTATCTCCCTATGAGATTATTTTCTCTGGAGTACTACAGGAAAATGATCAATTCTGATGAGATTCATTTTGTTAAAACCAAGAAGAAGGCCCAACTAAGAATCAAATATCATCTTGGCCCATTCATTTGTAACAGTAGAGAAGCAGGAAAGGAGGCAGATGAAATCCCCCAAAGGTTGATATTAAAACAAAGTTTCAGGTGGACCTATGATCCCCATAGCTTTATTTGTTATAAGAGGCAGAAAAATAAGCTATCTCCTTACATCCACCATAGGATCCTAGAAATTGAACAGTATGCCAATCAATCTGATTGGATGGAAAACACATTAGTAGATCAAGATAATATATAGGTTGCAGTTGACAATATATTTATGGATTTCGAAAGGAGGCTTGATAAAGATTTATTTGTATAGGTGCCTAGAGAAACTCAATCTCAAAGGCAGTCACAAGAATACAGTGGACAAACTTTGGAGTAAGCAGGGCCATCAGGCCAACCAGGATCATCAGAGCAGGTAGAAGATTTAGAGCTACCTGAGATCTCAAAGGAGCTCAATCAAATAGAACATAATATGAGCAATCCCCCCATTTTGCAGACTCCTCTAAATGAGGAGAGAAATCCAAAAAGAGACGGAGAGGAGGCCACTCCTTCCACCATATCTGTTAATCAAACCTATGCTAAGAGGCAAAGGTTAAATCCATTTTCTGAATAGGAATATATCTAGGAAACAACAGGCAACATAGTAGCAGAAAGAACTGATAGTATGCATACTACCCCTTGAGGAACCACACCATCTACCTCACAGTTCCAAGTATTAGAAAGGCAACAGAGCACAGAGGTATCTTCCTTTAGGGCTCCTTCTGGTCAAAACAAGGATATCAAAGAAAAGTACAAAGAAATCAAAGCAAGGAATGAGAAACTAAAAGTTCAAAGCTATGCTCATTATCTCAGAATGGCTCCAACTAACCAAATAAGGCTGATGTCACCCTTTGATAAAAAGGAAGGCAAGATGCAGATGAGCTTTCTCAAGCCAACTGTGCAACAACCAAGATCAATGGTTGACTATTTGAAAACTGATTTTGAAGTTTTGGCGAAAGATATTCACCCAATTGATCAAATAGAGCTACATAAGCAAACAGATGAAATGGACTACTCCACATTGACCAACAAAGAAATCACAGCTCATCAACTGCAGAACTCATTGAATAACACATCAGCACAGCTTCAATTGGAAAAGGCCTCTTCTCAGGCCAAAGACACTAGAATAAAGTCCTTAGAGGACTTGATCATAGAGCTGGGACATGATCCCAAGGATGTCAAAGTAGCAGAGCAATTAATAAAGAAGAAAAATGATGATATAGCTGCACTGAAGAAGCAGCTCAAGATCCCTCCTCTTCACCATCCTCAAACTGCTGAAGTTATAGAAAAACAAAAGGAGGAAGAACTTATGGACCTAGTCCTTAAGTTGAATGATCAATTAAAAGAAACTAAGAAAGAATTGGAGAAGGTGACATAGTCTAAGCAGAGTGAGCTGGCCACCACTCCTCAGATTGTAATACTGACAATTTCCACAGCAGTACCCTCCACCCTGGCAGCTTCCTTGGCACCAATGATTCTAACAGTAACAACATTGCCAGTAGTAGGTACTACTTCAGCCACAAGTACATCAACCAATACAGGGACAACAATAGAAAGAATAGATGAATTGGTTAAGGCTATGGAACAAATGAGCATCCAGGCCATAGAACTGAAGAAGCTCAGAGACCAAGTGACAAGTTGTGAGCTTGCACAGATTCAAAATAAAGAATAAGTATGAAAAAACCAAAGGATGGTAGACAGAATAAAACCCCTTGAAAAGGACTTAACATCGTAAGAACCATTGGGAGATATGAAGGATATTCTGTGGGCCAACATCATTGATTCCATCAATGATTTTTGGCCTTCAATTTAGGTTATTTTCGAGCAAACTGAATTAGTAAAGATAGCCATGGAAGCCATACAAAAGACAAAGGAAGAACTGGAAGATAAGCCTGAGGAAGCAAATCAGTTGATAGATTTTTTGAACAGTAGAAACAGGTACCAGTTGGATGAATTAGAGATTCAGGACAGAACAACAACCATTATTGAGATAAAGAAGGTCCTTACTAAAAGGAACCTAATGCTTAATTTGGAAAAAAGGTGTTAGAGCATCCAAACAGACATTGATAGCTTCATGCTCAAATATGGCATTTTGAGAGACAAAGGACTTCCTAGTGCTCTGGTCATACATCACAAATTAATGACACAACAAGATTACATTGAAAGACTAAATAAATAGGCCAGGAGCCAAGCTAGTTCTTCAGGAGTGAAGTTTTTGCCCACTGGAAAGGTGCTTTATGATAGCCTTGAGAATTTGTTCTACATAGAACATGAAGTCAAGCACTTATTCACAAGAAAACCAAATTTTGGCAAGTACACAAAAGCTGATGAGGTCTACAGGAAAATGATCAGAATAAAATTACCAGAAAGTGAATGGTGGACCAATTTGACAGATTTACTATGAAGTTACTATAGTAAATCTTGAGGGTAAAGATAACTACCAGATGAAAGCAGGTAATACAGGATTAATCAGCATAGGTAAAGGGTATTAATAGGTCAAAGATAAGAGTGAAATCTAGCACATAACTACCAAATCAACTGAAAGAGCCAAATCTGAATTCCACCACACAACACATTCACAAATAAAGGGACAGCAAGTAAACAGATTTCCATCTGTCTCTATCTTCGTGTTGAAGATATTTTTTGTTTTCATTAATTCTCATATAGTTATGAGATATTTTGTATCAAATTTTGTATAAATACTTCACAAGTTGAAGTAATTAGGATGGATTAAAATACATTTCTGTAGACGTATTATTTTTGAGCCAAGGAGCTTTGTACTCAATACTGGACTGGTTTTGCTGGAAATAAAATAAAGCTAAGGACATTTCATTGGATTCTTGTGCGCAGTTGGAACAAATAAGTATCATTTTCTCATGTTTAAATATCGTTTTCTCTTTATGTCATAAAAATTCATATGTGTTTCTTATAAAATTTTAAAAGCAAGCAAGGAATGATATCATCATAATTAGCTTAAGTGCTCTCTGTTTTAACTGTTTGCTTTATTTATGTTTTCTTCTAAACTGCCTTGGTCTAGAGATTCTTAATTGCCTCCTTACTTCCGTAGTTTACCCCCCTTTTTTCCCATAGTATAGGATTCTTCATTTCCCTTTGCTACTGGCCATCTTTCCCTTCCTCATCTTAATCCCCATTAAGAATTCTTCATTTCCCTTAGCCCTGGTTAGGACTTTTCATCCATTTAAACCTGCAAATTTTCTCTTGCTGCATTTGTCTACCCTGTGGACTCTTACCTCAGTGATAAATCAAATCCAGTTAAGACTTTCTTGATTGACTCCATAGCCCAATGGCCTAAATATTTGCTCTGCCCATTTGTCTTCTTAATTCCACCACCCAATCAAACAAAACAACCCTAAACTTCAAGAACTAGCCTAAAATCATATTCAAACAAAGTTAAATCATAAAGAGAGAGCCCTCTCTCGACTTAGGTTGGCTAGAACCTGAGTCTAAAAGATTGGTTTGTGGTTACCTCGGGTCATTCCTTCTTTAATAACTTCTAAGGAAAAAACCTGAGTGATAACATAGTGGCGACCATGCTGGGGATTCAAAACCCTCAGTTTTAATAAACCTTTGAGAAATTCAAATTTTTATTTTTAAGCATCTTAAAGGGTTATTAGAAGTTATTTCATAAAAATTTCATAAAAAACAAAAAAATAATTATAAAAAACTAGAAATTTGGCTTCAGGGAGAACTCATTATACTAGGGCCGACCCTAATCCAAACCCTCCCCCTCTATTTGAAAATCCCAACTTTATTCCGAGAATAATCAAAAGACAAGAAAGTTCAGTAAGCCCTAGGCCTGTTTTTAGATCCAATTCATGCCCTGTTGAGTGGTTATTCCTTGAAGACATCCCTTTTGATGAGTATTTTGGTCTCTCTCTGTTTGGAACCACATCTGATAGTGAACTGCTAGACATAGTCCTAGTTCCAGAGTTCACCAGAGAACTTGAAATCCAACGAGCCAACTTGTCAATTAACCAGAACCTTCTGAACTCCCCTCAGTCATCCCTTACCACTGATAGACTCCCTAAACTTTCTGAAACAGCCTCAACATCTTTTAGCTTACCATAATTTCCCCACACTTCTAAAGATCATCCCTCAACCTCATCTCCATTCATACCTGTACTCCCTCAATAGCCCATCATTACCCCTGTTATACCAACTCCCCTTGTTGTCCCAAATCCTCCAGTTACCCCAACCCCTACTCTCAATCCTGTGCAGCTCAGAGCCATGGCACTTAGATATGCCCCCCTTGTAATGCTTGCTCCTCAAGGTGTCTTACCAGCAGATTATCAAAGTAAAATTACCAGATTTGATGGCACTGGAACATACAAAGCATAGCAGCACACTAAGAAAATGACAGATTATTTTGCACTGCATGAGATTGACATAGGAGATGTCCAAATGAGAATATTTGTCCAAAGTATAGCTGGAGAAGTGAGAACATGGTTTAGATCTTTGCCCCCTCAGAGCATAGATAGTTTAGAAGTCCTTTACGAACAATTCTTAAATAGGTGGGAGAAGAAGAAGAACCCCCTTCAAATTCTATCTGAATACGAAAACCTTAAAAGGGGACCGAAAAAAATTGTTCAAGACTACTGTACTAGGTTTAATAATGTATATAATGCAATCCCTCTTAACCTTAGGCCTCCACATAGTTTAGCCCTGATTAAGTTTCCAGACGGATTTGAAACAGATATGGCTTTTCAACTTAGAGAAAGGAGACTCCCTACACTTGAAGATATGCAAAGTGTAGTTGTTAGTGTAGAAGCTAATCTTCTATCTAAAAGGGCTAGAGTTAGAAATGAGAGAAGAACACCTTTGAAAGATGAAACTTCACCCTTTGATTATAAAAAAGATGCTTTATCCAAAGGAATGGAAAGATTGTTGGACAAAATATAAGTCATTGAAAGGAAACCTCACTGGGATAACCAACAGGCTAATCCAGTGAGGAATCCAAACTTGAGAAGCAAGAAGAACACTGATGTTTCTGATCAGAATAAAAAAACAATACCTAACCAGCCTAAGAAAGCAAAAGCTACAAATTAAAATCCTCAAGTTACAAAAACCTTACAGATCCTTTCTAGACCAAATCAAAATCCTCCTAGTCCCACCATTGAAGATATAACCAATAACCAGCCTTCTAACGAGCAACCTTCCACTTCAGTTCCCCTCAAAGGAACAGTGGAACAACCTCCAAAAATCATATTATAAAATCTAGATAAAAACAATCTAAACAATGAAAAAGAAAAACTACTACTCAGAACTTTGGCTCTAAAACTCCAAATATTCAAACATACAAAGCCCCTCTTCCTTTCAATTTGGGAGCAGAGGTGGGCAAACTCAAAATATCAGTGCCTCTGATAGAATTGGTTAAACATGAAACTTACAAATCTCAAATTAGCAAATCTCTGAACTTCGTTGAAAATGAAGACTCTGTAAATCTATTTGATAACCAACCTGAGTAAATTATCGGACCAGATGTTAATGTAAATCCAATTGAAGGAGGGCTACTACCTTTCTACATCAGCCTTAACATCCATGATAAAATCCTACATAATGCCATGCTCGACTCTGGGGCCTCACATAATCTTATGCCTAAATCTGTAATGGAAAAGCTTAACTTGGATATCACCAGGCCTTATAAGGATCTCTTTTCCTTTGATTCAAGCCAAGTTAAATGCTTAGGTCTCATAGAATATTTTTGTGTCTCCCTAGTCCAATACCCTGCCAAGACCATACTTATGGATATAGTTGTTGCTGACATACTACCCAAGTATGGTATGTTGTTGTCTAGATCTTGGGGCGCCAAACTCCAAGGATCTCTGCAACTGTACATGTCCTATGCTACCATATCAGTCTTTGGACACCCCAAGAAGCTGTATAGAGAAACTCTGATGAAGTATGTAATGAGTTCCCAGGAGATACCTCAAAATTTTCCCATATATTCAGTATATTCTGATATTGATTCCTTCATACTTTACAATGATGAAAATAATCAAGAAGATACTATAAAAAGTATAACAACAGAACCAAAAGAAATTGCAGTATTAAAAGAAAATCAAAATGTCCAAATTCATGAAATTTTAGATAAAAAAGATGACCTAGATACCTTAGTCAAGAAGGATTCCGCTACCCCAGATGAAAATTATGAACATGAAATCCTATGGCATTTTGAGTTTGATGGATCAGTCAACAAACTAGGTGTAGGAGCAGGTGTTTGGATTTATAACTTCGAAAACAATTATTCAGAAGTTCATGCATACAGGTTGAACTTTAAATCTACAAACAATATGGCCGAATATGAAGCACTTATGTTAGGTCTGAAACTTGTTAAAAGGTTAGAAGCCATCAGAGTCTCTATCATGGGAGAGTATGAGTTAGTGATTAAACAAATTAATGTTGTTTATATGACTAGAGATCCTAGACTAGGGTTTTATAGAGGAACAGTCATAGAGATATTAAATACTTTCTTAGAAACCAAACTTGTTGTTATCCCTAGAAAACACAACATGCAGGCTCACAGCTTAGCCATGTTTGAAAGTACTTGTAAGTTGTCTTTCCAGCCTAACCATCAGTACACTGTTGAGGTTAGGCACAGACCTTCCATTCCTGACAATTTAAAGAACTGGCAAGTATTTGAGAATGATCAGCAAATTAACAATTTTTTAACTTTAGATAATGAATTTGTAAATACCAACATAGACAGAGACATAGCAGTAGATTTTGATTGCTCTAATGAAGTAGAAATTAACAAACTAGAAGATGATCAAATAGATAGATTTCACCCCACAAATTTTGCTAAAGCAGATATTCGAAACCTGAAACAAATGGAAATTGATGAAGTCATTGGTGATGAAACTGAAGTCATAAACCTTAAAGACAATTTTCTACCCAAAGGATTAACTCCTTTGGAGGACTTATTTGACTCAAACGATATTCCTAAAAAGCCTAAAATGGAACCCTTGAAATCAGACATTGAGGAATGTAATATAGGATCTGAAGAGAATCCCAAACTAATAAAACTATCAAAATCATTACCTCCCAATGAAAAACTGAAATATATGGAACTGATGAAGGAATTCCAGGATGTTTTTGCCTGGAGTTATGAGGACCTAAAATCCTATGATACTAGCATAATATAGCACACTATTCCCTTAAAGGAAGATCAAAAGCACTTTAGATAGAAGCTTAGAAGAGTTAACCCCGTTCTATTGCCTTCTATTGAAAAAGAGATCAAAATAATGTATGAAGCTAGAATTATTGCACCTATTAGCTTCTGTGACTGGGTTTCCAATCTGGTAGCCACTAGAAAGAAAACGGGTGAAATTAGGTTGTGTGTTGATCTTAGAAATCTGAATAAAGTTTCACCTAAAGATAAATATCTTCTTCCAAAAATGGATCACATATTACAGAGGGTAGTAGGTTCCTCAAGAATCTCACTGCTTGATGGGTTTTCTGGTTATAACCAAATTCTAGTTCACCCAGATGATCAGGCAAAGACTGCATTCAAAACTCTATGGGGTGCTTTCATGTATGTGAAAATGCCATTTGGCTTAAGAAATGTAGGGGCCACCTTTCAAATAGCAATGGACATAGCCTTTGCCAAAGAAATCCATGACTTCCTAGTAATTTACCTTGATGACCTCACAATATTCTCCAAATCAGATCAACAACACCTGGATCATCTTAGGCAAGTCTTTATTAAATGTAGGAAATATGGAATTTCTCTGAATCCTAAGAAATCCTTATTCGGGTTGGAAGAAGGGAAGTTATTAGGCCACATTATCTCCAAAGATGGTATCAAGATTGACCCAACAAGAATTGAAGCTATGTTGCAGATACTACATCCCAAGAATATCAAAGAACTTCAAGCATTTCTAGGAAAGATAAACCTTTTGAGGAGATTTATCTCTAATTTAGATGAGTTAATTAGATTACTAAACAACATGTTAAAGAAAGATTTGACTGTTAAATGGACTCTAGAGGCTAAAAAGTCATTTTAAGATATAAAGTTAGCTTTAACACAAACACTAGTCCTCATCAGTCCAAAGTTTTATAGGGAATTTATCATATTTTCTTTTGCTTGAGAGCACACCATAGCTGCAATCCTCTTACCAAAAAATGATCAGGGTTTTGAAAAGCCAATAGCCTTCTTCAGAAAATCCTTGAGAGATGCACCTTTAAAGTATAACATAATGCAGAAACAGGATTTTTCTCTGGTTAAAGCCATAAAAGATTTCAGAGTATATATTTTGTACTCCCATATAGTAGCTTATGTTCCCAATGTTGTGGTTAAAGACATTTTAACTCATAATGGACCTGATGGGAAAAGAGGAAATGGCGACTCCACAGATCAGCCAAGACTTTACAAATTCACCATGGTATGCTGACATAATATATGTTCTACAAAATCTTCAAGCTCCTCCAGAGCTATCCAGAACTAAAAGTAGGTTTTTAAAGATGAAATATTTAAATTTTTTCATATTTGATAATGCCTTATTTTGGAAGAATCATGAAGGCATATTGTTGAATTGCTTATTAAAAGAGGAATCTGAGAAAATTTTGCAAGAGTTTCATGCAGGTGACTATGGGGGACATCTCTATTGGAAGATAACAGCTGATAAGATCTTGAGGGCTGGTTTTTACTGGCCCACTTTATTTGCTGATGTGAAAAAATTTGTAACCTCATGCCACAAGTGTCAAATTTTTGAAGGAAAAAGAAAATTACTGTCATTACCTTTGAAACCTATATCAACTGAAACACCATTTCAGCAGTGGGGTCTTAACTTTATTGGTGAAATTCATCCCCCTTCCTCTGCCTAGCATAGATGGATCTTAACTGCCACAGATTATTTTACAAAATGGATAGAAGTCATACCCTCAAGACAAGCCACCGATACTGTCATAATAGGTTTTCTTGAGGCCAACATCCTATCCAGATTCAGTTGTCCCACTAAAATCATCACAGACAATGTTGCAGCCTTTAAATCAAAGAAGATGATTGATTTTTGCCACAAGTATCACATAACCCTTAGCCATTCCACAACCTACTATCCCTAGGGAAATGGACTTGCGGAATCATCCAATAAAAGCGTAATGAATATTATCAAAAAATTATTGGAAGACAATAAGAAGACCTGGAATAAGAAACTAGTGAATGCCTTATGGGCAGATAGACTGACCACAAAGAAATCTATTGGCACTAGTCCCTATCAGCTAGTCTATGGAATGGAGGCTGTCTTCCCATCTTCTCTGGGAACTCGAGTAATGAAATTACTCCAAGAAGCACAGGCTGAGCCCAATGACATTCAAAGAAGGATCAACCAGACTATTCATTTGCAGCAAACCAGAGAACAAGTCTACATTAGATCCCAACTAGTGCAGGATAAAATTAAGAAAGCATTTGACAAAAGAACCAAGGCTTTAGATTTCTATCTAGGAGACAAAGTACTGAAATGGGATTCAAGAAGGGAAGATAAAGGGAAACATGGGAAGTTTGACTTCCTATGGAAAGGTCCTTACATTATTTATGCTTTCAGAGGCCATAATTCCTATTTCCTTAAAGAATTGGATGGTGCAGAAGTAGAAGGAGGACCAGTCAATGGTCGAATGCTTAAGCACTATATAGATCCCAGTTACTGATTCCACTAATTACTTGTACATAAGATATCCTTCATAAAGTTCAATGTGGATTGGATGATAAACTTTGGAGTTGAAGCCCAAAGAGAATGCCCTAAGCTTTAAAGTTTTACTGTTACTAAATATCAATAAAGAAGCAAGGTAAATGAAAGTTGCAGAGTAAAATCACAGAAATTCAGAAGGCCATTGATCTGCTAGTTCTTGACATTTCACCAGGAAATGCCATCCCCAAGTGGAGCCACTGTTATGTTCCTATACCAATAGGTGTCATAATATATGAATGGATGAGACTAAATCTGTAATATGTACATACCTTTGCTTTATGCAAATGTTTTCCATATTTGTAAAAAAAAATCAAAAAAATAAAAAATGTAAAGAGGGGTATGTCCTAAAAGAAAAATCAAAGGACAAAAAAAATGAAAAAATGTCAAAAAGAAAAAAGATGAAAAATAAACCCCAAGAAAAAGAAAAAGACCATGAAAGTGTACAAGTCAAAATGCCACTGCTATTTTACTTTCTGTATAATAATGATTGTGTGCAACTTGTTATTTAGGCCACAATCCATGGTAGCCAAACAATTTAAACTTGGTTGTTCCATGTTTTGAATTTCATGATTAGAAATAGAGAATAAAATCTTACCAAACTATTTAATCTTGGTAGATAAGTAGATAGGTAGATTTAATAAAAGGAGCTCAACAGTTTAATATGAGCCCTTGGATGTAATAAGGATAGACTTAGATAGATTTATATTGTAAAAGAAAAAGAAAAGTTTTGATAAGGGTTTGCCAGCTTAAGTGCACCCTAATAAAGAGTAGAAAAAATGGTAGGATGAGTAGGTGGGTAAGTAGTTGGATGGTTGCAGAATTATGATGAATGATTAGTTGAAATTATATCATTTATTTTCAGCATCAAGTTACTAAAGTATGGATGACAATGGAACAGTTACAAAGTCAAGTGATTAATTTCCCCCCATTTATTTTACTCTTTCACTAATTTCCCACAAGCAAAAATCAAAGTACCTAAAACTTTAAGTTAAAGGGGCTCAGAGCATTTCTCTGACTTCTGGAGGGACCGGACCCTCGGCCCAATAACTTATAAGGGTTAAGTACTTCAACCCCCTTACAAACATTCACTCTCTCCATAAACATTCATCTCACCTAAAAATCCCTTTTCCTAAGGTGAAATTACCATTCACCTAGGGAAAGTAATAAACCTTACCCAAAACCCCTTTGTTTACATAAAAACCCATAAAAGACCATTAAGCCTAAGTTATGATGTGTAAAGTTAAATGCATGAACCAATGTGTCAAGACATTATACTTAGCGCAATTTTTTCTCATTTCCATTTTATATTAACTTTAATTTTTATTATATTTAATTCCCAGAAATACACCCCTTTCCCGTATATTTAATTAAAATCCCATATGTTAAATATATCGCCCCGATGGTTTGAAAAATAAACTATAAATAATAAATAATTAAATGGATTGATTAGTCGAGTTGCCACTAATTAAGAGCCATAACCCTTTGCCTTACAAAAAGGGATTAATTGATCAAACCATGATTAATTAATAACCTTCCTCCAATCACATTGCCCCTGACGTCATTAAGCCACCCTGACCCATAATTAAAATCCCTTCGGGCCCCTCCATTAACTCCCCGATCAAATCACACCCCCGACCACCGTGCGATCTGACCCCTTCAAATCTAATGGCTGATGCTCATATCGGGTGGCCTTCGAAGGCCAACCTTTATCCGCCCGATGTGAGCGGTTTTACTGTTCACCCCGCCGCTACGTGTCACCCGATAAATGGCATCGGGCGAACCTCTCCCAATACTGCCAAGTCTCCAAAAGCGATGCGATAGATTCCTCTTACCACCTCCACTACACGACAAAACGTCAACTCTATCAGTTGGTGCCAGCTGTCGTTTTCCATTATACCCGCCAAAATCATTGACTTTGCAGATAAACCAAAAATACTCATTGTTTTCATTTTTTACCAAGAAGATAACCTTCTGTTCTCCATGTAAACACAGAGTATGTTCAAGTTGTCAACCTGCTACCAACCGTCAACCTTCCACAGCCACTGAACTCCAGACCACTGTGCAGACCTGTGCGCTTCTTGCAAATAGTGCACAGCCACCATTTTACCGTTCGAACAACTAGAACCAGGTATTTATCCTATTTTCAACTAAGAAATCCTTTTTTCATGCCAAACCTGAGCAAAATTACTTGAAAAATTAATGTAGATAAGATAGGCCTCTGGGAATCAAACCTTCCCAAGTATCAATTCCCCAACGTTCATGTCTTCCTGGAGATTGTTCACTACTGTCATGCAAATTATGATCCTATCATGAGAACTATAATGTCCCCAGATCATAAAGTCCTATTCGCTATCACTGCAGAATCCATAAATGAGATGTTACAGTAACCTGGTGAAAACCTCACCCCCCTTACCATTTCTGACTTCATTGACATATTCTCCAAGCTGTCTAGTTCCAGAAGTATTCAAATCCTCAAGACTTTCATTTCTAAAGAAAAAAACATGCCAAATGACCCCCCTCCTTACATGTCCTGCTTCTTTTCTGGTCTTGGCCAAGATATCACATCAATGATATCGTGCATTTTAGGTTTTGCCACTATTGAATATAGAGATGATATCATTTTTGCCTACATGTCTATATTTACCCCTGGCCAGCCTCCTGCAATTAAATTTTATTATGAAAAAATCATCTCAGATAAAATGCATGATCAGTTTTTGAGATTGGAAAATGAAAGAGTGTTCAATAATTCATTAGTCTTGTACCATTTATTTCTTTACTATCAGGCTGATAAGTTTCCCTTCTTTGTCCAAAAACTTGATACCAAAGGGAATCCTAGATCTATCATCTTCTGGACTCCTCTGTTCCACAAATATAATTCTCTCTACCCATATGCAGATTTCATTGACCTATTTGTACACCCAGTGGCTACCATGTTGCTAGGAAGCCCTCCCCCCAGGATCAGTGCAGACATCAAGAGGGTCTTGCAATTTTCAAAGCAATACAAAGTAGGGGATTGGTATTTGTACCAAAACCATACAGAGATCAGAATCTATGGATGTGTGTTGCCACCTTACAAAATACCAAGGTATCTCCCTATGAGATTATTTCCTCTGAAGTCCTACAGGAAAATGATCCATTTTGATGAGATTCATTTTGTTAAAACCAAGAAGAAGGCCTAACTAAGAATCAAATATCATCTTGACCCATTCATTTGTAACAGTAGAGAAGTAGGAAAGGAGGCAGATGAAATCCTCCAAAGGTTGAGATTAAAACAAAGTTTCATGTGGACCTATGATCCCCACAGCTTTATTTGTAATAGGAGGCAGAAAAATAAGCTATCTCCTTACAGCCACCATAGGATCCCAGAAATTGAACAGTATGCCAATCAATCTGAATGGATGGAAAACACATTAGTAGATCAATATAGTACACAGGTTGTAGTTGACAATGTATTGATGGATTTAGAAAGGAGGCTTGATAAATATTTATTTGTATAGGTGCCTGGAGAAACTCAATCTCAAAGGCAGCCACAAGAACACTGTGGACAGACTTCAGAGCAAGCAAGGCCATCAGGCCAACTAGGATCATCAGAGTAGGCAGAAGATTCAGAGCTACCTGAGATTTCAGAGGAGATCAATCAAACAAAACATAATATGAGCAATCCCCCCATTTTTCAGACTCCTCTAAATGAGGAGAGAAATCCAAAAAGAGACAGAGAGGAGGCCACTCCTTCCACCATACCTATTAATCAAACCTATGCTAAGAGGCAAAGGTTAAATCCATTTTCTAAACAGCAATATACCGAGGAAACAACGGCAACACAGTAGCAGAAAGAATTGATAGTATGCATACTAACCCTTCAGGAGGCACACCATCTACCTCATAGTTCTAGGTATTAGAAAGGCAACAGAGAACAGAGGTATCTTCCTTCAGGGTTCCTTTTGGTCAGAACCAGGATATCAAAGAAAAGTACAAAGAAATCAAAGCAAGGAATGAGAAACTAAAAGTTCAAACCTATGTTCATTATCTTAGAATGGATCCAACTAACCAGACAAGGCTGATGTGACCCTTTGATCTAAAGGAAGGCAAGATGTAGATGAGCTTTCTCAAGCCAACTGTGCAACAACCAAGATCAATGGCTGACTATTTGAAAACTGATTTTGAAGTTTTGGCAAAAGATATTCACCTAATTGATCAAATAGAGCTACAAAATCAAATAGGTGAAATGGTCTACTCCACGTTGACCAACAAAGCAATCACAGCTCATCAACTGCAAAACTCATTGAATAACACATCAGCACAGCTTCAATTGGAAAAGGCCTCTTCTCAGGCCAAATACACTAGAATAAAGTCCTTAGAGGACTTGATCATCGAGCTGGGACACGATCCCAAGGATGTCAAAGTGGCAGAGCAATTAATAAAGAAGAAAAGTGATGATATAGCTGCACTCAAGAAGCAACTCAAGATCCCTCCTCTTCACCATCCTCAAACTGCTGAAGTTATAGAAAAACAAATGGAGGAAACACTTATGGACCTAGTCCTTAAGTTGAATGATTAATTAAAAGAAACTGAGAAATAATTGGAGAAGGTGATACAGTCTAAGCAGAGTGAGCTAGCCACCGCTCCTCATACTGTAATACCTACAGTTTCCACAGCAATTCCCTCCACCTTAGCATCTTCCTTAGCATGATGATTCCAACAGTAACAGCATTGCCAGTAGCAGGTACTACTTCAGCAATAGGTACATCAACCAGTACAGGGACAACAACAGAAAGAACAGATGAATTGGTTAAGGCTATGGAACAAATGAGCATCTAGGCCACAGAACTAAAGAAGCTTAGAGACCAAGTGACAAGTTTCGAAACAAGTTGTGAACTTGCATAGATTCAGAATAAAGAAGAAGTATGAAAAAACCAAAGGATGGTAGATAGAATAAAAGCCCTTGAAAAGGACTTAACATTGCAAGAACCATTGGGAGATATGAAGGATATTCTATGGGCCAACATCATTGATTCCATCAATGATGTTTGGCCTTCAATTCAGGTTATTTTAGAGCAAATTGAATTAGTCAAGATAGTCATGGAAGCCATACAAAAGACAAAGGAAGAATTGGAAGACAAGCCAGAGAAAGAAAATCAGTTGATAGATTTTTTGAACAGTAGAAACAGGTACCAGCTGGATGAATTAGAGATTCAGGACAAAACAACAACCATTATTGAGATAAAGAAGTTACTTACTAAAAGGAACCTGATGCTTAATTTGGAAAAAAGGTGTCAGATCATCCAAATAGACAATGATAGCTTCATGCTCAAATATGGCATTTTGACAGAAAAAGGACTTCCTAGTCCTTTGGTCATAGATGAAAAATTAATGACACAGCGAGATTACATCAAAAATCTAAATAAATAGGGTAGAAGCCAAGCTAGTTCTTCAGGAGTGATTTCTTTGCCCACTGGAAAGGTGCTTTATTATAGCCTTGAAAATCTGTTCTACATAGAACATGAAGTCAAGCACTTATTCACAAGAAAACCAAATTTTTCCAAGTACGCAGAAGCCGACGAGGTTTACAGGAAAATGATCAGAATAAAATTACCAGAAAGTGAATGGTGGACCAATTTGATAAATTTACTTTAAAGTTACTATAGTAAATCTATAGGGTAAAGATAACTACTAGGTGAAAGCAGGTAATACAGGATTAATCAGCACAGGTAAAGAGTATCATTAGGTCAAATATAAGAGTGAAATCCAGCACATAACTACCAAAGAAACTGCAATAGCCAAATTTGAATTCCAGCAGACAACACATTCACAAATAAAGGGACAACAAGCAAACAGATTTCCATCTGTCTTTATTTTCGTGTTGAAGACATTTTTGGTTTCCTAGATTAATTCTCATATAGTTATGAGATATTTTGTATCAAATTTTGTATAAATACTTCACAAGTTGAAGTAATTAGGGTGGATTAAAATACATTTCTGTAGACATATTATTTTTGAGCCAAGGAGCTTTATACTCAAGGCTGGACTAGTTTTGCTGGAAATGAAATAAAGCTAAGGACATTTCACTGGATTCTTGTGTGCAGTTGGAACAAATAAGTATCATTTTCTCATGTTTAAATATCATTTTCTCTTTATGTCATAAAAATTCATATTTGATTCTTATAAAATCTTAAAAGCAAGAAAGGAATGATATCATCAGAATTGGCTTAAGTGCTCTCTGTTTTAACTGTTTGCTTTATTTATGTTTTCTTCTAAACTACCTTGTTCTGGAGATTCTTAATTGCCTCCTTACTTCCGTAGTTTACCCCCCTTTTGGCCCATAGTATAGGATTCTTCATTGCCCTTTGCTACTAGCCATCTTTCCCTTCCTCATCTTAATCCCTGTTAAGGATTCTTCCTTGCCCTTAGCCCTGGTTAGGACTTTTCATCCATTTAAACCTGTAGATTTGCTCTTGCTGCGTTAGCCTTCCCTGTGGACTCTTACCTCAGTGATAAATCAAATCTAGTTAAGACTTTCTTGATTGACTCCATAGCCCAATGGCCTAAATATTTGCTCTCCACATTTGTCTTCTTAATTCCACCACCCAATCAAACAAAACAACCCTGAACATTAAGAACTAGCCTGAAATCATATTCAAACAAAGTTAAATCATAAAGAGAGAGCCCTCTCTGGACTTAGGTTGGCTAGAACCTGAGTCTAAAATATTGGTTTGTGGTTACCTTGGGCCATTCCTTCTTTAATAACTTCTAAGGAAAAAACCTAAGTGATAACATAGTGGCGACCATACTGGGGATTCAAAACCCTCAGTTTTAATAAACCTTTGAGGAATTCAAATTTTTATTTTTAAGCATCTTAAAGGGTTATTAGAAGTTATTTCTTAAAAAGTTCATAAAAAACAAAAAAATAATCATAAAAAACTCAAAATCTGGCTTTAGGGAGAACTCATTATACCAGGGCCAACCCTGATCCAAATCCTCCCCCTGTATTTGAAAATCCCAACCTTATTCCGAGAATAATCAGAAGACAGGAAAGTTCAGTAAGCCCTAGGCCTATTTTTAGATCCAATTCATGCCCTGTTGAGTGGTTATTCCTTGAAGACATCCCTTTTGATGAGTATTTTGGTCTCTCTCTGTTTAGAACCACATCTGATAGTGAACTGCTGGACATAGTCCCAGATCTAGAATTCACCAGAGAACTTGAAATCCAACGAGCCAACTTGTCAATTAACCGAAACCTTCTGAACTCCCCTCAGTCATCCCTTACCACTGATAGACTCCCTGAACTTTCTGAAACAACCTCAACATCTTTTAGCTCACCATCATTTCCCCACACTTCTGAAAATCATCCCTTAGCCTCATCTCCATTCATACATGTACTCCGTCAACAACCCATCATTACCCCTATTATACCAACTCCCCTTGTTGTCCCAAATCCTCTAGTTACCCCAACCCCTACTCTCAACCTTGTGCAGCTCAGAGCCATGGCACTCAAATATGCCCCCCTTGTAATGATTGCTCCTCAAGGTGTCTTACCAGCAGATTATCAAAGTAAAATTACCACATTTGATGGCACTGGAACATACACAACAAAACAGCACACTAAGAAAATGACAGATTATTTTGAACTGCATGAGATTGACATAGGAGAGGTCCAAATGAGAATCTTTGTCCAAAGTCTAGCTGGAGAAGTGAGAACATGATTTAGATCGTGCCCACTCAGAGCATATATAGTTTAGAAGTCCTTTACCAACAATTCTTAAATAGGTGGGAGAAGAAGAATAACCCCCTTCAAATTCTATCTGAATACGAAAACCTTAAAAGGGGACCAAACGAAACTATTCAAGACTATTGTACCAGGTTTAATAATGTATATAATGCAATCCCACTTGACCTTAGGCCTCCACCATGTTTAGCCCTGATTAAGTTTCCAGACGGATTTGACACAGATATGGCTTTTCAAGTTAGAGAAAGGAATCCCCCTACACTTGAAGATATGCAAAGTGTAGCTGTTAGTGTAGAAGCTAATCTACTATCTAAAAGGGCTAGAGTTAGAAATGAGAGAAGACCACCTTTGAAAGATGAAACTTCACCCTTTGATTAGAAAATAGAAGATTTATCCAAACGAATGGAAAGATTGTTGGATAGGATAGAAGTCATTGAAAGGAAACCTCACTGGGATAACCATCAGGCTAATTGATGAGCCCTAGAAATGGGTAATTATATGGGCTCATTTTGACTCTTATTTCGACTTAATCCACCATTCTCATACCGAGGAAACAGCGGCAACACAGTAGCAGAAAGAATTGATAGTATGCATACTAACCCTTCAGGAGGCACACCATCTACCTCATAGTTCTAGGTATTAGAAAGGCAACAGAGAACAGAGGTATCTTCCTTCAGGGTTCCTTTTGGTCAGAACCAGGATATCAAAGAAAAGTACAAAGAAATCAAAGCAAGGAATGAGAAACTAAAAGTTCAAACCTATGTTCATTATCTTAGAATGGATCCAACTAACCAGACAAGGCTAATGTGACCCTTTGATATAAAGGAAGGCAAGATGTAGATGAGATTTCTCAAGCCAACTGTGCAACAACCAAGATCAATCGCTGACTATTTGAAAACTGATTTTGAAGTTTTGGCAAAAGATATTCACCTAATTGATCAAATAGAGCTACAAAAGCAAATAGGTGAAATGGTCTACTCCACGTTGACCAACAAAGCAATCACAGCTCATCAACTGCAAAACTCATTGAATAACACATCAGCACAACTTCAATTGGAAAAGGCCTCTTCTCAGGCCAAATACACTAGAATAAAGTCCTTAGAGGACTTGATGATCGAGCTGGGACACGATCCCAAGGATGTCAAAGTGGCAGAGCAATTAATAAAGAAGAAAAGTGATGATATAGCTGCACTGAAGAAGCAACTCAAGATCCCTCCTCTTCACCATCCTCAAACTGCTGAAGTTATAGAAAAACAAATGGAGGAAACACTTATGAACCTAGTCCTTAAGTTGAATGATTAATTAAAAGAAACTGAGAAATAATTGGAGAAGGTGATACGGTCTAAGAAGAGTGAGCTAGCCACCGCTCCTCATACTGTAATACCTACAGTTTCCACAGCAATGCCCTCCACCTTAGCATCTTCCTTAGCATGATGATTCCAACAGTAACAGCATTGCCAGTAGCAGGTACTACTTCAGCAATAGGTATATCAACCAGTACAGGGACAACAACAGAAAGAATAGATGAATTGGTTAAGGCTATGGAACAAATGAGCATCTAGGCCACAGAACTAAAGAAGCTTAGAGACCAAGTGACAAGTTTCGAAACAAGTTGTGAACTTGCACAGATTCAGAATAAAGAAGAAGTATGAAAAAACCAAAGGATGGTAGATAGAATAAAAGCCCTTGAAAAGGACTTAAAATTGCAAGAACCATTGGGAGATATGAAGGATATTCTATGGGCCAACATCATTGATTCCATCAATGATGTTTGGCCTTCAATTCAGGTTATTTTAGAGCAAACTGAATTAGTCAAGATAGTCATGGAAGCCATACAAAAGACAAAGGAAGAATTGGAAGACAAGCCAGAGAAAGAAAATCAGTTGATAGATTTTTTGAACAGTAGAAACAGGTACCAGCTGGATGAATTAGAGATTCAGGACAAAACAACAACCATTATTGAGATAAAGAAGTTACTTACTAAAAGGAACCTGATGCTTAATTTGGAAAAAAGGTGTCAGATCATCCAAACAGACAATGATAGCTTCATGCTCAAATATGGCATTTTGACAGAAAAAGGACTTCCTAGTCCTTTGGTCATACATGAAAAATTAATGACACAACGAGATTACATCAAAAATCTGAATAAATAGGGTAGAAGCCAAGCTAGTTCTTCAGGAGTGATTTCTTTGCCCACTGGAAAGGTGCTTTATTATAGCCTTGAAAATCTGTTCTACATAGAACATGAAGTCAAGCACTTATTCACAAGAAAACAAAATTTTTCCAAGTACGCAGAAGCCAACGAGGTTTACAGGAAAATGATCAGAATAAAATTACCAGAAAGTGAATGGTGGACCAATTTGATAAATTTACTTTAAAGTTACTATAGTAAATCTATAGGGTAAAGATAACTACTAGGTGAAAGCAGGTAATACAGGATTAATCAGCACAGGTAAAGAGTATCATTAGGTCAAAGATAAGAGTGAAATCCAGCACATAACTACCAAAGAAACTGCAATAGCCAAATCTGAATTCCAGTAGACAACACATTCACAAATAAAGGGACAACAAGCAAACAGATTTCCATCTGTCTTTATTTTCGTGTTGAAGACATTTTTGGTTTCCTAGATTAATTCTCATATAGTTATGAGATATTTTGTATCAAATTTTGTATAAATACTTCACAAGTTGAAGTAATTAGGGTGGATTAAAATACATTTCTGTAGACATATTATTTTTGAGCCAAGGAGCTTTATACTCAAGGTTGGACTAGTTTTGCTGGAAATGAAATAAAGCTAAGGACATTTCACTGGATTCTTGTGTGCAGTTGGAACAAATAAGTATCATTTTCTCATGTTTAAATATCATTTTCTCTTTATGTCATAAAAATTCATATTTGATTCTTATAAAATCTTAAAAGCAAGAAAGGAATGATATCATCAGAATTGGCTTAAGTGCTCTCTGTTTTAACTGTTTGCTTTATTTATGTTTTCTTCTAAACTACCTTGTTCTGGAGATTCTTAATTGCCTCCTTACTTTCGTAGTTTACCCCCCTTTTGGCCCATAGTATAGGATTCTTCATTGCCCTTTGCTACTAGCCATCTTTCCCTTCCTCATCTTAATCCCTGTTAAGGATTCTTCCTTGCCCTTAGCCCTGGTTAGGACTTTTCATCCATTTAAACCTGTAGATTTGCTCTTGCTGCGTTAGCCTTCCCTGTGGACTCTTACCTCAGTGATAAATCAAATCTAGTTAAGACTTTCTTGATTGACTCCATAGCCCAATGGCCTAAATATTTGCTCTCCACATTTGTCTTCTTAATTCCACCACCCAATCAAACAAAACAACCCTGAACTTCAAGAACTAGCCTGAAATCATATTCAAACAAAGTTAAATCATAAAGAGAGAGCCCTCTCTGGACTTAGGTTGGCTAGAACCTGAGTCTAAAATATTGGTTTGTGGTTACCTTGGGCCATTCCTTCTTTAATAACTTCTAAGGAAAAAGCCTAAGTGATAACATAGTGGCGACCATGCTGGGGATTCAAAACCCTCAGTTTTAATAAACCTTTGAGGAATTTAAATTTTTATTTTTAAGCATCTTAAAGGGTTATTAGAAGTTATTTCTTAGAAAGTTCATAAAAAACAAAAAAATAATTATAAAAAACTCAAAATCTGGCTTTAGGGAGAACTCATTATACCAGGGCCAACCCTGATCCAGATCCTCCCCCTGTATTTGAAAATCCCAACCTTATTCCGAGAATAATCAGAAGACAGGAAAGTTCAGTAAGCCCTAGGCCTATTTTTAGATCCAATTCATGCCCTGTTGAGTGGTTATTCCTTGAAGACATCCCTTTTGATGAGTATTTTGGTCTCTCTCTGTTTAGAACCACATCTGATAGTGAATTGCTGGACATAGTCCCAGATCTAGAGTTCACCAGAGAACTTGAAATCCAACGAGCCAACTTGTCAATTAACCGAAACCTTCTGAACTCCCCTCAGTCATCCCTTACCACTGATAGACTCCCTGAACTTTCTGAAAGAACCTCAACATCTTTTGGCTTACCATCATTTCCCCACACTTCTGAACATCATCCCTTAGCCTCATCTCCATTCATACATGTACTCCGTCAACAACCCATCATTACCCCTGTTATACCAACTCCCCTTGTTGTCCCAAATCCTCTAGTTACCCCAACCCCTACTCTCAACCTTGTGCAGCTCAGAGCCATGGCACTCAAATATGCCCCCCTTGTAATGATTGCTCCTCAAGGTGTCTTACCAGCAGATTATCAAAGTAAAATTACCACATTTGATGGCACTGGAACATACACAACACAACAGCACACTAAGAAAATGACAGATTATTTTGAACTGCATGAGATTGACATAGGAGAGGTCCAAATGAGAATCTTTGTCCAAAGTCTAGCTGGAGAAGTGAGAACATGATTTAGATCGTGCCCACTCAGAGCATATATAGTTTAGAAGTCCTTTACCAACAATTCTTAAATAGGTGGGAGAAGAAGAATAACCCCCTTCAAATTCTATCTGAATACGAAAACCTTAAAAGGGGACCAAACGAAACTATTCAAGACTATTGTACCAGGTTTAATAATGTATATAATGCAATCCCACTTGACCTTAGGCCTCCACCATGTTTAGCCCTGATTAAGTTTCCAGACGGATTTGACACAGATATGGCTTTTCAAGTTATAGAAAGGAATCCCCCTACACTTGAAGATATGCAAAGTGTAGCTGTTAGTGTAGAAGCTAATCTACTATCTAAAAGGGCTAGAGTTAGAAATGAGAGAAGACCACCTTTGAAAGATGAAACTTCACCCTTTGATTAGAAAATAGAAGATTTATCCAAACGAATGGAAAGATTGTTGGATAGGATAGAAGTCATTGAAAGGAAACCTCACTGGGATAACCAACAGGCTAATTGATGAGCCCCAGAAATGGGTAATTATATGGGCTCATTTTGCCTCTTATTTCGACTTAATCCACCATTCTCATTAGTTTATTGCATGTTTTTGAATATATTTATGCTAATAGAGTGAACTGGGTTAGTCACTTTGCCATGTAGTCTAATGTGTGTTTTATGCATATTTTTTGGACAATTTTTGACAAAGTCAAGGGATTTATGAGCAAATGGCAACCAAAACTTGAGTAAAATAGGGAAGAGGATTTGTAGGAGGGTTTTTCCTTCATTTATGACCCCTTTCCTTGAATCCTCCATCAGTAACTCGGAGCACAAAGGGCCACCTTGATGATTCCAAGGGGAAGGCGAGCAAGTAAAGGAGGACTGTTGTTTATCTTAAGTTCTAGGAAGCCAAGTTCCTTGATTTTAGGAGGACTGTTGGAGGACCCCATCTATATAAATAAGGAGGCTTAGAGCCTCAGTAGGTTAGCCAATTATTAGTAGATTTTCACACTTTTGTGCAACATTGTGTTCAGCTCATTTTCAAGTTCCTTTTTGAGAATAGTTTATGTAATGTAACTGCTATTTTTGATAATGAAGATGAAACAGTTTTTGAGCCAGCACTGATCTCTTTCAGAGGGCGGAATCTCTTAGGTTAGGGCCCAACTCAAGCTGCCCAACACCTCTTGGTATGTACTTATATGTTTTTGCTTCAATTCATGAGTTAATTTCTGTTGCATAGATTCATTTTACTTTGTTAGATTAGGTTGCTTTTGATGGTTAGTATAGTTGTTCTTATTTTAGTTGCTCAAGTAGTTACTACAGTGATAGAATAACATCCAAAAAGGTCAACAGTAGGTCTTGATCTCCTTTCTCCCTTCCTGGGACTATGATTTGAGGTCAAGGCACTTCTGCTGCCACCAAAAACACAGTTTTTGCTCTTCCATTCAACTGCTAGTGTGATAAATTGATTTGGAAAGATTGATATTGGTTCAGATTCAGTTGCTTATATCATTTCCTGTTATTTTACCATAGATTTATCTGAATTCTTTTTTGTTCATAGGTCACTGTTCAGCATTTTCTATTTGTAGGTCAGAAATTAGGTCAAGCTAGATAAAATTCTGTTTTCATGGTATAGTTAATTCTTTCTTTGGTTAGTTTTGATAAGTAGATGTGTAGATATCTTGCAGGACACCTCAGCTCACCATACATCCATAGAACAACTAGCACTAGCTCACTTCTCATAGATCTCCCAACTCATTCGCAACATTTCGCCAATCTGCCCTAATTTCTGCATTTTTTTCCATAAAGCTACTTTCTTTCCATTTGAACGAATCCAACCATCACGTTCATTCTTGATCTTCCTTGACAAGTTATAGACACCTCAACACCTTCATCGAGCCTTCATTTCCATTTCCTATCATTTTTCCACCTTCAAACCTCCAAAAATAGCTCTCGGCCTCCTCCTGTAGATCCCTTGCAGCCTCCTGTAGAATTTCCTGTGAGTGATTTTTCAAAGTCTGATTGCTATGAAGGTCTTCATAAGGGTACTAGGGGCTTCTTAGGACCTCTCCACACCTTCTTGCACCTTTGCAAAAGCCAAATCCACCTTCCTTCGCCACCAAACCTCTGCACAATCACAACCAGATAAATCACAAGCATAATAATTTCACATAAAAACACTCAAAAGCACAAAAAGATGTTTTCTTCTCATTTCTTTTCAGAAGTAGCTTGAATAAATGCAATTTACCTTTTCAGTAGTCAATGGCACTCATTTCATTAGTTTTCATCTCTTTTCTTGCAAAAGTAGGGTTAATAGGTAAATTAGGGTTTGCTAGGGTTTGCATTACATTTCAGTTTTCCTTCTCTTTCTGCAAATAGAATAGCCCCTGTAGAGTTAGTTTTCTTTCATCACAGTTAAAGATTCTTTTGAGAACTCATAGAAGTTGTCTTAAGCTCCTAGCAAACTTGCGCCAACTGATCAAGTGGCAGCCTGCAGTAAGAGCTAGTACTTGTGCATACATCACCGTCGCTTCCAAGTTTGTTACAAACTACCTGGTTGATAAAAGTAAAGAAGGAAGCCCCAGGAGTTGCAGTATTATTGGTGCAATACTGGAGCTCACCATTCTTTTTGGTGCCATTGCAGGGAAGCGTCGGAGTATTTTTTGATTACTAATTTTCTTCTATTTTCTACTGCAACATTCTGCTAAGTAGTTTATTTCAACAAAAGTAGAGTAGTTGTTTCATTTCAATTCTGCAATTTCATTTCAGCAAGCGTAGATTAGGTATTTCCTTCTTTCATTTCAATTCTGCAATTTCATTTTAGCAAGCGTAGATTAGGCATTTCCTACTTTCATTTCAATTCTGCAATTTCCATTTCAGCAAGAGTAGATTAGTCATTTCCTGCTTTCATTTCAATTCTGCAATTTCCATTCCAGCAAAGTAGATTAGTCATTTTCTTGTTTTCATTTCAATTCTACAATTTCATTTCAGCAAGTTCATTTCAGTGGTTGCAATTTGTTGTTCAATCCATTTCAATTTTGCAGGTACAAGCAGAAAAAAGAAAAAAAAACAAAAATAACCCAAAAAGAGATTTCCTTTCATGCCTCGTAGGAACAGAGACAATTCAGGAAAATTCCTACCCAACACCCCCACCACATCACTAAGTCACCCTTCTCTCTTCTTTGGTGGTAGTGATCCAGAAGAACCTATAGGTGAACCACCAGAGATATACGAAGATCCTATAGCAGAAGAAGAGCAAGAAACCATTCCTCCTGAGACCATGGCTGAAAACAGAAACGTTAGAGGAAATGGGGAAAGAATAGACGGTTCCTTTCCTATCCAAGAGACCAATAGGGACACTAAAATGAAAAACATAAGTCCTTCAGCCTTACCCCACTTCCATGGATTGACTATTGAAGATCCTGATACCTTCTTGTTTGAATTTGCTATTCCTTGTCGAACCTATGACTATGCAGAAGATGAGCAGAAGTTGAAACTGTTTCCTTTTACCCTCAAAGATGCAACATTGTGTTGGCATTATGACACAGGTTTGGCATAGGTTTGACTCGATGACATAAGTGTTGTCCTTGATGGCAACTCACTCAAATAGCAGATCACAAGTTCAGGCTCTCAAAATAGTAGAAAATGAGATACCCGCAAGTTCCTGTTCACAAAGCTGCGGTCATCGGCAGGTTCCGCAGGTGCGTCAAACAAAAAGTGTGGACATGTTCGCAGGTGTACCGAACAAAAAGTGTGGTCATAAAGTACATGCACTTTCATGCAAAGAAAAACATGCACACGTGGGAAATATTATGGTTGGTTCATGGTATTAAGTCCGACTTTTTTGATCCTTTGGTTTTGGTCCGTGGTTTTGCTTCTAAAGTATTGAACCCAGGTTTTGGGTCCCTAGTATTAGACCTCTATGGTTTTGGACCATGGTTTGAGTAAGGCCTAGTCTATAAAAAGGAAAGGAGATCATTTGGCTGGGCACTTATGTGTTGAATATCTTAAGAAGAGCAAGATCTGAAATACTGGTGATCGGTTGGTGAGTTATAGCTGGACCTGAATCAAGGAGAAACCTGAGCATTACAAGACGAATCTACTGATGGGTCGAGATCTCTTTGACGCATGATCAAATCTGTAAATTTGATAGTCTGGGGTATACTTGAAGTCTGATAAATTATCTATACCCGCAGGTCCGCAGGTCTGACACAGTGTAGGTGCGGAGATCCGCAGGCTAGACACAGCGTAGGTACGGATACTCACAGGCTAGACATAGTGCAAGTGTGGAGGTTCGCAGGCTAGACACTACACAGGTGTGGAGATCTGTAGGCTAGGACACTGCACAGGTGTGGAGATCCACAGGCTAGACACGGCGCAGGTGCGGAGAACTGCAGGTTTCTACTGGTGAAGTTGCGGACTTTTCTTGAAATATATTTTCGCTGTTTTTGTCTATTACTGCAGTGTTCAGGGTTCTGAATTGATGTTTGGTTACTGTGTTCTGAGAAGTTATTGTTTCAGTATTTGTACAAGGAAGTTGGTTGATTACAGATCTATTTGATGTTTGATTGATATTCATGGATCCAGTCTGAAAATTTATGAAACGTGGTCCCTGGAAGAAAAGAGAAGGTTGTAACCTTTTGCAGGTTGAAGCCTACGTACTGGTATAAGACTGCACCAGTACAGAATCATTGTAAAAATAAGTTTCTAATTGAAAGAAGATAGAGACATATTACAGCAGGTGGTTTTCACCCACATTGGGTTTCCACCTTATATATTATGTCCTTTTGTGCGACTGTCTGCTCTACTTTTCTGTTCCTGCTTATTGTTATATGGTTCTGACACACAGCTTAATGATCAACATCTGAAGAATAAATTAAATTATAAGTCTGGAAGGTATATGCAAGTTTCATTAGTTAGATCTGCAAATCTCTGTATAAATTAAAAAGGAATTTGATAATATTGATTCACCCCCCCCCCTCTCAGTATTATTTTCAACAATTGGTATCAGAGTCGGTCCTTCAGAAGAAGCTTGATCGCTTGAAGGAAGATCTATCATCATGAGAAACTACAAAAAAGAAGCATCTATCAGGCCACCAATTTTTGATGCGAGCAACTTTGTCTATTGGAAGGTAAGAATCATTGCCTATCTTCAATCTCTTGGTACAAAAGTTTGGGATATTGTGGAAACAGGATACACATTTCCATTAGCAACTCCTACAGATGCAACTGGTAAGAAGCAGTATGAAACAAATGCAAAAGCTCTTAATACTCTATTAGGAAGTCTATCTCAATCAGAATTCATCAAGGTTATGCAGCTCAAAAGTGCAAAAGACATATGGGACAAGATCGTTCTGAGCTATGAAGGAGATGAACAGGTAAAACGAGAAAAATTACAAACTCTTAGAATTCAATATGAAAGTCTCAGAATGCATAATGATGAAAGTGTGGCTAGCTATTTCCTACGTATAGATGAGATCGTAAATTGTATGAAAAACTTGGGTGAAGAAATAAAAGAAATTGTTTTGGTTCTAAGATCCTTGTCTCCTAAGTTTGATTCAAAAGTTTCTACCATAGAAGAAAAGCAGAATCTACAGAGCCTTACCATGTCACAGCTGCACGGAATTCTAACTGCTTACAAAATGTGAAAAGGAGGACCATCAGACAGGAGAGAAGCTGCATTCCAAGCTTCAGGAAAAGGAGATTACTATGAGTCAGGACATATGTCAGAAGAAGAGGAAGAATCAAATTTTGTCAAGAACCTTCAAAGGGGAACTGGAAGATTCAGAGGTAAGCTGCCTTTCAAATGCTTTGCTTGTGGAAGAGTCGGTCATTATGCTGCAAAATGTCCTCATAAAGATAAACTAGACAAAGGTAAGGAACCTATTAGATGGGACAGAAAACAGAATGTAAATAAGAAGAGCTATTACACGCATGAAGACAGTGATGGATTATCAAATAGTGATGAAGATGAACAAGGTAATCATGATAGACTTTTGATGGCTTTTGAAGATGATTATTTTTTGGATGCTATAAATGAAGAAGGTCTTTATGAAGAAATTTCTAAACTTAAAGTTTGTTTAGAGGAAAAGAATATGATTATAGATACACTAACATTCTAACTTGCTGAAAAAGATAAACACAATGAAGAGTTAGAATGTGAAATTGTGGGACTTAGAAAAGAAATTGAGAAAATAAAAGCCCTTAATCTCAGATTTGCTAAAGGATCTGAAACTGTAGATGAGATTATCAAAGTGCAGCGTTCTCCTCTAATCAAGACAGGTCTCGGATATTCCGAAGAAACATCTCAAGCTCAGAAGCAAGCGCAAAATCCATCCACCTCCAAAAGTTATCTTGATGCAGCAAGGATAAGTGAACAAGTTGACAATTGACAGCAAAAGCATAATGCAAATCACCCGGTAAATCAGGGACAATTTGCTTCAAGAATGATCAAAGATTATCAAGTAAATCGGGGGCAATCTACTTCAAGGATGAACAAAAGCCTTAACCAACCACAGGTAAATCATTCTCAATTTGGCTCAAGAATGGATGGAAACTACAATCATATGGTTGGCAGATTTGATAATCGCAGGAATTTCTTCAATGGCCAATGTTTTTCTTGTCATAACTTTGGTCATAAGGCTGCTCAATGTGTTGCCTACAAGACCATCATGAGTAGGGAAGCTCAAAAACAAAGGAGTACGACAAGAATCATGAAAAGAACCTACAATAATTTCTCTACTCTTGAAAATGAAATAGAATGTTCTATCTGTAACAACTTCGGTCATGAAGATTCTGAATGCAGGAGCAGGTTTCGGCAAACAACTCAGAAGGAGCAAGCTTCATTGAGTCCCAAACATGGAAAAAGAAAGAAATGCAACTGGAAAGATGTGGGATAGCCTTATATGTGGAAGGACAGGAAAATCAATGGTACACCGACAGTGGATGCTCGAAACATATGACAGGTGATAAAGAAAAACTTCAGTCATATAGTGCCTTAGAAAAGGAAAAGAAGGTCTCATTCGGAAATGACACCCCTGCATTCATAAAAGGTAAAGGCTCTGTTCGTTTGAAAGAAAAGGTCAAGGATGGAAATGTTATGTATGTTGATGGCTTAAAGCATAATCTATTGAGTGTCAGTCAGATGTGTGATCAAGGAACTGAGGCAATATTTCGATCAAATGGATGTATTGTTTGTGAGCTTGATACAGGAAAAACAATGATCAGATGCATAAGAACTCCAAATAACTGATACGTACTCAAGGGAGGACAACAAAAATGCTATTTAAGCAAGAATGATGAACACTGGCTATGGCACAGAAGACCGGGGCATCTTAGCTTCTCTCAGATAAGGAAAGCATGCAAATATCAGGCAGTTCGTGATCTTCCTGACATCAGAATTCCAGACAATACAATATGCAAATCATGTCAATTTGGTAAGCAAATTAGAACTAATTTCCCTGAGAAGGAAGGATCAGTTAGCAGGCCACTTAAACTTGTCCACACCGATATATGTGGTCCAACTAGGAAGAGGTCACCTCGAGGAGAAGAGTATTTCATATTGTTCATTGATGACTTTTCAAGGATGTGTTGGATAGGACTCATGAAGTATAAAGATGAAGCTTTCGAAAAATTCAAGTCATTCAAAGCTTTGGTTGAAAACGAATCAGATCGTAGAATCAAATGCCTCAGATCTAATCGAGGAGGGGAATTTACCTCAGATGAATTTTTCGATTTTTGTGAAGAACATGGAATAAGAAGGGAATTTTCTGCTGCAAGGACTCCTCAGCAAAATGGAGTAGTGGAAAGGATGAACAGAACGGTTCAACAAATGGCTCGTGCTATGCTTGATGAGTCTGGAACTCCCGCAACCTTTTGGGGGGAAAAAGCATTTGCCGCTGTTACTATTCTCAACAAGACAAACGGTCGAGTAAACAACACTTAGACTCCTCATGAACTTTGGTACGGTAAGACTCCCAGGGTAAAATACTTCAAAATTTTTGGAAGCAAATGCTACATTAAAAGGACTGATGAAAATCTTGGCAAGTTTGAACCTAGAGCAGATGAAGGCATTTTACTTGGCTACTCTCCCCACAGCAAAGCTTACAAATGTTACAATAAAAGACTTGGTAAAATTGTTGAAAGTATTGATGTAGTGGTTGATGAAGAAGGAAACACTCCTAGGCAGGTAAAATCTGAAGATTTCGAAGATGGCATTTTTCTATCACAAACAAAATATCTCAAGCAGATCTTGAATAAATATGGGATGGAGGATTCAAAACCAGTATGTACCCCTATGGTGAAAGGATGCAGCCTCAGTGCAAATGATGAATCGGCAGCAGTACATCAACCAACCTATAGATCCATGATTGGTAGTCTGCTCTATCTAACAGGTACCCGACCAGACATTATGCATGCAGTGGGAATAGTTTGAAGGTTTCAGGAAAATCCAAAGGAAACTCATCTTCAGGTAGTTAAGAGAATTTTCAAGTACCTTCAAGGAACTCAAAACTATGGCTTATGGTATCCTAGAGGTACAAATCTCACACTTCATGCATACACAGATGTGGATTGGGCAGGAAATGTGGATGACAGGAAAAGCACTAGTGGTGGTGCATTCTTCATGGGTCCTAGATTAGTATCTTGGTTCAACAAGAAACAAATCTCTATTGCATTATCTACAGCTGAAGCAGAATATGTAGCTGCTGCATCTTGCTACACACAACTCCTTTGGATGATGCAAACATTGCAAGATCTTCAAATCACTTGTACTCCACCTATCTCCATTTTTTGTGATAATACAAGTGCAATCAGTATTTCAAAGAATCTTGTCATGCATTCAAAGACTAAGCACATACCAATCAAGTATCATTTTCTCCGAGAACAAGTGCTTGAACAAAAGGTCAAATTGGAGTATGTTCCCTCTAAGGAACAAGTTGCTAATATTCTCACCAAACCACTGCCCAGGGAGACCTTTGAATACCTCAGACAAAAGCTGGGGGTAGTTGACGCATCATCTTGCTGTTGAATCTTATCTGTTTCAGAGATTGTTGTACGTGAGTTCCATATGGGGTATACACGTAGATACGCTGGTTTATTCGTGTATATGTTGTCTTGAAGAAAAGCAAGGATGAGAAGAGTCTGATATGGGTCTATCAGAGACCATCTGGCACAGGTTCAGGGGGAGCATATATTCTTATAATAATGCATTGTTGGCATTATCATAGAAGATCTTGGTTCAGTTCTTTAGTTGTTGTGATTTCAAGAGGAGCAAGTGCAGAAGGAGAACATGGATTCTGATCTGAATAATGATTGACAGATGTTGCTGATGTTTTGTCTCTATGTATTATATTTCTTTTGTCAAGGTCATGTAACGGCCTATCTTGGTTGCCCCACTATGCCTGGGATGGATAATGTAATGTGCTTATTATATCATGTATCCCCACTTGGTTGGGACTTGTATGTATGAGTCTTTGGTGATAGGAAGGTCAGTTATGATTTCTTTTGTAAAACATCTTCTTGCAGATCTTGCCTATATGTAGGGGTGAGCTTGCACATCATGTATTCAGGGGGAGCATAACTCTTTTCCCTTGATGTCAAAGGTGGGGAAAGACTTTGAGTGACTTTGGGTTGCCATCAAGTCCAATGGGGGAGATTGTTGGCATTATGACACAAGTTTGGCATAGGTTTGACTCGATGACACAAGTGTTGTCCTTGATGGAAACTCACTCAAATAGCAGATCACAAGTTCAGGCTCTCAAAATAGTAGAAAATGAGATACCCGCAGGTTCCTGTTCACAAAGTTGCGATCATCGGCAGGTTCCGCAGGTGCGCCAAACAAAAAGTGCGGACATATTTGCAGGTGTACCGAACAAAATGTGTGGTCGTAAAGTACACGCACTTTCATGCAGAGAAAAATGCGCACGTGGGAAATCTTATGGTTGTTTCATGGTATTAAGTCCGACTTTTTTGATCCTATGGTTTTGGTCCGTGGTTTTGCTTCTAAAGTATTGAACCCAGGTTTTGGGTCCCTAGTATTGGATCTCTATGGTTTTGGACCATGGTTTGAATAAGGCCTAGTCTATAAAAAGGAAAGGAGATCATTTGGCTGGGTACTTGTGTGTTGAATATCTTAAGAAGAGCAAGATCTGAAATACTGGTGATCGGTTGGTGAGTTATAGCTGGACCTGAATCAAGGAGAAACCTGAGCATTACAAGATGGATCTACTGATGGGTCAAGATCTCTTTGACACATGATCAGATCTGTAAATCTAATAGTCTGGGGTATACTTGAAGTCTAATAAATTATCTATACCTGTAGGTCCACAGATCCAACAAAGTGCAGGCGCAGAGATCCGCAGGCTAGACACAGCGCAGGTGCGGATACTTGCAGGCTAGACACAACGCAAGTGCGGAGGTTTCCAGGCTAGACACTGTGCAGGTGCGGAGAGCCGCAGGCTAGGACACTGCACAGGTGCGGAGATCCGCAGGCTAGACACGGCGCAGGTGTGGAGAACCGCAGGTTTCTACTGGTGAAGTTGTGGACTTTTCTTGAAATATATTTTAGATGTTTTTGTCTATTACTGCAGTGTTTAGGGTTCTGAATTGGTGTCTGGTTACTATGTTCTGAGAAGTTATTGTTTCAGTATTTGTACAAGGAAGTTGGTTGATTGCAGATCTATTTGATGTTTGATTGATATTCATGGATCCAGTCTGAAAATTTATGAAACATGGTCCCTGGAAGAAAAGAGAAGGTTGTAACCTTCTGCAGGTTGAAGCCTGCGTACTGGTATAAGACTGCACCAGTACAGAATCATTGTAAAAAGAAGTTTCTAATTGAAAGAAGATAGAGACATATTGCAGCAGGTGGTTTTCACCCACAATGGGTTTCCACCTTATATCTTGTGTCCTTTTGTGTGACTGTCTGGTCTACTTTTCTATTCCTGCTTACTGTTATATGGTTTTGACACACAACTTAATGATCAACATCTGAAGAATAAATTAAATTATAAGTCTGGAAGGTATATGCAAGTTTCATTAGTCAAATCTGCAAATCTCTGTATAAATTGAAAAGGAATTTGATAATACTGATTCACCCCCCCCCCTCTCAGTATTATTTTCAACACATTGCTATGGTTCATGGGGTTACCTGGAAACAACATCACAACTTGGGCTCAGATGCAACAAGCCTTTAACAACAAATACCAAGACTACTGTAGATCAAAGGATACCAAGGAAGAAATATTCTGAATGACCATGGGAAGTGATGAATCCTTAGAAGACTATGAAGAGAGGTTTCAACTCAGTTATAAAAGCACCAGGTGCACACTTGACCCCGAATCTCTGAAGTTGGTCCTACTCATAGGAGTCCTTGAAGACCTTCTAGATACCCTCCATTTGCTAGCTGGGGGAGGCATCTACCATCTACCTTATGATGACATAAAGACTGTGTTTAGAAACCATTCTAGGGCAGCCAGAAAGAGTGGTAGGGGAATTCAACCTTTAGCCAGTACATCCTCATCCAGTTCATCTCTTAGAAGTGAATTTTAGAATCAGCTGGAAGATTTCAAGAGTGAGATGAGGCAAACTCTTGCCATGCAAATGGATACCTTGCATATCAAAAGGAAACAAGAGGAAGCCGAGAGGGCTTTGGCCATGTTTTGTCCTAGGTGCACTAGAAGGAATCCTAGGAACGAATGTCCATTGAACTCTATAGAAGTGTGTTCAGTCTGTGAAGAAGACCATCCTACGAATCAGTGCCATTCCTTGCCCGGACTTAAAGCTACATACCAGGGGGCCAAAGGAGCCACTGAACCACTCTATTTCATGAACCAAAGGAGGCCACATGGGCCCAGCCCTTACCAGCGTGGAATACAAGGGACATCCCAGACCTATTACAACCCCAATCAAGCCACTTCCATGCCTTCTTAGGGTCCCCTTGCTCATCCTTCCTGGTCCACACCCCCTCCTTGGTCATATCCATCTCAATACCATGCTCAACCAGTTGCTCATTCATTTCACTCTTATGCTCAGCCATAGCCTCAGTGGAATTCACCTCATCAAGGGTGGAGGCCCCAATACAAATCTCCTCATGCTCTTTTGCCTCCACCACCTACTCAACCATAACCATTGCCTCTTGCTCCACCAAGGCAACCTCAAATACCTACTCAAATGAACCTGAACCCCAATAACAGACATGCCCAACATGTATATAGTGGAGAAACATCATGCCCGACCTATGTTGTGGAGATTCAGGAGATTAACCTATGATCTGGGAAGGTTATCCCAGATAAACCAACCTCCCCCTAAGGAGAATGAGGAAGAAAAATAGGAAAGTGAACCAAAGGTCATTCCACCCTTTCCTGAGAGATTAACTGGAACCACACAACTGACCCCAGAAGAAACTGAACTTCTGGGAGAATTAAAATAGTTACATGTAAAGATACCACTTCTCCAAGCCATAAAGGATGTGCCTATATACAACAAGATTATCATGGAGAAGTGCTTCAGGCACCCATGTAGGCACAAGAGAGATGCTCCAACTATCAATGTCATAGGACAACTGTCCGACCTGATGTTGGGGCAGGTGATCTGTCCGAAATATCTAGACCCTGGAAGTCCTGTGGTCGATGTCCACATCAATGGCACCATAATCCTCCATACCCAGATTGATCTAGGGACTGCCATTAATGTGATGACCAGGGACACTATGCTCAAGCTCAACCTTCAAGACTCCCTGAGAAAGACCACAACAGTACTGTAGTTAGCAGACCACTCCACCGTGACCCCTAAAGGGATTGTGGAAGACGTAATGGTCTCCATCGAATATTGGGAGTACCCTGCTGATTTCCTGGTTCTCCAACCAAAGACAAAGCTCACTGGGTATCCTCTCATCCTGGGAAGACCTTGGTTGGCTACAGCAGATGCCTACATTAGTTGTCGAGCTGGGAACATGACAATCAAGAATGGGCATATGTCCAAGCAGCTAGTCCTATATCCTCCTGCCCAACCTTTGTTAGAACATGATTTACCTCTCTGGTTGGAGAAGGAAGATGAGGATGAAGTCTATTCCGCACCACTGTGTGCAGTAGAAGCTACCATGGGGGGCCCACAAACCGAGGATGATCTTATTGAAGACTTGATTTAGAATCCACCCCCCAATGTGTTGCCATTAGAAGAGCTAGTGGAAGAAACCCAAGCCAACCCTTTATTTGATCTTTGTGTGGCTGATCCGACCTCTCTCTGAGTTAAGAATGTGGAATTTGGCCTAGAAAGAACCTTGAAGATCAACTCATCCCTATCCACCTCTCAGGAGAAAGAACTATGTAGCTTATTGAAAAACCACTTGGATGCTTTTGCTTGGAGCTATAAGGAGATGAAGGGAGTCCACCCTTCAGTCTGCACTCATCACATTTACATTAAGGAAGATTACAAACCAGTTAGGTAGCCTCAAAGGAGGATGAATCCAGCCCTTAAGGACATTGTCAAAGAAGAACTGCAAAAGTTGCTGGATGCAAGATTCATCTACCCTATCTCTGACAGTGAATGGATCTCTCCTTTGGTGCTAGTGCCAAAGAAAAATGGGAAGTGGAGAATCTGTGTTGATTATCAAGAACTAAACAAGGCCACCAAGAAGGACCATTTCCCTTTGCCTTTCATAGATCAAGTGTTAGATGGCCTGGCAGGGAAGAAGTTCTTCTCCTTCCTAGATGGGTTTAGCAGGTACAACTAGATCCAAATCAGCCCGAAAGACCAAGATAAGACCACTTTCACTTGTCCTTGGGGTATATTTTCATACTGGGTCCTTCCTTTTGGGTTGTGCAATGCTCCCGCCACTTTCCAGAGAGTAGTACTGAGTATATTTGTTGAACTGGTTCATGATTAATTGGAAATCTATATGGATGAATTTACCCCTTATGGTTCTAACTTCCAGGAAGCTTTGACTAACCTGGGAAAAGTTTTAGACAAGTGCATTGAAATGAACCTGTCCCTCAGTCTTGAAAAATGTGAATTCTTGATGACTGAAGGGACCGTGCTAGATCGTACAATTTCTCAGCAAGGATTACAGGTGGATCCCAACAAAATTGCCATCATCCAAAGGGTCCCACCTCCTAAAAAGGTAAGAGATGTTCAGAGTTTCCTAGGCTTAGCAGGGTATTATAGAAGATTCATTAAGGATTTCAGTAAGCTAGCCTCTCCATTGTTTGGTCTTTTGGGGAAAGATGTTGAGTTCATATGGACTGACAACTGTCAAAAGGCTCTGGATACCTTGAAAAGTAAACTAGTGACTGCCCCAATTTTAAGAGGTCCAAACTGGGCCCTACCTTTCCACATTCATACAGATGCATCGAATAAAGCGATAGGAGCAACCTTAGGGCAAATTGATGAGAAGCTACCTTATGCCATATATTTTTTAAGTAAAAACTTGTCTAAGGCAAAATTAAACTACACTGTAACCGAAAAGGAGCTCCTAGCTGTAGTCCATTCCCTAAATAAGTTCAGACACTACATCACCAGCTATCAAACATTCGTACACACTGATCATGCTACAATTAGGTATTTAATGAAAAAACCAGATGTAAATGCTCGTATTATTAGATGGTTACTTTTATTGCAGCAATTTGATTTAACCATTGTTGATAAGTCGAGTAAGGAAAATGTTGTTGTTGATTTTCTGTCTAGACTAGATCTGCCTGCAGGTGAAGAAGGAATGGTGGATGATCAAATGCCAAATGAACACCTATTTTCTATCTCAGTACTCTCTCCATGGTTTGCTGATATAGAAAATTACTTGGTTTCAGTACAGTTTCCGCCACACCTGTCCTCAAAAGAGAAGAGCAAGATCGTGAGGAAAAGTGCCCCATTCACCTGGATTGGGGACAACCTCTTCAAACTTGGCCCATATCAGATTTTGAGGCAATGTGTCAAGGAGGAGGAAGTTTTTGACATTCTCCTAACCTGTCATGATGGTCCCTGTGGGAGCCATTTTGCAGCAAAGAGGACTGCCTTCAAAATTCTGCAAGTAGGTTACTATTGGCCCACTCTTCATCAAGATGTTAGGAGATATATCAACTAATGTGACCGATGTCAAAGGATGGGGAAACTTACTCCAAGGGATGAGATGCCCCTGCAACCTCAAGTGACTTTCGAGCCATTTGAGAAGTGGGGCATGGAATTTGTGGGTCCTGTCAATCCTCCTTCAAAACAAAAATCTTACATCATTGTGTGCACTGATTACCTCACAAAATGGGTGAAACAAAGGCGATCAAGGCAGCAACAAAATAAAAAGAAGCTGAGTTTTTGAGAGAGAATATCTTCTACAAGTTTGGCTATCCAAGAGAATTAGTCACAGATCAAGGGAGTTATTTTACCTCCAATCTGATTGAAGACCTGCTCACACATCACAAAATTAAGCACAGAACTTCCACCCCTTATCATCCGCAAGCAAATGGACAGGTGGAAGTCGCTAATAGAGCTTTGGAAGGAATTTTGACCAAGGTAGTGAGTAGCAGCAGAAAATATTGGGTAGATCAATTGGTTGAGGCCACCTGGGCCTGTAACAGCACCTGGAAAACCACCATAGGGTTCACACCCTATGAGATAGTCTATGGGAAGAAGGCTTTGCTGTCAATAGAATTTGAATATTAAGGATGGCAGCTCAACTCGACCTAGATCTCAGCCATGCACAAAAGGAAAGGTTACTTCAGCTAAATGGATTGGATGAACAGAGATTGTGGGCCCTTCTCTAGTTAGAGGTAGTCCAACTTCAAAGGAAAATATGGTATGATAGACACCTCAAAGAAAACCAATTCCAGGAAGGAGATTGGGCACTGCTGTATGATTCAAGATATAAATATTTCAAGGGCAAACTAAGGACAAGATGGTTGGTACCATACACAGTAGAAAAGTGCAATGAAAATGGTTCAGTTCTGATCTGGACCATTGATGAAGAAGCCATCCCCATGCTCGTCAATGGGAATAGGTTAAAGATCTACAGGAAGCCCCCCTCCAAGCAAGAATTCATTGAGAATCTGAGTAAAACAACATTGGTAGTGGAGCAGGTCTCTCCCTCCACTCCACCCACACCCTACAAAAAAAAAAAAAAAAAAAAAACAAAACAAACCAGAAAAGAGAGAATAAAATATCCCTAGGTGAAACCCTGCTGGAGGCGCCCAGGGCAGGCAGTGATGGTGGAAACCTCCTGTAGGCACCCCAACTATCTCATATAAAAAAAAAGAGAAGAAAATAGAGAAAAAATAAAAAAAAAACAGAAAAACTAACTTCTTTTGAATGCATTGCAGATTGCAGGAGGGTCATAGAAGAAAAAAGGACATGGCCAGGTTGAATACACCCCTGATAAATCATTTCTCCATCACCATTGTCTTTTCCCAGGCCCTGGTCTCACTTGTTCTAGAAATTATGCGTCCTATAGGAAGCTCTGTGCATTCTATAGGAGGCCCCTGTAGAAACCACAGAGAACTCGAAATCAAGTTCAAAAAAGAATCAGAGGGCTAGAAATTTGTCTAGAAGACCTGTGGACCTCCCTGCCACCATTCATGCCCCCAACTTTCCATTCCATACCTACACCATTGCATTTCCACTCGCTTCTTTCTTCCCTGCACAGAAAACACAGACATTATGTTTCTTTTGTTTAAAAAAAAAAATGATGAAGAATAAAACAACAACATCCTTAACTTGTTTCTTACCTAGTGCATACCAGTTGTTTTTCCTTTTCCTCCAGAACCTTCCTTAGCTATCTCTTCTATCCCTGCTCAAACTCCAACCAGAAATTTTAGAGGGAGAAGCAGTCACAGGAAATCCTGTGGGATTCTTGTAACAACTGATCCCCTTAAAAAAATAGGCTCCAGAGGCAGGGTCAGTGCAGCCACAGGTGTATACAACGCGCGAGTAGCCGTTCCTGATTAAAAGATCACTAGCATGGGGTAGCCAAGTCACCAGTTCAAAATCCACAAGCAACAATAGCAGTAGCAATCCATGAATAGAGTGCCAAAGTCTAAGCAAGAAAAGCATGGTAGCGAATAACAGGTAAGTGACTAAATCCATTCCTCTATTGCATGAATATGATTTAGAAACTACATGAGCCATTGAGATGGTCACGATTAAACGAAATCGGTGGACAGCTAACTGGCCACGCTCGTCCAATTCAAACAACGTTCAGTGGGTGCAATCGAAACGTGTGTTCAGTCAACTCGGGAAGAAAGCTCAAAATAGGTAGTGGTGGTGGCGTATAACGGGAATGATTGAAGTGATTGTGGGTAAGTGGCATGAAGTATCATAATGGCACTGGAGTAGGGACCAACGGTCCGGATGAAGATAATGTACCCTTCTTGCCACCTCACCTCGTCACCGCAGAACACGCCATAAGCTTAAGTACGCTGCAGTCGACGCCTTCATCAACTTTGTTTCATTTGCATCGTCGTGCTCTCGACTACAAAAACTTACCTACCACCTTCAGAACCTCGAAATAGTCGCTCTCTATCAGTTTTGAAACCCTTCTGCTTATCGGGCTCTACAGAAGCATTATCGCACTCTACAGGAGCGAAAACACAATCTACAGGAACCTTTCTGTAGGAAGGCTGGTGAGCGGCTCTGTAGAGGGAAAATTCAGGATTTTATGCCAAATTTGAGCTCATAAAAGGTAGGCTCAGAAAAACCACTCTGCATGTTACATATCTACAAAAGGTGGTGGGATTTGAAGCGAAGTATTGAGTTGAAAAGAAGAAAAGTGAGAATAGAAGTCTGCCTGTGTTTTTTTGAAATATATACAGTCTCTCCATTTTACTCTCTACATTGAAAGTCTGTCTCTTTCTCCTCTGTGGTATTCTCTTGTATGAAGAAGTGATGCAACCATAGGAAATTAAGCCTGTAAAACAGTGAATTTGCATTGGGTGGTCTGCTTACTTTGTGAAAAGGAAAAAAACACTGTCCGGTATACTCTTTTTTTTTTTTTAAAGATATTATTTCCCTCAAACAGACCGAGAAGTAAATTAAGTTTGAGAATAGGGTTTGAAGGGAAGGAAAATTGCAAATTGCTTTTGTTAAAAAAGAAGAGCACAAAAAATTCCCTCTCTGGTTCCAGAAAGAAAAAAAATCCTCAGTTGTTCCTCTATTTTCGGGTTTGAAAATTTGCTGCCTTCCTCCTCACCTGAGAATTTCTAGCAGTCACTGAACATCATGACAGGGGGTTTTATGAGAAAGGAGCCTCTGAATTCCACCAAATTGCATGAACACCCAGAAGTGGTAGCCCTCTTTACCAGGGCAAATTGGATGCCTTTCTTTGAGAAATTTCATGGGTATGATGAGGAAGTTACAGAGGAATTTTTATTATCTTTAAGACCCCATTCAAAAACCCATGCTACAGTCAGTTTCAGGGGTCTAACCATAGAACTTACACCAAAGTTCATTAGCAGAATTACAAGTCTTCCACTTGGGCTCCCTTGGAGCAAAGAAGAAAAACCACTAGGACAGGTTGCTAAAAAGACCTTTTTCCAGCCTAATGAACATCTTGTGGAGGATAAGAATGGGATCAGAAGGACAAGTATACCTTATCCATGGGGTGAGGTCAGCTATTAGATCATGAAGTATATCTCCTGTGAAGGAAGATACAACATCGTTTATGGTTATCATTTCAGACTGTTACATGAACTAAGATATGGCATGGACCTGCCTGCATCTAGAAAACTCAATCTTCCATATTTTCTCTTCCAATCCTTGATAGAATGTAGCACCAAATTGAATGCAGGGGTTCCAGACCAGTTAGCTCACCATGGACTCATTAAATTGCTGGTGGAGGATGCCCTCCACACATACACAATCCCTATAGCTTGGGAGATTTTCAGGAACATGACTAAAGAAGATGACATAAAAACTCTCACTGATGACCTCAGTCCATCTGGAAATGAAGAAGAGGAGCAGAAAGAGGAACCTGAGAAGGAAATCCATGAAGAAGCATAGAACATTCAATTGGAAGAAGAAAAAGAAGAAAAACAGAGAGGAGAGGAGGAGCATGACACCACCACAAATGAACCTAAAGCAGAGAAGAAAACAACAGCGAAAGTAGAAAAAGGGAAAACCACAGCAGAGAAAAGAAAGGGAACCTCAAGGAGGAAATGAGCTATTAATCTTAAAAGGACAACAACAGAAAGAAAAACCTCAAGCAGACAATGAGGCAGCAATTAGACAACAACAAGAAGAGGAACCCCAAACAGACAGTGAGACATTGATGAAACAACAACAGGAAAAAGAATCCAAGGCAGAAAATGAAGTATTGATTTTGAAACGACAGCTACAAGAAAAGGAAGCCCAGTTAGCCTGCATGGCCAGCTAGGCAATAGAGGCATTACAGTGCAAGCAGCCAACCAAATCATATGCATTGTACCTCAAAGATCAATGGGTCCAATTTTAGATTAAGACACTGGCCCAGAGGGGTACAATACCTTTTCAAGATTATGGCCAATTTATGCATTTATGTGATCACAGTTCAGCTGAGGATAAAGCAAAGCTAGCAGAATTTTACCTGCACAACATGGCACTTACTGACATGAATTTATGGGATCCAAATGCTGCATTGGGAGACTTGCAGCTAATGGCTATGGCATCTTGGATGAGCCATGAAGAGAAGAGGGCAGTGGAAATCCAGAAAATGATGGCAAAAGAGTTGAGTGAGCCCTTGATGATTAGAACAGAACCAACAGAACCCTTGGCTCTCATCTATGCCCACCAACACCTTGCAGCTAATCCTCAAGTTTTCCCTGACTATGTTGACAAGCAAGCCCAAGCTATTGCTTATTTCGAGGATATGGAGAGATTGTTTGGCGATGACTGCATTCATGCCTGCATGAGAAGGTGGAATACATTGCCACACAGCCTAAGGATCAGGGAGTATCACTCCCCAAACAGGATGAGGGAAGCCATAAGGAGAGTGCTCCTGTATAAGCACTCAACACAAATCTTGAAGGCAAATTGGATTGGCCTTAAATTCAATCCTCCACTGCTGCTAGGACTGCTGGAAGGAGTAAAGGAGGAGGAAGAATAGAAACAATGGGAAGAAGTGGATAGGAAAGTAGGTTTCCATGATAAAGAGGAAGACATCACATCAGAGGCTTGGGATGTCAGGGAATTTGTCAGAGCCATCAAGGATGAAGAGTTAGATTAGTTGCTCAGAGGATGATCAACCCATTCAGTAGGGGGGTGATGATGAGCCCCATAAATGGGTAATTATATGGGCTCATTTTGCCTCTTATTTTGACTTAATCCACTATTTCCATTATTTTATTGCATTTTTTTGAATATATTTATGCTAATAGAGTGAATTGGGTTAGTCACTTTGCCATGTAGTCTAATGTGTGTTTTATGTAGATTTTTTGGACAATTTTGGACAAAGTCAAGGGATTTATGAGAAAATGGCAACCAAAACTTGAGGAAAACAGGGAAGAGGATTTGTACGGGGGTGTCTCCTTCATTTATGACCCCTTTCCTTGCATCCTCCATCAGCAACTCGGAGCACAAAGGGCCACATTGATGATTCCAAGGGGCAGCCGAGCAAGTAAAAAGGATTGTTGTTTATCTTAAGTTCTAGGAAGTCGAGTTCCTTGATTTTAGGAGAACTATTAGAGGACCCAATTTGTATAAATAAGGAGGCTTAGAGACTCAGTAGGTTAGCCAGTTATTAGTAGATTTTTTCACTTTTGTGTAGCATTGTGTTTAGCTCATTTTCAAGTTCCTTTTTTAGAACAGTTTATGTAATGTAACTACTATTTTTGATAATGAAGATGAAACAGTTTTTGAGCCAGCATTGAACTTTTTCAGAGGGCTAAATATCTTGGGTTAGGGCCCAACCCAAGCTTCCCAACACCTCCTGGTATGTACTTATATGTTTTTTCTTCAATTCATGAGTTAATTTATGTTGCATAGATTCATTTTACTTTGTTAGATTAGGTTGCTTTTGATGGTTAGTATAGTTGTTCTTGTTTCAGTTGCTCAAGTAGGTTACTACAGTGACAGAATAGGATCCAAAAAGGTCAACAGTAGGCCCTGATCTCCTATCTCCCTTCCTAGGACTATGATTTGAGGTCAAGGCACTTCTCCTGCCACCAAAAACACAGTTTTTGCTCTTCCATGCAACTGCTAGTGTGATAACTTGATTTGGAAAGATTGATACGGTTAAGATTCAGTTGCTTAGATTATTTTCTATTCTTTTACCATAGATCTCTCTGCATGCTTTTCTGTTCATAGGTTACTGTTCAGCATTTTCTATTTGTAGGTCAGAAATTAGGTCAAGCTAGACAAAGTTCTATTTTCATGATATAGTTAGTTCTTTCTTTGGTCAGTTTTGATAAGTAGATGTGCAGATCTATTGCAGTATACCTTAGCTCACCATACATCCATAGAACAGCTAGCACCAGCTCACTTCTCATAGATTTCCCAACTCATTCGCAACATTTCGCCAATCTGCCCTAATTTCTGTGTTTTTTTCCATAAAGCTGCTTTCTTGCCATTTGAACAAATCCAACCATCACGTTCATTCTTGATCTTCCTTGACAAGTTATAGACACCTCAACACCTTCATCTAGCCTTCAGTTCCCCTTTCCTATCATTTTTCCACCTTCAAACCTCCAAAAATAGCTCTCGGCCTCCTCCTGTAGATCCTCCTGTAGATCCCCTACAGCCTCTTGTAGAATTTCCTGTGAGTGATTTTTCGAAGTCCGATCGCTATGAAAGTCTTTAGAAGGGTACTAGGGGCTTCTTAGGACCTCTCCACACCTTCCTCCACCTCTACAAAAGCCAACTCCACCTTCCTTCACCACCAAACCTCTGCACAATCACAACCAGATAAATCACAAGCATAATAATTTCACATAAAAACACTCAAAAGCACAAAAAGATGTTTTCTTCTCATTTCCTTTTAGAAGTAGCTTGAATAAATGAAATTTACCTTTTTAGTAGTCAATGGCACTCATTTCATCAGTTTTCATCTCTTTTCTTGCAAAAGTAAGGTTAATAGGTAAATTAGGGTTTGCTAGGGTTTGCTAGGGTTTGTGTTACATTTCAGTTTTCCTTCTCTTTCTGCAAATAGAATAGCCCCTATAGAGTTAGTTTTCTTTCATCACAATTAAAGCTTCTTCTGAGAACTCATATAAGTTGGCTTAAGCTCCTAGCGAGCTCGTGCCAGCTAATCAAGTGACAGCGTGCAGTAAGAGCTAGTACTTGTGCATACATCACCGTCGCTTCCAAGTTTGTTATGAACTAACGGGTTGATAAAAGTAAAGAAGGAAGCCCTAGGAGTTACAACATTATTGTTGCAATACTGGAGCTCACCACTAATGCAGTGAGGAATCCAAACTTTAGGAAAAACCAGAACTGAAACCCTGGTAAAAATGGTCCTGATCAGAACATTAGGCCACCTTTCCAAGAAAATTATGCCGAGACTTCCCACCAAGAAGACCTTGAGATAGACACTCAGATCAACCTTTTGGGCTTAGATAATGAAGAAACTGTTTTTCTGACTCAGGATGATCAAGAATTATACATGCTTCAATAGTTACAAACTCAAACAGGAGAATCTTTCAACTATAAGCAAGGGTATGACTCTGCTATTTTCAAAGTTCATAAATAGTACAACTTGAGAAGCAAGAAGAACACTGATGTTTCTGATCAAAATAAAAAGGCAATACCTAACCAACCTAAGAAAGCAAAAGCTACAAATAAAAATCCTCAAGTTACAAAAACCTTACAGATCCTTTCTAGACCAAATCAAAATCCTCCTAGTCCCACCATTGAAGATGTAACCAATAACCAGCCTTCTAATGAGCAACCTTCCACTTCAGTTCCCCTCAAAGGAACAGTGGAACAGCCTCCAGAAATCATATTAGAAAATCCAGATAAAAACAATCTAAACAATGAAAAAGAAAACCCTACTACTCAGAACTTTGGCTCTAAAACTCCAAATATTCAAACAGACAAAGCCCCTCTTCCTTTCAATTTGGGAGCAGAGGTGGCCAAACTCAAAATCTTAGTGCCTCTGACAGAATTGGTTAAACATGAAACTTACAGATCTCAAATTAGTAAATCTCTGAACTTCGTTGAAAATGAAGACTCTGTAAATCTATTTGATGACCAACCTGAGTTAATTTTCGGACCAGATGTTAATGGAAATCCAGTTGAAGGAGGGATACCACCCTTCTACATCAGCCTTAACATCCATGATAAAATCCTACATAATTCCATGCTCGACTCTGGGGCCTCACATAATCTTATGCCTAAATCTGTAATGGAAAATCTTAACTTGGATATCACCAGGCCTTATAAGGATCTCTTTTCCTTTGATTCAAGCCAAGTTAAATGCTTAGGTCTCATAAAAGATTTGTGTGTCTCCATAGTCGAATACCCTGCCAAGACCATACTTATGGATATAGTTGTTGCTGACATACCACCCAAGTATGGTATGTTGTTGTCTAGATTTTCGGGCGCCAAACTCCAGGGATCTCTGCGACTGGACATGTCCTATGCTACCATATCAGTCTTTGGACATCCCAAGAAGCGGTATAGAGAAACTCTGATGAAGTATGTAGTGAGCTCCCAGGAGAGACCTCAGAATTTTCTCATATATTCACTACATTATGATATTGATTCCTTCATACTTTACAATGATGAAAATAATCAAGAATATACTATAAAAAGTATAACAATAGAACCAAAAGAAATTGCAGTATTAAAAGAAAATCAAAATGTCCAAATTCATGAAATTTCAGATAAAAAAGATGACCTAGATAACTTAGTCAAGAAGGATTCTGCTACCCCAGATGAAAATTATGAGCATGAAATCCTATGGCATCTTGAGTTTGATGGGCCAGTCCACAAACTAGGTGCAGGAGCAGGTTTTTGGATTTATAACTTAGAAAACAATTATTCAGAAGGTTATGCATATAAGTTGAACTTTAAATGTACAAACAATATGGCTGAATATGAAGCACTTCTGTTAGGTCTGAAACTTGTTAAAAGGTTAGGAGCCATCAAAGTCTCTATCATGGGAGATTCTGAGTTAGTGATTACACAAATTAATGCTATTTATATGACTAAAGATCCTAGACTAGGGTTTTACAGAGGAACAGTCATAGTGATATTAAATACTTTCTTAGAAACCAAAATTGTTGTTATCCCCAGAAAACAAAACATGCAGGTTCACAACTTAGCCATGTTTGCTAGTACTTGTAAGTTGCCTTTCCAGCCCAACCATTAGTACACTGCTTAGGTTAGGCACAGACCTTCCATTCCTAACAATTTAAAGAACTGGAAAGTATTTGAGAATGATCAGGAAATTAACAATTTTTTAACTTTAGATAATGAATTTGTAAATACCAACATAGACGCAGACATAGCAGCAGATTTTGATTGCTCTAATGAAGTAGAAATTAACAAACTAGAAGATGATCAGATAGATAGATTTCACCCCACAAATTTTTCTAAAGCAGATATTCGAAACCTAAAACAGATGGAAATTGTTGAAGTCATTGATGATGAAACTGAAGTCATAAACCTTAAAGACAATTTTCTACCCAAAGGATTAACTCCTTTGGAGGAGTTATTCGACTCAAACGATATTCCTAAAAAGCGTAAAATGGAATCCTTGAAATCAGACATTGAGGAATGTAATGTAGGATCTGAAGAGAATCCCAAACTAATAAAAATGTCGAAATCATTACCTCCCAATGAAAAACTGAAATATATGGAACTGATGAAGGAATTCCATGATGTTTTTGCTTGGAGTTATGAGGACCTGAAATCCTATGATACTAGCATAATACAACACACTATTCCCTTAAAGGAAGATCAAAATCCCTTTAGACAAAAGCTTATAAGAATTAACCCTATTCTATTGCCTTCTATTGAAAAAGAGATCAAAATAATGTATGAAGCTGGCATTATTGTGCCTATTAGGTTCTCTGATTGGGTTTCCAATATAGTACCCACTAGAAAGAAAACGGGTGAAATTAGGTTGTGTGTTGATCTTAGAAATCTGAATAAAGTTTCACTTAAAGATAACTATCCTCTTCCAAAAATGGATCACATATTATAGAGGGTAGTAGGTTCCTCAAGAATCTCACTGCTTAATGGGTTTTCTAGTTATAACCAAATTCTAGTTCACCCAGATGATCAGGCAAAGACTGTATTCACAACTCCATGGAGCACTTTCGTGTATGTGAAAATGCCATTTGGGTTAAGAAATGCAAGGGCCACCTTTCAAAGAGCAATGGACATAGCCTTTGCCAAGGAAATCCATGACTTCCTAGTAATTTACCTTGATGACCTCACAATATTCTCCAAATCAGATCAACAACACCTGGATCATCTTAGGCAAGTCTTTATTAAATGCAGGAAATATAGAATTTCTCTGAATCCTAAGAAATCCTTATTTGGGTTGGAAGAAGGGAAGTTATTAGGCCACATTATCTCCAAATATGGTATCAGGATTGACCTAACAAGAATTGAATCTATTTTGCAGATACCACATCCCAGGAATATCAAAGAACTTCAAGCATTTCTAGGAAAGATAAACTTTTTGAGGAGATTTATCTCTAATTTAGATGAGTTAATTAGATTACTAAACAACATGTTAAAGAAAGATTTGACTGTTAAATAGACTCTAGAGGCTAAAAAGTCATTTGAAGATATAAATTTAGCTTTAACACAAACACCAGTCCTCATTAGTCTAAAGTTTGATAGGGAATTTATCATATTTTCTTTTTCTTCAGAGCACACCATAGCTGCAGTCCTCTTATAGAAAAATGATCAGGGTTTTGAACAGCCAATAGCCTTCTTCAGTAAAGCCTTGAGAGATGCACCTTTAAAGCATAACATAATGGAGAAACAGGCTTTTGCTCTGGTTAAAGCCATAAAATATTTTAGAGTTTATATTTTGTACTCCCATATAGTAGCTTATGTTCCCAATGTTGTGGTTGAAGACATTTTAACTCATAATGGACCTGATGGGAAAAGAGGAAAGTGGACAGCTACAATATTAGAGTATGATTTATAAATTAAACCTACCAAATTGATCAAAGGTCAAGGTTTGGCTAAGCTAATGGCTAAATCAAACTACCAGGCCATAGATATAAACTTCATTGCAAAACTGGTTAATGAAGAGGAGATGGTGACTCCACAGATCAGCCAAACCTTTACAAATTCACCATGGTATGTTGACATAATATATGTTCTACAAAATCTTCAAGCTCCTCCAGAGCTATCGAGAACTAAAAGTAGGTTTTTAAAGATGAAATCTTTAAAGTTTTGCATAATTGATAATGCTTTATTTTGGAAGAATCATGAAGGCATATTATTGAATTGTTTATTAAAAGAGGAATCTGACAAAATTTTACAAGAGTTTCATGCAGGTGACTGTGGAGGACATCTCTATTTGAAGACAATAGCTGATAAGATCGTGAGGGCTCGTTTTTTCTAGCCCACTCTATTTGCTGATGTGAAAAAATTTGTAACCTCATGCCACAAGTGTCAAATTTCTGAAGGAAAAAGAAAATTACTACCATTACCTTTGAAACCTATATCAATTGAAACACCATTTTAGCAGTGGGGTCTTGACTTCATTGGTGAAATTTGTCCCCCTTCCTCTGCCCAGCATAGATGGATCTTATCTGCCACAAATTATTTTACAAAATGGATAGAAGCCATACCCTCAAGACAAGCCACTGATACTGTCATAATAGGTTTTCTTGAGCCCAACATCCTATCTAGATTCAGTTGTCCCACTAAAATCATCACAAACAATGCTGCAACCTTTAAATCAAAGAAGATGATTGATTTTTGCCACAAGTATCACATAACCCTTGGCCATTCCACAGCCTACTATCCCTAGGGAAATGGACTTGCAGAATCATCCAATAAAAGCCTAATGAATATTATCAAAAAATTATTGGAAGACAATAAGAAGACTTGGAATAAGAAACAAGTGAATGCCTTATGGGAAGAGAGACTGACCACAAAGAAATCTATTGGCACTAGTCCCTATCAGCTAGTCTATGGAATGGAGGCTATCCCTATGAGCTAGTCTATGGAATGGAGGCTATCTTCCCATCTTCTCTAGGAACTCTAGTAATGAAATTACTCCAAGAAGCACAGGTTGAGCCCAATGACATTCAAAGAAGGATCAACCAGACTATTCATTTGTAGCCAACTAGAGAACAATTCTACATTAGATCCCAAGTGGTGCAAGATAAAATCAAGAAAGTATTTGACAAAAGAACCAAGGCAGAAGATTTCTATCTAGTAGACAAAGTACTGAAATGGGATTCAAGAAGGGAAGATAAAGGGAAACATGGGAAGTTTTGACTTCCTGTGGAAAGGTCCTTACATTATTTATGCTTTCAGAGGAAATAATGCCTATTTCCTTAAATAATTGGATGATGCAGAAGTAGAAAGAGAACTAGTCAATGGTCGAATGCTTAAACACTATATAGATCCCAGTTACTGATTCCACTAATTACTTGTACATACTATATCCTTCATAAAGTTCAGTGTGGATTGGATGGTAAACTTTGGAGTTGAAGCTCGAAGAGAAGGCCCTAAGCTTTAAAGTTTTACTGTCAGTAAATATCAATAAAGCAGCAAGGTAAAGGAAAGTTGCAGAGTCAAATCACAGAAATTCAAAAGGTCATTTTTTTGCTAGTTCTTGACATTTCACCAGGAAATGCCATCCCCAAGTGGAGCCACTGTTATGTTCCTATACCAATTGGTGTCATAATATATGAGTGGATGAGATTAAATCTGTAATATGTACATACCTTTGCTTTATGCAAATGTTTTCCATATTTGTAAAAAAAATCAAAAAATCAAAAAATGTAAAGAGGGTATGTCCTAAAAGAAAAATCAAAGGACAAAAAGAATAAAAAAAGGTCAAAAAGAAAAAAGATGAAAAATGAACCCCAAGAAAAAGAAAAAGACCATGAAAGTGTGCAAGTCCAAATGCCATTGCTATTTTACTTTTTGTATAATAATGATTATGTGCAACTTGTTATTTAGCCCACAATCCAAGGTAGCCAAACAATTTAAACTTGGTTGTTCCATGTTTTTAATTTCATGCTTAGAGATAGAGAATAAAATCTAACCAAACTATTCAATCTTGGCAGATAAGTAGATAGGTAGAGTTAATAAAAGGAGCTCAACAGTTTAATCTGAGCCCTTGGATGTAATAAGGATAGACTTAGATAGATTCCTATTGTAAAAGAAAAAGGAATGTTTTGATAAGGGTTTGCCAGCTTAAGTGCACCCTAATAAAGAGTAGAAAAAATGGTAGGATGAGTAGGTGGGTAAGTAGTTGGATGGTTGCATAATTATGACGAATTATTAGTTGAAATTATATCATTTATTTTAAGCATCAAGTTACTAAAGTATGGATGACAATGGAACAGTTACAAAGTCAAGTGATTAGTTTCCCCCCATTTATTATACTCTTTCACTAATTTCCCACAAGTAAAAATCAAAGTACCTAAAACTTTAAGTTAAAGGGGCTCAGAGCATTTATCTGACTTCTGGAGGGATCGGACCATCAGCCCAATAACTTATAAAGGTTAAGTACTTCAACCCCCTTACAAACATTCACTCTCTCCATAGACATTCATCTCACCTAAAAATCCCTTTTCCTAAGGTGAAATTACCATTCACCTAGGGAAAGTAATAAACCCTACCCAAAACCCCCTTTGTTTACATAAAAACTCATAAAAGACCATTACACCTAAGTTATGATTTGTAAAGTTAAATGCACTAACCAATGTGTCAAGACATTATACTTAGCGCAATTTGTTCTCATTTCCATTTTATATTAACTTTAATTTTTATTATATTTAATTCCCAAAAATACACCCCTTTCCCATATATTTAATTAAAATCCCATATGTTAAGTATCCTGCCCCAATGGTTTGAAAAATAAACCTTAAATAATAAATAATTAAATGGATTAATTAGTTGAGTTGCCACTAATTAAGATCCATAACCCTTCACCTTACAAAAAGGGATTAATTGATCAAACCGTGATTAATTAATAACCTTCCTCCAATCACATCGTCCCCGACGTCATTAAGCCACCCTGACCCGCAGTTAAAATCCCGTCGGGCCCCTCCATTAACTCCCCGACCAAATCACACCCTTGACCACCATGCGATCTGACCCCTTTAGATCCAACGGTTGATGCTCATATCGGGCGGCCTCGAAGGCCGACCTTTACCCGCCTGATGCGAGTGGTTTCACTATTCACCTCGTCGCTACATGTCACCTGATAAATGGCATCGGGTGGACCTCTCCCAATACCGCCAAGTCTCCAAAAGTAGTGTGATAGATTCCGCTTACCGCCTCTGCTTACCACCTCCACTACATGACAAAACGTCACCTCCATCAGTTGGCGCCAACTATCGTTTTCCATTATACCCACCAAAATCATTGACTTTGCAGATAAACGAAAAATACTCATTGTTTTCATTTTTTACCAAGAAAAGAACCTTCTGTTCTCCATGCAAACACAGAGTACGTTCGAGTTGTCGACCTGCTACCAACCATCAACGTTCCATAGCCACTGAACTCCAGACCACTTTACAGACCTGTGCACTTCCTGAAAACAGTGCACAACCACCATTTTACCATTCGAACAGCTAGAACCAGGTATTTATCCTATTTTCGACTAAGAAACCCTATTTTCATGTCAAACATGAGCTAAATTACTTGAAAATTTAAGTAATTTAGTAAGCTAAGCTGTCTAATAGTCCTGAAACACTTTGAAATAGACCAACTGTGTCCAATTTCCCTGAAATCCTTTGCCCCCATCTTTGAATCCACAAGAATCAAATATGGAAGCCCCAATTGTACACTGAATGTCATGCCAATTACTACTCGCCACAGAGATTTAGACCATCTTCCGCTTGCTAACAAATATTTTCAGATTAAACACCTCGTCTTTGAAGAAACCCCTTTGAGATTGCATTGTAGACACCGAGATAACTACCTGAACCATGCAGATAAGATAGGCCTCTGGGAATCAAACCTGCCCAAGTATCAATTCCCCGGCGTTCAAGTCTTCTCGGAGATTGTTCACTACTGTCATGCAAATTATGATCCTATCATGAGAGTCATAATGTCCCCAGATCAAAGAGTCCTATTCGTTATCACTACAGAATCCATAAATGAGATGTTACAGTTACAACTTGGTGAAAACCTCACCCCCCTTACCATTGTTGACTTGCTTGACAGATTCTCCAAGCTATCTAGTTCTAGAAGTACTCAAATCCTCCAGACGTTCATTTTTGAAGAAAAACACATGCCAGAGGACCGCCCTCCTTACATGTCCTGCTTCTTTTCTGATCTTGGCCAAGATATCACATCAATGATATCGTGCATTTTAGGTTTTACCACTAGTGAAAATATAGATGATATCATTTTTTCCTACATGTCTATTTTTACCCCTAGCCAGCCTCCTGCAGTCAAATTTGATTATTCAAAATTCATCTCAAATAAAATGCATGATCAGTTTCTGAGATTGGAAAATGAAAGAGTGTTAAAATATTCATCAGTCCTATACCATTTATTTCTTTACTATCAACCTGATAAGTTTCCCTTCTCTGTCCAAAAACTTGATACCAAAGGGAATCCTAGATATGTCATCTTCTAGACTCCTCTGTTCCACAAATATAATTCTCCCTACCCATATACATATTTCATTGACCTATTTGTACATCTAGTGGCTACCATGTTGCTAGGAAGCCCTCCCCCCAGGATCAGTGCGGATATCAAGAGGGTCTTACAATTGTCAAAGCAAGACAAAGTAGGGGATAGGTACTTGCACCAAAACCATACAGAGATCATAATCTGTGGATGTGAGTTTCCACCTTACAAAATGCCAAGGTATCTCCCTATGAGATTATTTTCTCTGGAGTACTATAGGAAAATGATCAAGTCTGATGAGATTCATTTTGTTAAAACTAAGAAGAAGGCCCAACTAAGAATCAAAGATCATCTTGGCCCATTCATTTGTAACAGTAGAGAAGCAGGAAAGGAGGCAGATGAAATCCTCCAAAGGTTGAGATTAAAACAAAGTTTCATGTGGACCTATAATCCCCACAACCTTATTTGTAATAGGAGGCAGTAAAATAAGCTATCTCCTTACATCCACCATAGGATCCCAGAAATTGAACAAAATGCCAATCAATTTGAATGGATGGAAAACACATTAGTAGATCAAGATAGTACACAGGTTGCAGTTGACAATGTATTGATGGATTTAGAAAGGAGGCTTAATAAAGATTTATTTGTATAGGTTCCTGGAGAAACTCAATCTCAAAGGAAGTCACAAGAACACAGTGGACAGACTTCAGAGCAAGCAGGGCCATCAGGCCAACTAGGATCATCAAAGCAGGCAGAAGATTCAGAGCTACCTGAGATTTTAGAGGAGCTCAATCAAACAGAACATAATATGAGCAATCCCCCCATTTTTCAGACTCCTCTAAATGAGGAGAGAAATCCAAAAAGAGACAAAGAGGAGGCCAATCCTTCCACCATACCTGTTAATCAAGCCTATGCTAAGAGGCAAAGGTTAAATCCATTTTCTGAACAGGAATATACTGAGGAAACAACAGGGAACACAGTAGCAGAAAGAACTGATAGTATGCATACTACCCCTTCAGGAGGCACACCATCTACCTCACAGTTCCAGGTATTAGAAAGGAAACAGAGCACAGAGGTATCTTCCTTCAGGGCTTCTTCTAGTCAAAACCACGATATCAAAGAAAAGTACAAGGAAATCAAATCAAGGAATGAGAAACTAAAAGTTCAAACCTATGCTCATTATCTCAGAATGGCTCCAACTAACCCAACAAGGCTGATGTCAGCCTTTGATATAAAGGAAGGCAAGATGTAGATGAGCTTTCTCAAGCCAACTGTGCAACAACCAAGATCAATCGCTGACTATTTGAAAACTGATTTTGAAGTTTTCCCAAAATATATTCACCCAATTGATCAAATAAAGCTACATAAGCAAACAGGTGAAATGGTCTACTCCACGTTGACCAACAAAGCAATCATAGCTCATCAACTACAAAACTCATTCAATAGCACATCAGCACAACTTCAATTGGAAAAGGCCTCTTCTCAGGCCAAAGACACTAGAATAAAGTCCTTAAAGGACTTGATCATAGGGCTGGGACATGATCCCAAAGATTTCAAAGCAGCAGAGCAATTAATAAATAAGAAAAATGATGATATAGATGCATTGAAGAAGTAGCTCAAGATCCCTCCTCTTCACCATCCTCAAATTGCTGAAGTTATAGAAAAACAAAAGGAGGAAGAACTTATGGACCTAGTCCTTAAGTTGAATGGTCAATTAAAATAAACTGAGAAAGAATTGGAGAAGGTGATATGGTCTAAGCAGAGTGAGCTGGCCACCGCTCCTCAGACTGTAATACCAATAGTTTCCACAGTAGTACCCTCCACCCTGGTAGCTTCCGTGGCACCAACGATTCCAACAGTAACAACATTGCTAGTAGCAGGTACTACTTCAGCCACAGGTACATCAACCAGTACAGGGAAAACAACAGAAAGAACAGATGAATTGGTTAATTCTATGTAACAAATGAGCATCCAGGCCATAGAACTGAAGAAGATCAGAGACCAAGTGACAAGTTTGGAAACAAGTTGTGAACTTGCATAGATTCAGAATAAAGAAGAAGTACAAAAAAGCCTAAGGATGGTAGACAGAATAAAAGCCCTTGAAAAGGACTTAACGTTGCAAGAACCATTGGGAGATATGAAGGATATTCTGTGGGCCAACATCATTGATTCCATCAATGATGTTTGGCCTTCAATTTAGGTTATTTTCAAGCAAACTGAATTAGTCAAGATAGCATTGGAAGCCATACAAAAGACAAAGGAAGAACTCGAAGACAAGCTTGAGGAAGCAAATCAGTTGATAGATTTTTTGAATAGTAGAAATAGGTACCAACTGGATGAATTAGAGATTCAGGACAGAACAACAACCATTATTGAGATAAAGAAGGTCCTTACTAAAAGGAACCCGATGCTTAATTTGGAGAAAAGGTGTCAGAGCATCCAAACAGACATTGATAGCTTCATGCTCAAATATGGAATTTTGAGAGAAAAATGACTTCTTAGTCCTCTGGTCATACATGACAAATTAATGACACAACAAGATTACATCAAAAGATTGAATAAATAGGCCAGGAGCCAAGCTAGTTCTTCAGGAGTGAAATCTTTGCCCACTGGAAAGGTGCTTTATGATAGCCTTGAGAATCTGTTCTACATAGAACATGAAGTCAAGCACTTATTCACAAGCAAACCAAATTTTTCGAAGTACACAGAAGCCAACGAGGTCTACAGGAAAATGATCAGAATAAAGTTACCACAAAGTGAATGGTGGACCAATTTGACAAATTTACTATAAAGTTACTATAGTAAATCTAGAGGGTAATGATAACTACTAGGTGAAAGCAAGTAATATAGGATTAATGAACACAAGTAAAGAGTATCAGTAGGTCAAAGATAAGAGTGAAATCCAACACATAACTACCAAAGAAACTGCAAGAGCCAAATTTGAATTCCAGTAGACAACACATTCACAAATAAAGGGACAGCAAGCAAACAGATTTCCATCTGTCTCTATCTTCGTGTTGAAGATATTTTTTGTTTCCTAGATTAATTCTCATATAGTTATGAGATATGTTGTATCAAATTTTGTATAAATACTTCACAACTTGAGGTAATTAGGGTGGATTAAAATACATTTCTGTAGACGCATTATTTTTGAGCTAAGGAGCTTTGTATTCAAGACTGGACTGGTTTTGCTAGAAATGAAATAAAGCTGAGGACATTTCACTAGATTCTTGTGCATAGTTGGAACAACTAAGTATCATTTTCTCATGTTTAAATATCGTTTTCTCTTTATGTCATAAAAATTCATATGTTTCTTATAAAAATCTTAAAAGCAAGCAAGGAATGATATCATCAGAATTAGCTTAAGTGCTCTCTGTTTTAACTGTTTGTTTTATTTATGTTTTCTTCTAAACTGCCTTCGTCCAGAGATTCTTAATTGCCTCCTTACTTCCATAGTTTACCCCCCTTTTGGCCCATAGTATAGGATTCTTCATTGCCCTTTTCTACTGGCCATCTTTCCCTTCCTCATCTTAATCCCTGTTAAGGATTCTTCATTGCCCTTAGCCCTGGTTAGGACTTTTCATCCATTTAAACATGGAGATTTGCTCTTGCTACGCTAGCCTGCCCTATGGACTCTTACCTCAGTGATAAATAAAATCCAATTAAGCCTTTCTTGATTTACTCCATAGCCCAATGGCCTAAATATTATCTCTGCCCATTTGTCTTCTTAATTCCACCACCCAATCAAACAAAACAACCCTGAACATCAAGAACTAGCCTGAAATCATATTCAAACAAAGTTAAATCATAAAGAGAGATCCCTCTCTAGACTTAGGTTGGCTAGAACCTGAGTCTAAAAGATTGGTTTGTGGATACCTCAAGCCATTCCTTCTTTAATAACTTCTAAGGAAAAAACCTGAGTGATAACAGAATATATTTTCAAATTAAAGGAGCAAGTGGAAGAAGGAGGAAGGGTTGAAGATGGTATGAAGAAGACGTATCTAGAAAAGGAAAAGAAATATCAAAGAATGAAGGTTGAGGTAAACATTCTAAAAGGTAAATTAAAAGAAAAATATAAACATTTGAGATTTCAAGATAGTACTAAGATTTTGGACAATATTCTTAGTAGTCAAAGGTCTCCCGCCATCAAATTTGGTCTTAGTTTTCATGAAACTATTGAAGATGAATCTGGTTCACAAGATGATGTAAGTAAATTAAAGGGAAACATTGCAAAACCTGAAATTCTCAACAAAGAGATAAGAATTCAACCTAATCAACAACCAAGGAAAGTGAATCTTCAAAGAAAATCATTTACTCCTAACTATAGAAATGTTAATCAATTCTCTCCTCTGATCAATAATGTTGAATGTTTTATATGTCATAATTATGGACACGTTGCAACCAATTACAGAAGTAGATTGTTTCAATCAAAAGAAAATAATCGCTTCACAAAAAGATCATCAACTTCCAGGTACTCAGGCTTCTTTAAGGGATATTGTTTTTCTTGCAATATATTTGGTCACAAAGCTATTGATTGCAATAGAAGGAATATGAAACATAAATATTATGATTCCTCTGCTCATATAAGATGTTATGCTTGTAACAAGTTTGGGCATGTAGCAAAAGAATGTAGGAACAAATCTATGGATCGCCTTAGACAACATGACAAGCAATCAGATAAGAATATTGATGTCAGAAGACCTGAAAAAGATGGATCCACCAACATTTCTCATAATAAGAAGAAAGAAGAAGAACATATAAGGTGTGGTCTTTCTCTCTGCTCATTTGAAGAAGAAGATGAATGGTACATAGATAGTGGATGCTCTCATCACATGACTGGAGATAAGAGTAATATGGAGTCTCTCAAGGAAAACCAATATTCTAAGGTTATTCTTTGAAATATTGGTCCAAAAAAGTTTTGGGAAAGGGTAGAGCCAAAATTAATAAACATAGTGGAGAAGTTGATACTTTATTAGTTCAATGGCTAAAGCAGAACATTCTAAGTGTAGGTCATATGGAAGATAAAGGAAATGTAATTGTGTTTACATCAACCAAATGCAAAGTTATAGATGAAGAATCTAGAAAGGTCATAACAAGAGGATATAGAAACCCAAAAAAATTATATGTGATAAAGAACTAAATACTCACAGATATGAGGAGGATTTAGACTCAAAGTAAACTAAGATGGTGCCCATTATAGTCCATTATTCTTAAAGGAACACTTCTAATAGTGACTATAGAGATGATTTGAGGTACATGACCTCATACGAGCAGAAGATGATTAACAAATCCTCAGGATCAGTGCTGTGTAATCTCAGGGGGAGTAATACATATGTTGTTTTGATGGTGACTCCCATGGTTTTTTTTATATTCATGTTGCTTACATTACTGAAAGTGTATCTAATGTAGTAATAGTGAAAAGGTACAGACAAAACAGGCTCAGGGGGAGTGGTGGTTATTAAATTTCAGGATTTTACTTTATTTACGTGGATATTATAAAGAACAGTCATGTATATACACAAGTTCTACAGTCGCGTATGTTTTCCTATGATGAAGAAATAGTAGGAAAAACATAGGGAAAAGTCCTAATATACTTCAATTAGCTCTTATTTGGCTTTCTGGTTCTGAAATTGATTGATTACAGTATGATTGATGCCATTTAGAAGTAGTTTTCACTTTTATGTGTTTTTGATGCTTTGATGGATCTCTAATTGATGAAGTTTCTTTGATGTCCTTACTGTTGGATGAGTTGATATGATCAGAATTGACAATAAATAGTTGGCACAGGTTTAGGGGGAGCATTTGCTATGCTTCTAATAGTGCATTGTTGGCATTATGTTTGCTTGAGAATTCCTTGGTACATAATGATGCTTATCATTGGTGATGCTACTAAAGATACTCATGTTACTGAAGTTTTTGAATGATGTTATGTTGTTGTCATAATGCATGAGTTTCTTTTGGTGAAATTATGGATGATGCTTATATATTGTTTGAGCCACTGATCATATTTGTGATGATAGAAGACTCTCTGGTGATGATATGATTGAGGACTGTTGTTCTTCTTTGTGGAAAGAACATGCATATCTTGTTATCTCATGCTATGATTATTTGATGATGATGTTGTTGTCATGGATGAAGCCTATGGTGTTGTTCTTAGTCCTTACACCTATTACATGCACATGTTTGCAAGAGTATGGTTCTAAGCATGACCATCTTGATGATATGGGATCACAGGGATGAGTAGTTGATGATGATAAATTACATAAAGGGATCTTATGGATGATTACTTAAATTGCATAATAATGAAGTAGTATTTATTCTTGCATGAAGAATTTGGGCCAAGAGAATGATGTTGTTGTAGGTTTTATAAAGACATGGTTATTGATATACTGCTGATATATCTGTTGGATGATACTTGGAAACATGGAATACTTTGATGATGTTGAAGAATGGTGCTTCACTTCCCTATATTATGATGATATGCTAGTCACAGGTTGATGATAATTGAAGCTACATTGTCTTATCTTTCATATTGATGATGAGTTGTTGTTTCTGCTATCTATGGTGGAGATCTTGTATAGTATATGATGGTTGTTTAAGACTACCTTGATCTTGTTACCTCACTATAAAGGTATTTGGTATTGGTTATAAATTCCATATATATCTCTTGATGTAAAGGTCATGTAAAGACCTATGATAAAATCATTGTAAAATTTGGTCATGTATGGACTATTGTGGTCAAGTCATGTAATCCCATCTTTTTGGGCATATGATGTAATGTTGAGTCAAATATGTAACCCCACTGTGTTGGGTGATAAATTTAAGCATGAGCCATTGGTGATAGGAAAATTCATGTCTGGTTGAGTCATAGAGTCATGTACTTCTTTGCATATCTTCTGAAAATTCAGCACATGTTCAAGGGGAGCATGGTCAATATTCAGTGTTCATACTCAACATATCAGATTAGATCTACAGTTCTCATGTCAACAAAGGGATAGAAGCCTTCATTCAACATTGGTCATCCCTTTTCCCTTGATGTCAAAGGGGGAGATAATCTTGGTGTTTGGAGAATGCTTGGTATTTCTACATATGTGTTTTCAGGTATCTACAAGTGGTGGTGACCAAACACCAAAGTGGTTGCCATCAAGTTCAAAGGGGGATATTGTTGGAATTATGACTAATGTGTTTTCCTTGATGGAAACCTACTTGTAGCAAGATGTGTATGTGTTGTCCTTGATGGAAATCTACTTGATAAAGATGTCAACATGATGGTAGCAGGATGAGTATAGATGTGATAGAGAGATCTAAAAAAGAAATATCAATTCAGAGACAGAGGAACGATGAAGGTAAAGTTTGAGGAAACATAGGAAGGTTCTGTTAATAACAACTGTGTACATACGCGAGTATGGTGATGAAAAGTCGTGTACAGTTTCTGCACCATGATATTCTAAATACCAGGTGTCTTTACCATGGTATTAGCACATAGTAATGAGCACGACAACATATATTTGATCCCTTCAAATAATATCATCAACATTACTAAGGGTTTGGCCGGGTTATGGATGAATTGTTTGATATGAAATAAGTATGCACCCAGGAGTGTAACAATGGATCAGTTCTTATAGATCTGAAATGACTATACATTTAATCATTTTCTTATGGGTTGGTTTGATTTGTGATGATAATATTTTGACGTGTGTTTGTTTCTATGTATGCATTTGACTGAAGTTCTATTGTGTAGCGAAGGTATGAGCCAATAATCACAGATCTGTACACAAGATTGTTTCAGAAAAATCACGTACATACACAGATCATATTCTGAGTAGTAGTGTATGAAATCTATAGTATGAACAAATTTGTACGTGGGTATCAGATATGAAAGGCATGTACATATGTAGAAGTGTTTTGTAAAGGTTGCATACATATGTTAGGGTTTTTTCGAATATGATGTCTGAACAACTTGATCATTCTTGTTGCATTTTACGCTGTCTATTAATGAAGTCTTTCATGATAATCTGGGTTTAACAATGATGGTTGAGGTTGAATGATTTGTGGAATTATTTGTTGAAATGATGTTTCTAGCCATATGTGGTTCAGAAATATGTGATTGGTTCTATAAGCGATTAAGTGAGTATTTCAGTATGACAGTGATTTAGTTTTAGGGTTCAGTTTTTTGAGATATGTATGCATGTATGCATCATGGAAAGCACATATATACATGGATATGCTTAAGTACAATAGCGTATATATTTTGATATATGATTGATCAGGGTTTGTAGTGACAAAATCCAGTTTCTGTGATGAACAATGTGTGGATTGGTATTTTTGTGAATGGATTTATAGTGATCTAACTTCTTTGGTTGTTTGAGATTGATTTGGGTCTCAATATGTATAGTGATTAAGTGATTTGATATGATGATTGGTTTTATATTGATCTTAAATGATGGGAATGGGTCCATTTTGAAAATTTGATGAAACATGGCCTACAGAAATGATGTTTTGGTTTAGGTGGATCCTATATAAAATATAATGAAATGTGGACCACAGAGGTATTAAGGGTTGGAGCCTTCAGTGAGGAAGTGGAAGCTTCCTTCTAGTGGTATCTGGTAAATCTGATGAGGGGGTTGGAGCTCCCTTCCTGTGGGTGCCGGTAAACAAGATCAGGGGGTTGGAACTCCCTTCCAGTGGGTACTGGAGAATTAGAGAAGGTTGTATCCTTATGCAGGTGGGTGCCTATGTGTTGAAATGAGTCTATGATAGTACAATATTGTAATATGTGTTCTTTATAATAAAGGATAAATACAAAGACGAAAGCAACATGGTTTTCTCCCACAATGGGTTTCCACCTAAAAATCATGGTGTTCATGTGTGTTTATGTGTTGCTTATGTGTGATGGTTTATTATGTTCCTACTGCACATGGTTACTATTTAATTAGTTCCAATTGAAGTACTGATACATTGGTTCAAGTTAAATAAATGATGAATTAATTGAAAAGTAAGTTAAATCGATATACGCTATTTGTTTGCATAATAGTCGCATACATACACAGGTTTACTTAGATATAGCAGGATACAAAAAGATGAATAAGAAAAGAAAAGTTCAAGTGAGTTTTAAAATACTAATTCACCTCCCCCCCCCCCCCCCTCAGTATTTTTACCAATAATGTAATCATCATGTGAATAAGAAAGTGATGTTGTAATTCATCACTGCCATACAATCCTATCAATGCCTAATAACGTTCACTACCATAATAATTTGTGACCCTTCTCAAGCATTTTTCTCGAGCATTTGATCCATCCCCCTCCTTCCCTATAACAATTGTTAAAGGAGTATTTCTAAGGTGTAAACTTCCAACACTACAATGGGTGCCATAATTTGCCATGATCTTGAAGGAGGAAATTTTTTAGCCGCATACTCCAGAGTCAGAAGACAATTGAAGAAGGAAGGATGGTTGAATTTCTTTGATAAATTTGAGAGATATGATATCAAAGTCACCCAATAATTTTTGAGGGAATTTTATGGGGTTGAAGCTAAAATAGGAGACATCAAGTTGAAGATAACAAAGTCATTCTTAGCTGAAGCCATAGGATTTCCAAGAACTAGCAAGAATTGGTTCAAGCATCAGAATCTTTGAGATGAGTCATGGAAATCCCCATTGAAGAATCCTAATATGGACATCATGACATGGAGAAATTATATTCCTATATCTATATTTAAGATAAAATGGTGAATTTTTTTTGTTTATATCGCAAAAGCTTATTACCTGTGAAGGAAGGTATGGAATTATCCTATTCTATCATGTTTGACTGCTAAGCATTTTCAAAATGGAAAGGAATTATTTTTTCCTTGCTATCTTCTTAATAACTTGAGAAAAATGGCCTTCGACATTCAAAGAAACTCTAGGAACTTTGATAGATCCCTTTATTATTTTTAACTAGTTAAAATCCTTGTTGAAGTAGAGTTGAAAGCCATGAAGGATAATTGGAGAGATTTCCTAGTTAGCAATTATTTTACTGAAGTTTTAGAGGAAAAAATATTTCCAAAAAGAAGTATGAGAAGGAGTAGGGTTTCACCAAATCCCTAACCCTTAATCGGGAACACATAAAAATAAGCATAATCACTTATAGAGGAAGAAGATATTGGAATTGCTGAGATAGAGGAAATTTCAAGTTCACAAAATACCCTAATAGAATTGTCAAAAGGGAGACATAAGAGGAAGAAAAATTTCAATGTACAAAAGAAGAATGCACCACAAGTGGCTAGAGTGGTAATGAAAAATCAAAAGGGAAAGAACCAAGTAATGTTGTTCCACTTGAACTCGAAAAGAAGAGGGTGAAGAGGAAAAATCCATAGGAGAAAAGAGAATCAAAGAGTGGAAAAAATTTAAAAGAATCATGAGGAGCATGATGAATGGAAACTATTATGTTTCATCAAAGGTTGTGGAGCTCTAGGAGCCAGATCCACCATTAGTACTTGAAGCAAACTGTTTGAAGATTAATAAAATTCAATAGCAAGCATATGACTGTTTTGGGAAGTTTTAGCGTCTACGGATAAACACTTAAACCCCTAGACTAGTAGCTAAGTCCAGAAAAATAGTGCAAAGCATTCTCTACTTTTTCTATGACCAATAGCTAAAATAAGACAGTAAAGAAGCCTACCTGAAGCTTCCGCTTATTCCTTATCTCCCTTCACCAATTTTGTTGCTCCTTTCTATACTTAATCTTCTTGAAAAGTACCTGCACACAGACAGAAGACAAAAACCGATCAAAGCATATGACAATGATCTATTGATTAAACATAGCATGGAATCAAGTACATAATACACATATGAAAGCATCAATGGACAATACAAGCATATGGAAAAAGCTTTGAACACTTTATTAGTAAAAGGAAGAGTTACAACCCAATTTGCTTGATTCAGCATCACTCCTCCAGTTCAATCCCATCCTCTCCTCATAACAAGCAAGACATTTTGACATCATTACAACACTGGAAATCAACTCAAGTCTCATACTAACAACATCTCCCTATAATTCAATGATTTCTAGCCCCTGATCACTTAGATGAGTGGTCTTTTTATAATTGAATGAAGTAAGTTATGCCATAAATGGTGAAAATGAATTCCCTCCCGAACTTAGGATTTTAGTTCCATGGAGGAAGGGATAATGGGATTGATGTTCCTTAACTCCCTACCTCATCCAAGTTCGAGCTCAAAGGAGTAGATAAAATTGGGAAACTTCTAGATGCATCCAATGGATAAGAATATTCCCAAACCCCAATGCAATTTCGCTCAAATTCGCCCAGCACAGGCCAAAGAAGGCTCAAGTGCACTGCATAGCACCCTAGTAGTGTACTGGACTGCACTGCAGTGCACGCTAATGAAGGCCTTCCTGCGCTGATCTTCTTAGAGGAAGTTTTTGGATGATTTCAGTCATGGAATCTCTTGGGAAGGAGGCATTCTGATGGTTGACTTCATTTAGTGCATGTAACAACTGAATTAGGGTTTGATGGGCCCTAATAGTACTAATCTGTCAGTCGGGGTTGATGTGCCCAAATGTATCTGTAATAGTTGCCCCCTAAAACATGAAGTCATAAATATGTATGTCGAGTGAAATGATTTATCATGTGGAGAGGAGGTTTCGAAGCGGAGGGTGACCTGCATCAATTACAATACATATATCATGGTAATTGAGGCACAGTTGAGGCCCTAAGGAATTGCGAGTTACTCAAATATTTCTGATTACCTGGTATGAGGCAGCAAATGGAGCTTTTGCAATTCCTTGTTCGTTCATGGGATCCTGTTGATCATACATTTCACATTAGAGACAAAGTTGTCTCAATTACCATTGATGGCATATACTTTCTTACCAGACTGTCGAGGTGAGGTGCCCCCATCTCACTTTCTAGATTTTCCAAAGGGGGTGAATCAGTGAGAGAATACATACGACAGTTCTGTCATCCAGGTGCACAACCTAGCAAGAATGGAAAGATTAACATCAGGGACGTTAGTGATTTACCATTGAGGACGATCCTCTTTACCATTTCCAAACTGCCTGGCAGCGCAACACTACATTTGGTAAATAGATCATACATGCAATATGCATTAGAGTGTTTAGAGCCAAAAGTTTTCAACTGGTGCGAAGCAGTACTTTCATCCTTGAAAGAACAACTAACCAAGGTGAAAAGCGGAAGGACAAAGAATTTTGGCTATGGGTCGATCCTGATTTCTTTCTCCTTGGAGAGAATTCCACTTATGCAGCCACAACATGTTTCACTAGGTGTATTTGGACCTAGGGATCCACAGATGCAGAGATGGGTAGATCTTATGGCTAGGCATGCTGGTCAGTCATTGATCTCATTTACCCCTACATTCTTTGAGTGGCTTTATCAACAGGATATGGCCATTGCAGAGTATCCATATTTAGGGATGGATTTCCGCGGAGATCTAGACTTGATGTTACCAGTTGGAGCACAGTGGGGTGCTATAGGTAAATTGTTTGACCAAAGTGTTTTTTTTTATTTTTATTTTAAAGTTTCTACATTTTTTGTGTTTTTTTATTATCTCCAAGGCTAAAAAAAATCGTTTTTTATGTATGCAGACGTTGGACCTGTTCGACCTATGGGACACCAACGAGAGGTAGGTGGGCCAACACAGAGACCTGTTGGGAGAGCAGTTCTCTGAGACTTAGATTTAGTCGAGACACTGGATGAACTACAAGATCACATAGAGGAATTGACCCTAGGCATTCTAGATATCCAGATCGAGGAGTTGCCGATGCGACTACAGCACCACACCATTGGTGTGCCATGTCGTTGGATGAGACTTTTACGCATGATAGCACAGGTTGTGACCTGTTATCATGAGCAGCACTAGTCTACTTAGATTTTTTTTGCATACATTTTGAGTTTTTGGGTTGGATGACCAATTTTTGTCTTAGACACAAATTGTTTGTAAAAACTTTTAAAACAACTATCTATTTTACTTTCAGAGTTTTATTATGTTTATGTGATGCAATCCTATTCAATTGATGATGTGAATTGAAAATATTTACTTTACATATGTCACAAATGTCTATTTAACACATAATTCACTAGAGAATCAGTTAATGTGTTTATATTTCTGGAAATATGCTGATATTGAATAAACTCAAAATACCTTTCCAAAATACGAACTCTAAGGAACATGCGATGAATTGTTGGGTTTCAGACAGTATAAATGCCAGTAAGTTGTAGTACAATGAGTTGTGAGTCTAGCCTAATGATGATTCGGTGTATGCCAAGTGAAATGGAATCAGAGAGAAGTTCAATCAACGTGATATACTCAGCGATATTGTTTTTCGATCAACCAATACAAATCCCTCTAAAACTCACTAACTCACCGCTTGGAGAGAAAATGGCCCATGCTGCAGAGGATAGATTTTGCGTACTATGACTAGCCTCATCGGCATAACCAACAAATGGTTCCGAAAAGTTCGACATCTGCAACAAATGTGAAGTGGATTACTTAACCAAATAAAAAATCTAAAACAAACACATACACACATGCAATCAAAGCATATATACAGTGAGTTTTACTACACTTAACTAAGCATAGTAGTGTTTAAGGTACAACTCATTTTGGGGCTGCGATAATGGAATCCCATCATAGTCCACTAACTCATAGGCACCTTTTGACGAGTTTCATCCAGATGGATTAACTCCAAGAAACATTCTTCTTCTTCAGAAGTGTTAGGTAGCAGGTCAATTGCGAGTTCGAGAGACGAGATTTCACATTGGATTGGTAAGACTGCTTCCAAACCATACACCAACTAAAAGGGTGTGAATCCGGTCGCATTTCTAACTGAGATTCGATATGCCCACAGAGATGAGTACAGGATTAAATGCCAATTTATTTTATGAACTTCAATCATTTTTTGCAACATGCACTTAAGGACTTTGTTGATGGCCTCAACTTGTCCATTAGCTTGCAGGTAGTATGGAGTACAACTATCATGTGACAGTCCTAACTTGGCGGTCAATTCAACCAGCATGTGATTGCGAAAATGTGATCCATGATCTGTAACTATGGCTTGTGGTACACCAAACCTCGCTAGTTTGTTTTTGGAAGTTTTAGTGTCTACGGACAAACGCTTAAACCCCTAGACTAGTAGCTAATTCTAGAACAACAGTGCAAAGCATTCTCTACATTTTCTATGACCAATAGATTAAATAAGGCAGTAAAGTAGCCTACCTAAAGCTTTCGCTAACTCCTTATCTCCCTTGACCAATTCTATCGCTCCTTTCCATACTTAATCAGCTTGAAAAGTACCTGCACACAGACAGAAGACAAAAATCGATCAAAGCATATGATAATGATCTATTGATTAAACACAACATGGAATAAAGTACATAATATACATATGAAAGCATCAATGGACAATACAAGCATATGGAAAAAGCTTTGAAAACTTTATTAGTAAAAGGGAGAGTTACAACCCAATTTGCTTGATTCAACGTCACTCCTCCAGTTTAATCCCATCCTCTCCTCATAACAAGAAAGACATTTTGACATCATTACAATACTTGAAATCAACTCAAGTATCATACTAACAACATCTCCCTATAATTCAATGATTTCCAACCCCTGGTCACTTAGATGAGTGGTCTTTTTATTGGTGAATGAAGGAAGTTATGCTATAAATGGTGACAATGAATTCCCTCCCAAACTTAGGATTCTAGTTCCATGGAGGAAGGGATAAAGGGATTGATGTTCCTTAACTCCCTACCTCGTCCAAATTCGAGATAAAAGGAGTAGATAAACTTGGGAAACTTCTATATGCATCCAATGGATAAGAATATTCCCAAACCCCAATGCAGTTTCACTCAAATTCGCCCAGCGTAGGCCAAAGAGGGCTCAAGTGCACTGCATAGCACCCTAGCAGTGTACTGGATTGCACTGTAGTGCACCCTAATGAAGGCCTGCCTGCACTGATCTTCTTAGAGGCAATTTTTGGATGATTTCAGTCATGGAATCTCTTGGGAAGGAGGCATTCTGATGGTTGACTTCATTTAGGGCATGTAACAACTGAATTAGGGTTTGATGGGCCCTAATAGTACTGATATGTCAGTTAGGGTTGATGTGCCCAAACGGATCTGTAACAATGACTATTTTGATGCCTTCGAGAAGGAAGCACATAAATATAAGGAAAAATAGCATTCTCCTCTCTTTGAATAAACTTTCAATGATGACATTCAAGTATCTAATAGTCCTGTACATAATGGTAGTGATCCCTTCTTTGTGTAACAAGACATTATTAATGCATTAAAAGAAGAAATAGTTGAACTAGAAGTACTGGAAAAGCATGTAAAAGGAGAAAACATGATGCTCAAAGAACAAAATGATAGAATTATTAAGGGCATGTATTATTGGCATCGTAAGAATTTAACTCAAGAAGGCCAACAAAATGATTCAATAGAAATTCAAAGGATTAAAATCCAAGGTGTTAATGAAGAAGCCTATGTGGTCAGTGGCTTTGAAGAGGAAAGATGTTAAGCGTAACTGGGATATCCTGATCCAAGCCTTTGAAACTATTCTCCAAAAGTTGAAATTGTCACAAATTTTGAAATTTTACTACACGCATGCAGATATGAAACATCCTAAGCATGGGGAAATGTTGAACCAAATAAATATCATCCTTTTTTATAGCTTTTTACCTATCATTTCACTCATTTTCCCTTATAACTCACACACCCTACCACTATTCCATTATTTTTCTATGATAATCAGCCATTAGAGCTACATAAGATGAAATAACGTAAAAGTCCAATATTTTCTCAATTCTATGTGTTTTACTTTATAAATTTGGCTCAATTTGCATAAGTTATAGAGATTAACACATTCTATATCCTTGTCAATATTTTGTAGATGAATCTAAGGTTCTGGTAGACTTCGTGGAGGACAAATAAGCTAAAGCATATAGATAGATGCCTAATCATGAATCCATGGTTTTCCACCTATTGAGCACAAGAAAAATTTCATTGGTTGATTGCAATAGCAAAGTCAAAACTTTGGTCAACTATTAAATGGCACATGGACCAAACCTTTAGACTACTTGGCACCGTATTAGAATATCAAGTGAGCATGAAAAATTTTCAAGGAATAAGAAATCTACAAATTGATGACATGTCTAATGTTAAACATTCCCATGATTCACTTCCTTGATAGTGAATCATTGAAATTATAATTTCATTAGAATTTAAAGGCTTAGTTGTCATTCGTCAATATGGTTTATATAATTTAGTTTTTCAAAATTTTTATTGTAAAATAAACTATAAATATGCTTTGTTGAGAAGTGAAGATATATCTCAAATATTCTATTGTTATCTCTCCTTGGTTAATGATGGCTCTTTTGATTATGTACACATTTTTTTTGTAATAAATTTTCCTACTGTTACGATTGTGCCCTAATGGGAAGAGTTCATATTTGATCACCAATTTTTCTGAGTAGACCAAATCTCATGCTTTAGGAGGAGCCCCCCCTGTTGCATACGATAAGTGTAAATTAACTTCCTTCCATTTATCCTTTGTTTATTTCATTTACTTTGTTTTGATGCTTTATTGTTTTTATTATTTTTTGTATAATTTCACTCATTCATTTTTAGTTGTTTTTGCAAACATCAAGCACTTGAATAAACACTCAAAAACCAGAAAAAATTTACCAGTTCTTTTTGCTATTAGTTCTTTATTTTTTGCAAGAATTATTATTCTCAAATTTAGAGATAGGTTAAAAGTTATTACATAGCATCATAGATACATAATGGTTTTAAAGATGAATGAATTCTAAGTTTTCATACGCACACTCGAGTATTTCAATTTTTCCTTCTTGCTTTGGTATCCTGTCAATTTCTTGAAAAGAGTTATAGTCTTCCTTTACATTTCATAGATTAGAAGAGTATTTCATAGTACAACTTGTCTTTTATTTTCCATATATTAGAATATGCCTCTATCTTCTATAGATTAGAAATTGATTGCTTTTATAGGATAATTTTTCTTTAACTTCTTTAGATTAATATTTCAAATATTTCATAGAATACACTATCCTTAATTTTAAAATATTAGAATGAGAAAGTTTTCAAAGTATAGGGCATTTGATCACCTTCCTAGAAATTAGTTTGCTACTCTTAGATTAAATTCATTGCTTTCCTAGAATATATTTTTTTCTCTTTCTAGAAAAGTCACATTCTTGCTTTTATATAATTGAAGTTGTTAAATGTTTTCGTTGAATGTGTGTGTGCTCTATTTAGATTTCATCTCATAAGAAAATTTTTATTTCACTCCTTAGAATAAAGTTTTGCATCCTTTGAACATTCATTGTTTTCAATAGCATAGAATTCTCATTTAAGTATTGACATTGAAAAGTTAATTTCCTAGCATATATAGTGTAGTATACTTCATAAGTGTACAAACCTAGATTGAAATTTTAGTGTAAGTAATTTAACACTCAATTAAATTACCCAAAAACTTTCACTACCTTTTCATTCCATTGAGCTATGCCACTACTTCTCTTGAGTTTCAAGTACATAACGGTCAAGAAGTTAGAAAAACTTGTGGGTCTAGAAGATTCAACTACTAAGAGAAGACTCCCAAGAAATATAATTGAGGCGTCAACTTTAATAACCTTCCTAACCAAAATATCACAACCACCATCCTGCACAACCTAAGATAGTACACCCTTTCACTACCTCTTTAGTATATCAAGTTATGCTACAACTCCTCTTGAGATTCACGTGGATAATGTTTAGGAAGTCACAAAAAATTATGGTTCTAAATGTTCCATCTATTAAGAGAATTATTCTAGGCACCCCTCAAGCCTCACTATAGGCATACCAACCCAACCAATTCCTCCTCCAATCTCCAATATCACCCAATAAAAATAAGGAGAATCAATCATCTAATTCCACCACAAAATTCACAATAGGATTTATCAAGTTACAACGTTTTAATTTCTTTTCAAGTTCACAGGTCTTTAATGGTTGTATGAACTCACAACTTTAACAATATTAACACATCAAACAAGAAATGTTTATCTAAACTAGGAATTGGATAGCAATATACCCACATGAAAGGAGGTAAAATGGTACGAAGAGGGTTTCCCTATAGAAGGCTTGAGATATCTAGGAAACAATGCTACCCCTTAGTATGAAAATACCCAACATAGTGAAAAAATTGTCTTATATGCACATGTTCCATTTTTGCTAAGTAGCACATCAAGGAATCACTCCCCATACTTTATACTTAGGATACCATATCCTTCAAGTCTATGGTTTCTTTCGTAAAGTGACTTTATGATGGTTTAATAATTTCCTAGGCTTAAAAGCCATATCATGGTTCTACCATTTTACCTTTCCCTCCTATGGAGTTCTATCCCCCCATACTCTTTCTATTGGTCCGTTTGCAATCGTGATGTATTTTTTTTATTTCTATGTATGTGATTACATATTACCTATTAGGATTGTTGGTATTAGAAAAGATATCCATAAACACATAGTCCTCCAAATAAATATATAATTAATTGTAATGGGCATGCAATCCCCAACACAACTTGGCTCTCCAACATAACAATAACATATTTATATACATAGAAGGGGTCATACTAGGTATGTTACAATAAAAATCCACTGAAGCATAAGGTCAATCCTTAAACCAAGAAGAAAAGGACTCTCTTGCTTTGACACCAACACACATGGATTCTTGGAAAATAATTACACCTATCAAGAAAGCATGGATTGGATGCTTGAGGGATAGTTATTGAGGGCACCACCCCACCTTATGAATGTTAAGGAAAAGAAACGTTGATTCAAACAATTATGGATGCGAGAACTCCGGAAGAAAACTATACACAAAAAGAAAATGATTAAATACCCTTGATCCAGGAATTCCTTTCTCTAAGGGCTCAATAAATGGTGGATTACTTACCACTATTAATGTCTTTTACAACTTTTATTTGATCCAAAGATAGGTGGGACTTTCTATACACTTGAGATCATTGATTCTTTTCCAAGGCTAAAGACCCTAAACTTGTATCTTCCTTCATCTTCTTATGATTGGGTTGGAGATTGTAAATTTATTTGATAGGGGACTTCTCATAACCATTTTCAAAATGGGAGGGCATGGCTCTAGAGATGGGGAAAGGCCTCTTGAAGAGGAGAGGGCTAGTATGAGAGCGATCTCATAGAAATTCTTTATATTTATATATGAATCTCAATTAATCCCCTTGGAAGGACCCATTTTTTACTAAGAATAAGGAATACTAGGCCCAATGATTATCACTTCATTTAAGAGTTGGGGATAATTTTTTTTAATCGTAGGAAAAGATGAGGGAGAGAGACAAGAGGGAAGGATACACTCCATTAGTAGAAATGAAATTTCCTTTAGTGCTATGGGTAGGGAACTTACCCATAGAACTTTCCTTTAGAGGCTCAAAGTTGATAGTTTGGATCTGAATATCCTCCACCTAAGCGACTGATTCCCGTACTAGATAATCTAATCAAATATGAATTTCCTTCTCCTTGATTTATCCCACTTCATCCTTATTGGCCTCAAATTGTTCATAATTCCATAATTTTTTATAAGAGGGAGACTAAGATGATGCATTTCTACCGAGACCCTAAATGTACACTATCTCATGATTGGTAAAGCACCTAAACATGATACGCCAATAATCAATTCTTGAATCTAGGATGAACCCTCATAAATAAGTTCAATATCATCCAAAAAACTATCCATTAAGTCTACTTCTACTTGGATCCATAAACAATGGTGATATTTTTTGATGTTCCAATATTTTTATGTTAGGTCCCTATAATACCAGTGATTCCCCCATTACTATTGTCGTTGTATCCCTTATTGTTATTGTTGTGACCCTATTGTCCCCATATTGATATTATTATGCCCCATAGAATTCCTCTATTGTTATTTTTGTGCCTTTGTATTATTATTATTAGGTCGGCTTGGTTATATTGTGACCCCTTAGACTCCTATATATAGAAAGGAGGTTTTGTCATTGGAATCATCCAAGAATTTTTCATTTGTGTAATGTAAAGGAGGTTGCCCCCTCAAAGAGGATGAATTCTAAGGTGTTGATCTATCTTTCTATCATTTTGTGAGCTGTTTTCTTAACATTTGGTATCAAAGCTTTGGATTCTAGGGTTTTGCTGCTCCAAACAAGTCATTGTCAAATTTTCGCTATAAATTTTTTTATGCACCATTTAAGAAGCTAAAAAAAAACCCATTTGAGACTAAATCACGTTGAACTTCAGGTCCGAATCTTAGATCTTGTCTAGCTATATTTTCAAAGATATGGTCTGAGGACGTTAGGGTTTTTGCAAGCTCTAGAATTTCATCTAAAACAGGTCATCGTGGAATTTTCCCTATAACTCTTCTGCTATGAAGTTTCACAAGCTAAAACAAAAACACATTGGAGAAGAAATTGGTCTAAACCTAGGATATGAATTTCAGTGCTTGGCTAGCTATATTTTCAGAAATATAATTTGAGGAAGTTAGGGTTGTTGCAGACCCCCGAATTACATTCCAAATAGGTCACCTTGGGAAAATCATCATAACTTTCACTTTGAGCATCAGACTACATTTTCGTAAGAAGTTACAAAAAGAGGACAGACTACAGTTTTTTGGATATCATTTTCATAAGCTAAGGTTGAAATAGTGACCCGCAAAACATCATAAAAGTTCAATCTACTGAACTAATCTATACTCGGGTCATCGTGGGAGATTTGGCATAACTCTTCATTGGATAATCCAATATTGATCAGACTTTCAGGGTTAGAAATATTACTCAGAGGTTTACCGCAGGAAGAAATTTCAGACCTGGGAGATCCAAAATTACAGAGATACATCAGATTCAATATCAAGCTCCTACAAAGTGAAAAAAAAGGTGTGTAGTTTTTTTTAATTTTTTGCATAAGCTTGGTTTCAAAAATTAGTTTGAAGGAATTCAAAGGGAACAGTGAAGCATTATTATCAGTAATTCATGCCCCGAAGAAATAAAATGGAAACACCTAGTAAGCAATCTGAAAGCTCTAGCATGACTCATGAAGAAGAGGAAGAAATGCAACATGATATATCAAAATTACGAGACCAAGTGCAACAAATTTCACTCGCACAAAAAGGAACAGAAGCTAAGATGGATGGTTTAAAGAAAGACGTAGAAGCTAAGATGAATGGTTTAAAGAAAGGTGTGGAAGCTAATATGGATGGTTTAAAGAAAGGCATAGAAGCTAAGATGAATGACGTGGAAGCTAAGATGGATGGTTTAAAGATAGGCGTAGAAGCTAAGATGAATGATGTGGAAGCTAAGATGGATGGTGTGGAAGCTAAGACAGATGGCGTGGAATCTAAGATGGATGGCGTGGAATCTAAGATGGATGATTTAAAGATAGGCATGGAAGATTTGAAGACAAATTTGACAAAGTCTCTACAAGAAATGCTTACTAATGGTGAAAGGGTAGTAAAGGAAACTCATGATGAGAACAAAATAAATGTTAATCATGATTTCATAGACTTTAACGTTGGATCAAAGAACCACCATGTTCCAAATGTCGATACGAGGAAGTCTGATGGCAAGGATCCCGGAGCATGGATACTACAGATGGAGCAATTTTTTGATCTCCATAATGTGAAAAACACACAAAAGGTATGCATTGCAACTTTATATTTGGAACCAAATCAGTTTGTACGATGACTTTGCTCTCGTAAACAAATTGTCACTTGGGCTATTTTTACAGATGAAATGATAACACATTATGAGGATACAAAAAGCAACACTTTTTTTAGCCAATTGATAAATCTCAAACAAAAAGGTTCAATGATGGAGCACATTGAGGACTTCCAAAAATTGAATATAAGGGTAAAAGATATTCCATAGGAGCATAGGATATATGTGTTCATGGGGACTTTAAAAGATGACATCCAACATGAGGTTCGCCTTTGGGAACTAGATTCGTTGGGGAAGGCATTCAGGTTGGCAAGAAAAATGGAAAGCAAAATTATGGAAACAAGGAAGCCTACCACTCACAATCATAAAGATGGAAGTTTTGCTGCCCCTAGCCATCCACAACCTACAAGGTTGACACCACAAAAATTAGAAGAAAAAAGAGAAAAAGGGCTTTGTTACAGTTGTGATAGAAAATACACTAAAGGTCATAAGTGTGCCAAGAAGAAATTATTTTACATAGATTGTGAAGAGGAGGAAGAAAAGGAACAAGAAATGTCAAAAGAAGATGATATACACCAGGAACAAACCCTAGAAAAAGAAGAAATGAATCTGACCATATCTTGTAATGCATTGGCTGGAATTACCATTCCTCAAACTATCAAGATAGAAGGGCATATCAAGAAGAAAAATGTAATAGTGTTGATTGATTAAGGAAGTACCCATAATTTTATTCATTGTAAGATAGCCAAGGAATTGAATTGCTTCCTATATCCAACACCAGAGTGTCATGTGATGGTTGCAAGTGGAGGAACCATAAATTTCTCTAGAAAGTGCCATAATACCAAGCTATGCATGGGAGAATATGTATTGAATAGCCCAATGCTTTCCATTCCAATGGGTGGTGCTGATGTTGTACTAGGAGTCCAATGGCTACAATCCTTGGGTACAATAGCTTTTAATTTTCAAGAGCTTTTTATGAAATTCTCTTCAGAAGGAAAGGAAGTTGAATTAAGGGGTATCACATGGAAACAAGGAAAGATAATTAGCTCTAATGGAATGAAAAAGCTCTAAAGAAAGAACAACGAGGGACAATTATGTTCACTAGAGGTTCCCACATCGAAGTCATCCATTTCTCTAGATCTCCAAAAAGTCTTGGACAATCATTCCAAGGTATTTGAGACTCCTAAATTCCTCCCACCTATTTGTGATCATGATCATGCTATTAATTTGATTCCAGGAAGTGTTCCTTACAGATATCCCTATGTCCAGAAGAGTGAAATTGAACGTATGGTCGTAGAAATGCTAGAGGCTGGTATAATTCAACCTAGTCAAAGTTCTTTCTCTGCTCTAGTAGTATTGGTTCACAAGAAGGATGGATCATGGCGTGTGTGTCCAAATTATAGGGAGCTCAACAAGCTCACTATTAAAGATAAATTTCCCATTCCTATCATTGATGAATTATTGGATGAATTGCATGGATCAATTTACTTCACCAAGTTGGATCTTCATTCAGAATATCATCAAATCAGAATGAAGACTGAAGACATTCCAAAAATATCATTTAGAACTCATGAAGGTCATTATGAATTTTTGGTCATGCCTTTTGGCCTTACTAATGCTCCTTCTACATTTCAAGGTTTGATGAATCCCATTTTCAAACCCTTAGAAAATTTGTGTTAGTATTTTTTGATGATATACTAATCTACAACAAGTCTTGGAAGGATCATGTCCAACATGTTGACATGGTGCTCAAACTATTGGAGGAGAAACAATTATATGCAAAAATCTCCAAATGTTTCTTTGGAGTACAAGAGGTGGAATATCTGGTTCATATTGTATCTCATGAAGGTGCTAAGGTAGACCCTAGTAAAATTAAAACCATTAAGGAATGGAAAATCCCCACATCCATAAAGCATCTATCAAGATTTCTCGGGTTGACAGGGTATTATCGCAAGTTTTTAAAGAATTATGGGAGAATAGCAACACCTCTAACAACATTATTGAAGAAAGATTCATTTTCATGGACCCTAGAAGCAATGAAGGCCTTTGAACATCTTAAAGAGGCAATGTGCCAAGCACCAGTCTTAGCTACACCGGACTTCACAAAAACCTTTATTGTGGAATGTGATGCCTCATGAAATGGAATTGGTGTTGTTTTAATGCAAGAAGAAAGATCCATTGCTTTCGAAAGTCATCCAATCAAAGGAAAGTATTTACACAAAGCTATTTATGAGAAGGACATGTTGGCAATACTATATGCACGATGAACCACACTAGTTGGTTCGAAACGCATCGACAAAAGAAATTTCATGTGATTCACGCCAAAAAATCTCTCATATACTACATGCACTTAAGAAATGGAGACCCTAACTAATGGGAAGACACTTCAAGGTCAAAACAGATCATGATAGTCTTTAATACTTTTTAGAACAAAGATTATCTTTAGAAGAGCAGCGAAAATGGGTCACAAAGATGTTGGGTTATGACTTTGAAATCATCTACAAAAAAGGGAAGAAAAATGTTGTGGCAGATGCACTCTCAAGAAAGGATGAGGTTGTGGAAGCATTTCTTTGCGCTATTTCTATTATCCAACCAGATTGGATAAATGAAGCAAGGAATGAATGGAAGAATGACGAGGAAGTGTGGGCACTCATTCAAAAGATACAACAAGATCCCAATACATTTGATACATTTAGCTGGAAAATTGATTTGTTATGGTACAAGGATCGGTTATACCTATGTAATAATTTCCAACTCAAACAAAAGATTCTTAGGGAATTGCACACCTCTCCCTTAGGAGGGCACTCAGGATTTATAAAAGCCTACCACAGGGTTAAGAAGGATTTTTTTTGGGATGGCCTTAAATTGGATATTCAAAAGTTTTTGGCAAAATGTTTGGTTTGCCAACAAAATAAAGTTGAAACGATTAAGACCCCACGACTATTACAAACTTTATCCATTCCAAGCCAACGTTGGGAGGAGGTTTCAATGGATTTTATCACAGGTTTACCCAAGTCTGAAGGAAAGAGTGTTATCATGGTGGTAGTTGACAGACTTACCAAGTATGCACACTTTTTTCCATTATCTCATCCATTTAAAGCCAGTACAGTTTCTACTGCATTTATGGAAACAATTCAAAAGCTACATGGAAACCCAAAGATTATTGTAAGCGACAGAGATCCCATTTTCACTGGAAAAGTTTGGACAAAATTATTTGCTTGTCTTGGTACTCAGTTAGCTCATAGCTCATCTTATCATCCTCAATCTGATGGGAAAACTGAGATAGTAAAAAAATGTTTGGAAGGATATCCTTGTTGCTTTGTATCTGATAAACAGACACAATGGGTCAAATGGATTCCTCTGGTTGAATGGTAGTATAACACTTCCTTCCATACTGCAACAAAAATGACCCCATTTATGGCACTTTATGGATATCATCCACCATCCATCACATCATATTTAAGAGAAAATTCTAAGGTTCAAGCAATGGAAGATCACATCGAGCATCAACAAAAAGTTCTCCAACTCTTAAAGGATGACCTCACCTTAGCGCAGAATAGAATGAAACAGCAGGCAGATCAACATCGCAGCGAAAGAAGTTTTGATGTAGGTCATTGGGTATTCCTAAAGCTACAACCATATAAACAAATGTCCCTGAAGCAAGCTAAGGAGGATAATAAATTATCACCAAAGTATTATGGTCCGTAGAAGGTGTTGCAAAATATAGGTACTATGGCATACAAATTGGAGCTTCCTGTAGCTTCCCGAGTGCACCCAGTTTTCCATGTTTCATGCTTAAAGAAGGTTATAGGTGACAAGATTCCAGATCAAACAATATTGCCAGAACTTGATGAGGAAGGAAAAATCATATTGGAACCTGAAGCAGTCAAAGAAACAATAACTCAATAACTACGAAATCGATCAATTTCAGAGTATCTCATCAAGTGGAAGAACTTACCCGTTGAAGATTCCGCATGGGAGGATGAGAATTTTATATAGAAGCATCTAGAACTACTCAAGTGTTGAGGACAACACCTTTTTGAAGGAGAGGGGCATGCTAGGTCCCTATAATACTAGTGATTCCCCATTACTATTTTCATTGTATCCCTTATTGTTATTGTTGTGCCCCTATTGTCTCCATATTGTTATTATTATGCCCCATAGAATTCCTCTATTGTTATTTTTGTGCCTTTATATTATTATTGTTAGGTCGGCTTGGTTATATTGTGACCCCTTAGACTCCTATATATAGAAAGGAGGTTTTGTCATTGGAATCATCCAAGAATTGTTCATTTGTGTAATGTAAAGGAGGTTCCCCCTCGAAGAGGCTGAATTCTAAGGCATTGATCTATCTTTTCTATCTTTTTGTGAGTTGGTTTCATAACATTTTACATCTGGACAAATCACCCTATCATTTTTTCAATAAAGTTAAGGGCTTCCAAAGTTTACAAGGGAAAAGGAAGCCCTCAAAAAATAGCCCAAATTCAAGAAGTGAACAATTATTCTCTACATTGGTTCAAATTCGCTTCTCATCTTTTTCAATAAAGGCCCGAGACACCCCAACTTCAGTTACACTTCAAGATAGAATAGAGGCCCTCCTTTGACCTAAAATTGAAAAAAATCCATTTTTGCACTAACATATGAAAGACTGAGAAATAATCAACTATTAGAACCCAATTTTGGATAATACATCCCCTAAGAGATTTCAGATGCAACAATTTTTTGTAAAATCTCACCTTAGACACTATGTCTAATAACTTAGGGATGGATGAAATTCTAATATATTTCCAAACCACCATCTTTCTTTTAGCCTTGCATATCTTTACACGTCGCTTCTTCACTTGGAATTTCACCCCCTCTAAAGGCTCAAAGTGATGAGCCTCAGGAATTGAGAGACCTGGGCACAAATTCTCAATCTAGGGAATTACATGCTTGCAAGATGGGTTAGAGTTGGACTCTAGATAAGGAATGAAAAATGAATTATGGTTTCAAAGAAGCGAGGAGGTGTTTGGCACATCTTGTTATCACCACCCTACATGAGACCATTGAGCCTTGGACTTTCCCCCTTCATATCCAATGGATAGCTACCAATTAGTTATATGGAGGGCTATCTTCCCCCACTTTGAGTGTTTTATTTTCCCTTTGAATCCTTACAATATCTTGGTTAGAGTAAAAGATATCACATGTGCTAAAACCATCATCTTCAAAACATACTTCATCCTCTTCCATAAAGGCCATGTTAGAGATCACAATGGTGATAAGGATCCCTTGACATCCCACACCATACTAGGTTCCATTAGAATCACATAACCCTCTAGGGCTAGAAATCCTAGATCATTATGACAACATAAACCCTAATGAAAGATCTTGCCAAAATTCTCCCCTTCACTAATCCACTTTTCAATGTTATTTAAAATTACTATGTTAATAAACAATGTAAAGTCATTTTGGTATATGTATTGCATTCTTTATCACTTTTAATGTTTGCTTACTCTAACATTGTTCTCCTATGTACTAAGTAGAATCATAATACACACCACTTAATATGGATACTTTACATTGAATAGTTTGACTTGCATTAATGTCCACAAACTTATAACATCATTATTATAATTTTTTTCATAAGTTTGGATTTCTTCACTATTTTTTTTTTATTTAAATCAATTTCTATTATTTATATAGTAATTTAAGGCATTATTTAATCTTGTAATTAATTTAAAATTTTGAAAAATCCCAAGACATTATACCATTATGAGTAAATCTTGGATTATTATAAGTAATTTCTATGTGATTCTTACTCAATCTTGGATTATTATAAATAATTTCTATGTAATTCTTACTCCGCTATACACATTAGTTAATAGAATTTTTTGTGACTAGTGGAATCAATAACTACAGTTGTCTAAATCAAAGAGATTGAACCAAAGACCTCATAATATTTTACAAAACACCTTAGCATGAATTGCAAAGCAAGCTAAACCCTAAAGACAATCCAAAAACATCTATGAAATAAATTGTGTCATTAAAATTAACCATGTATCTCACTCCCTCATATTTATGTTGAATCACCCTTGCAATCACGTACTAATAAGTGTCAAAAATATACTATAAAACACTCACAACACAACCTTCAACACTTCATACAAATTACCTTCCATTCAATAAAGCATCCCTCTTTAGAACTTCAACATTGACTATTTTCACACTTCTATACTAGTCATCTCCCCTTCAAGTAAAGGATTCCTAAACTATATTCAGATTCATTATATAGATATAAAACATATGTATTGTTTATGTATGAACTATTACTACATACATGAACACCATTGAATTGACCTTTTATGATAACTGAGACAATCCAAAAGAAATATCTCTTGTATTTGAAGAATATAACCAGTCAAATCCATTTCAATATTCTTTTTTCCTACCTCATAAAGAAACTAATATTATATCATCTATACCACTAGCCTTATGAAAAAGAAGATATACATAGCTCAAAATAGATTCCATTTAATCACATCCATTACAGAAAGTCGTAGTCTAACCAGGCTTGAATTTTGTTCAGAAAATTATGGAAATTTTGGCAAAATTTTGATAAAATCGAGAATAACATTTTGTAAATCCACGTTACAGCTGTCAAACTTAAAAATTTTGGGTTCCCCAGAGATTTTTGATGGTGTTGAATCCATTTCCACCATCAAAAACATGATTCAAATATTATTACTACCATATTTAAAAAATAAAAAAATAAATTGGCAAATTCTAGCCATTTTTAGTCGTCTAGGAAAACTTGCAATGCCTAAAAAAAATAAACCACACACTAACCCGTTAGATCATGCACGTTTCTCCCATTAATACTAAACAAGCAGAAAGTAAAAAATAAAACACGAAAAATGTGTATTCCCTTGTACTTCCTTTTTCTTTCCATTCATGCCTCTGGTTACGTAACATGACTTATTTGGTTTTTTTAAAATAATACAGATGAATTCATGTGCACTACAGGATCCTTCATGGGTTAAGGTATTAAGAAAGTCAAGAGCTTAGGATGATCCAGGTGGATATTGGTGGCCACCTGCCAAGTCCACTTGGACCCCCACCATTGTCTTTCTCAGCATTTTCAGTTTCCTTAATTGTAGCACAACTTACTATTTTTAGCAGTTTTTCGGGTCCTGAACTTCCGGAGCCGTTTTGAGGCCCTAAACGACGTTTTTTGGGGAATCCGGGGGCAACACGAATCCATGGAATGGACTGGTGTTGCCCGTTCCAACAATGATAGTGCTCGGATAGATCTTTCTAATGAGCTATTGTACGCGTCAAACAGAGATCATATGCCAAAGTTACGACCCCGGGAAGTTGATGTACCAACTTACCCCCAAACGGGGCCCACAGTTTGGCGTTTCATCTCCTAGGGTTAGGTTTTGGAATGTTAAGGGTTTTTCCATTGTTTCTCAACAATAAATAGGCCTTCGAGCCTCATTGTAACACAGTTCAGAGGCATGTAGCCATCACATCTCTTCTCAGAGATAAGCTACCATCGCCCTAGCTAGTTTATTTCCATTTCTGTTTGTAAGCATATTTCAGTATTTTCCATTAATGAAATAAAGTATTATTTCCGCTGCATCTTTGTGTATATGGTTATCTCTGTAATTTGTTGCGTTCCTGTTTAAATCTGGATCAGTGGTATCAGAGCGGTCTGCTTTTTCTCTGTTTTTCTTTGCATGTCCCCAACAAGGTCGGGATATAAGGAGTTAGGGCTTGAACTGGTTGAACCTTTGCAAGACCAGCCTCGCAAATCCCGACGGCCTCCCATGGCGGACGAGAAGAAAGACGAGGGGGCAGGAGATCCCATCAAAATCTTGCTCGAAGAGGCGCTCGAGCGACAACGGAACGCGATGATGGATAGCTTTACGCAGATCCTTCAGCGGCTACCCAGAAGCGGCGCATCGGCTTCCAGCAGCTCCTCTAGAAACGCCACACCCTTTAAGGTACAAGTTAATTTTGAAATCCCCATATTCGAGGGTCAGATAGACGCCGATGCCGTGATAAATGGTTAAATCTGCTAGAGGGTTATTTTTCTGTTCATGAATTTTCGAGTCGGGAAAAGATTGTTTTTGCTCTTCTCAAAGCAGCCCCCCACGTCAAGGACTGGTGGGAAACCTACTGCGAGCAGAAGGATGAAAGTACTGGCTCACTATTTTCAGCCGCACCCACCTGGGATTCGTTCCGGGATGCCATCAAGGAGCAGTACTACCCTGTCGGAAGCTATGAGGATGAATACATAAAGTGGACCACGCTGCGGCAGGGAAGGGACCAAGATGTGCCGGAGTTCACCAATCTTTTCCATACCCTTCGCACAAAGTTGGGTATCAAGGATTCGGAGCAACATTTGATACTCAAATACCGTGGCTGCCTGCACAAGTACATCCAGGAAGAAATACAGTTCCTAAACATCCCCTCGCTCGGTGCAGCATACCGGTATGCCGTCAAGGTCGAGCAGAAGTTTAAACAAAAGAAGCGAGACTTTGGATCTGCGAATCCAAAGCAGGGGAAAAGTGCCCCTAAACCACAGAACAAAGGACAAAGCCAAGGCGGGACAGCCCAAGACAACCAGCCGAAGCTGCAAGCAAAGAGCAACGCCGCGAAGCCGAGAAAGGACACTGGAAAATGGTGCGAGTTCCATAAGAGCTCCACTCACAACACAAGTGAGTGTCGGGCCAAGCAGTCACTGGTGGCCGAGCTAAAGGTTTCAGAATCAGATGCATGTTCCGACTCTGAGTCAGAACCCGATAAGGGGTATGAAAAAGGGAAGCAGATCATTGATGCAGATCCCAGCGCCACTGTTGCTACCGCAAAGATCCAGAAAAATGAACCCGAAGATCCAGAGGAGGAGGAGCGTCTCTTCCACTCCCAGATGTGGGTAAAGGGCTCCCCGATACAGTTCATTGTTGATAGCGGGAGTCAAAAGAACCTCATTTCGGCAGAGGTCGTGAAGCGGTTGGGCTTACCGACCACAGCACATCCACAACCATACACCATTGGGTGGCTTCACCAAGGGCGAGATCTTCGCGTGAGCGAGCAGTGTCGCCTTCCATACAACATGAAGCCCTTCACGGATGAGGTATTGTGTGACATTGCTCCCCTTGAAGTTTGTGATGTATTACTAGGACAACCATACTTGTGGAAGCGACATGCTGTGTATGAATCAAGGCCCCGTGCTGTTATTATTACATTGGGAAATAAGTTGTTCAGGATACCAGAGGTAGCACCACCTGCCGCCATCTCTTTGATTACTGCAAAACAATGCAGTAAGATTATTTCCAAAACCAGGAAATTTGTTTTCCTGATGATACGCCCTCAAGGGAAGAAGAAGACAGTGGCCGCGGCCTCCAAACGGGGTCCCTCTGCACGGCAGCTACAGATGGACAAAATTGTGGAGGAGTACGAAGACATCTTCACCTCCCCGGCAGGGGTTCCTATGCACTGTCAAGTCAAGCACTCCATCGACCTGACCCCAGGTGCGCCGCTACCCAATGGACCAATTTATCGGCGCTCCGTTCTGGAGAACAATGAAATCAAGAGGTAGATTCAGGAGCTCCTGCAGAAAGGTCACATCCGTCCGAGTTCTTCGCCCTGTGGGAGCCCGATAGTGTTGGTACAGAAGAAGGATGGGACGTGGAGACTCTGTATTGACTATCGGGCGCTGAACAAGATCACTGTCCGTAATAGGTACCCGATCCCGCGGATCGATGACCTCCTAGACCAACTAAAGGGGGCGAAATATTTCAGCAAGATCGATCTGAAGTCAGGATATCACCAGGTACCAATTGAACCCTCAGATGTGTGGAAGACTGCCTTCAAATCCAAGGAGGGCCTCTTCGAATGGTTGGTCATGCCTTTCGGATTGACGAATGCTCCTGCAACCTTTATGAGGCTAATGGATGACATCTTGCGGCCATTCACCAACTCCTTTGTAGTAGTATACTTGGATGACATTCTGATCTTCAGCCAGAGTTGGGAAGAGCACCTCCAACACATCCGACAGGTTCTCCAAACACTGCGGCAACACAAGCTATGTGCCAATTTGGAGAAATGCACTTTTGGCATGACCGAGGTTTAGTATCTGGGATACATCATTGATGAACAGGGGGTGCATGTCGATCCAGCCAAGGTCCAAGTCATTCGAGATTGGCCCTCTCCAACCTCTCTAACAGAGCTCCGCAGCTTTCTAGGTCTTGCCAACTTCTACCGCAGGTTTGTGTTGGGATTTTCTCATATTTCTTGGCCCTTGAGTCAAGTCACCAAGGGCGGGGCGAAAGCAAAATTCTTTTGGTCTGAATCTCAACAGAAGGCATTCAGGGAGTTGAAGGATCGCCTCTACACGGCACCAGTGCTCGCGTTACCAGATTTACAACAACCATTTGAGGTCGAGACAGATGCCTCTGACTATGCTATTGGGGCAGTCCTTACTCAACATGGACATCCAGTGGCATATCACAGTGAAACACTTTCAGACACAGTCCGGAAGTACCCCACTTATGATAAAGAGATGTATTCCATTGTACAGGCCTGCCGACAATGGAAGCATTACATTTTAGGGAAGGAAACGGTCATCCACACAGACCACCGACCTCTGCAGTTCATACAGACCCAAGGGAAATTGCAGAATGATCGCCATCAGAAGTGGTCTACATACCTGCAACAGTTTCACTTGAATATCAAGTATAAAAAGGGCAGCACCAATAATGTTGCAGATTGCCTCAGTCGACCACCGATCATGGCGCTAACCACCGTGCTCAACTCTTGCGGGCACGAGACTTCTGATTGGCCACTTCTCTACAAAAGCGACCCAGAATTCGGCCACACATACCAGACACTCTTGGAGGGTCGGCAGGTTGCAGATTTTCACCTCCAAGATGCCCTATTATGCCACCTCGGTCACCTTTGTGTTCCTTCAAGCGAGCGTGCCAAGATGATTTGGGAAGCACACTACAGTCGGGCTGCTGGGCATTTCGGGGTCGAGAAAACAGTGGCAGTACTGCAAAACTATTTCTATTGGCCGAATCTTCGACAGGATGTTGGGAAGTACATCCGATCATGTACTGCCTGTGCCATTGCCAAACCGACCATTAAGAAGCAAGGCCTCTATACCCCGTTGCCTACCCCTAGTCGACCTTGGGAATCCATCTCCATGGATTACATGTCAGGCCTTCCTTCCACTAAGCATGGAAATGACTGTGTTTTTGTGGTCGTCGACAGGTTCTCAAAGATGGCCATTATGATGGCCTGCAAGAAGAATATCACAGCAGAAGCCACTGCTAAACTCTTCTTTGAACGAGTGTGGGTGCACTTTGGGATCCCACAGTCTATCATCTCAGATCGGGACAGTCGGTTTCTCAGCACCTTTTGGTCCAGTCTCTAGTCAATGCTGGACACCAAACTCACGAAATCCACAGCCTTCCATCCTCAAACTGATGGCCAGACAGAGGTTGTCAATAGGATGATTGTGCACATTCTGCGCATGTATAACTCAAAGCATCCACGCACATGGGACGAGAGCCTCCCCTACGTTCAGCAGAGCTACAATCAAGCTCTTCACAGCTCCACTGGCCATAGCCCTTTTCAGGTGGGTTTGGGATTCCAGCCACTATGCCCCATTGATGTGGCCATGCCACTTGCAGCTACTCACATGAATTCAGCTCATGTCCAGTCCGAAACAGATAAGGCCACCAGCTTCATTGAGCGCATCCAACATATTCGCCAGCAGGTCCATGACATTCTTGAGAAATCAAATGCCAAGTACAAGCAGCGACATGATCAACATTGGGTGCCACACAAGTTTCAGGTGGGCGACAAAGTCTGGTTGCATTTGCAAAAGGAACGCCTTACTGGAGCCTATCGGAAATTGAGACCACTCCGATATGGTCCTTACACCATTAATAAGGCTGTGGGAGACAATGCATTTGAGCTCAACATTCCCCCATTCCTCGGCCTGCACCCAGTATTCAATGTGGACCGCCTTCGGCCATACTTTCCACCATTGCTAGACACATCCGACATTGCAGAACAGCTCAAACCCACAGAATTAAATCCAGATTGCATGGAACAAGCTGCAACTGATCGGATCATGGACACACAGATCAAGAACACTCACCAACAGAATATCCAACTGTATCGAGTTGTCAAAGCGGGCCAACTCCTTCAGCAGGGCAAGTGGCTCACCAGGGAACAAGTTCAGCAGAAGTTTCCTCATCTCATGGAGGAGCTCAACGCAATGGGGACCATTGCTTCCTAAGGGGGGAGGAATGATCCAGGTGGATATTGGTGGCCACCTGCCAAGTCCACCTGGACCCCCACCATTGTCTTTCTCAGCATTTTCAGTTTCCTTAATTGTAGCACAACTTACTATTTTTAGCAGTTTTTCGGGTCCTGAACTTCCGGAGCCGTTTTGAGGCCCTAAACGACGTTTTTTGGGCAATCCGGGGGCAACACGAGTCCATGGAATGGACTGGTGTTGCCTGTTCCAACAATGATAGTGCTCGGATAGATCTTTCTAATGAGCTATTGTACGCGTCAAACAGAGATCATATGCCAAAGTTACGACCCCGGGAAGTTGATGTACCAACTTACCCCCAAACGGGGCCCACAGTTTGGCGTTTCATCTCCTAGGGTTAGGTTTTGGAATGTTAAGGGTTTTTCCATTGTTTCTCAACAATAAATAGGCCTTCGAGCCTCATTGTAACACAGTTCAGAGGCATGTAACCATCACATCTCTTCTCAGAGATAAGCTACCATCGCCCTAGCTAGTTTATTTCCATTTCTGTTTGTAAGCATATTTCAGTATTTTCCATTAATGAAATAAAGCATTATTTCCGCTGCATCTTTGTGTATATGGTTATCTCTGTAATTTGTTGCGTTCCTGTTTAAATCCAGATCATAGGATAAGGTAGGATTTTTTTAATATTGTTAATTGATATAAATAGGCATTCTTATCTATTATTATTATTATTATTATTTGTACACAGGCGGAATAAACTCTACAATGAAAGAAAATCATATTAATGATAAATCCACTTATTTATACATTTGAAATCTATGTACGAGACAATTGTGTCTCAGTAAGTTATTAACTGTAAAAACATAATATGAAACTAATTACATATTATACAATATAATCCTGAAGGATTAGTTAACATTCCCCCCTAATCTGAAGGGACATATGACATGTCGAGTAACATTATGAACTTTTCAAACTTTTCACGTCTCAGTGCCTCTATAAATATGTCTGTGATCTGCTCTAAAGTAGCAAAATGTGTCAAATGAATAACTTTAGCCTCTACATAGCATCGAATCGAGTGATATTTGGTGTTAATATGCATTCTTCGATCATGAAACTTGGGATTCTTAGCTAACTGAATTGAAAAAGAGTTTTCAACGAACAGTGGAGTTGAAGCCTTTTATTTCTCCTGCAAGTATTCAAGTATTTTTCTAAGCTAAATGATTTATTTTGCAGCTGGAGTTGCTATAACATATTTAGCTTCGGTGGTAGAATCAACAGGAACAGGTTACTTGCATGATCTCCAACTGATGGTTGTTGATCCAAGACTCATCAAACAACTAGAAGTAAAGACTCCATTCTCCTTATCTCCATCAAAATTAGAATTTGAATAACTGGTGAGATGAAAATCTGTAACTTTGGAATATTTGATGCGATATGTTTGAGTTCCTTTCAAATACTGGAGCACTCACTTTACTGCATTCCAATGACCTTCACATGGCTGATGCATGAACCTAGAAAGTATCCATACAACAAAATCTATGTCAGGTCGACTAGTAGTTAGAAAATTCAAACTTCCAACAAGTTTCCTGCACTTTGTTGGATCGTCAAATGTACGACCCTCAGTGGAAGTAAGATTCCAATTCTTCTCCATAGGAGTAGCGATAAGGTTACAATCCTACATCCTAAATCTATCCAATATTTGTCCAATATACTTCTTCCGAGAAATAAAAATATATTTGGGATTCTCAACAACTTCAATTCCTAAATAATAATGCAATAAACCCAAATTTGTCAAGTCAAAAACCTTCAATAATTCTCTTTTATCGGATGTTATATAGTCATCATTGTTTCCCGTGATCATCAAATCATCTACATACACAACCAAATATACAACTGACTTTCCAATCTTCTTAAAAAAAGAGTTGCATCATCCAGATCAAATAACTTATAATTCAACTTGAGAAGGTGTTCAATTATTTTTTCATACCATGCATGAGACTTTTATTTCAATCCATACAAAGCCTTAATCAACTTACATTCCTTAACCAACTTACATCCTCCTTCAAATCGTCATTCAAAAAGGTATTTTTAACATCCATATGGTGTATCTTCCTACTATTCTGAGCTGCAAGAGAAAAAAAAGTTCTAATTGTGCCCCATTTTGTTGTAGGAGAAAATTTATCTGTGTAGTCAACACCTTCCTTCTGAGTGCAGCCTTTTGCTACAGGCCTTGCCTTGTATTTATCAAGCGAACTGTCTACCTTTTACTTGATCTTATACACCCATTTTCAACCAATAGGTTTGACGCGAGCAGGAGGATCCACTAATATACAAGTTCCATTCTTAATAAGTGCATCATACTCCTTTTTCATTCTATCTTTCCATTCATCACAATTTGCAACTTCTTCAAAACAAGTGGGTTCACTAATTGTGTAATTATTGAATTCATAGTCATGAGAAACATTACCTTAATCATCTTTGGAAGAATTTTCTGTTTCAAAATCATCATAATTTCTTAGAACTTTTCATGCACGTGTATATCTTTGTAAAGGCTGTTGAAGTGGCTATGATGGTTTCTCATACTAAAGTACAGGTCTTTCAGGAACACTTTATGACCCTGCAAGAACAACTTTATCCTCAAAAATTTCTTCAACAGTAACATCCTCATCATTCTCATGAGTCAAAGATAGAAAAACCACAGACTGATCCAGAATTGGAACCCCCCCTTCAGTATGTGGAACATCATTATCAGATTCAAAATAGAACTTTTTAGATGCAAATTTCTCCAAATGAGCCAGTTTCCTATCAACAATGGAATTATCTTTATCTGATTCAAGAAAAATAACATCTCTGGAAAGAATGAACTTCTTATTTTCTTCATCATATAACCTATATGCTTTGGAAGTATTAGAATAACCCAAAAATATACATTTTCGACTTCTTGCTCCTAATTTATTTCGTTGTTGCTTAGGAATCAAAGCATAACATTTTGATCCAAAAAATATGAAATGTTGAACAATTGGGAGTCTATCATACCAAAGTTCATAAGGAGTTATGTTGTTAATAATAGAATAAGGACAACGATTTCTAATATAAGCTACACAAATAATTGCTTCTCCCCAAAACATTAACTTCACATTCTTAAAAAACATCATAGATCTAATCATATTAAGCAAAGTTCTATTCATTCGTTCAGAAACGCTATTCTTCTGTGGATTATAAGGTATGGTATTTTGATGTTTGATTCCATTGTCCTTTAAATATTTTTCAAAGGCACAAGAAGTATAGTTGCCACCATTATCAGTTCTGAGAATGCCTATATTCTGTTGAGTTTCATTTTTAATCATCAAATGAAAAGTTTTAAAAACTTCTAACACTTGTGACATATCTTTCAACAAATACACCCAATACATTCTCGAGTAATCATCAATAAATGTCAACACATATTTATTTACATTGGAAGTTGCAACATGTATAGGTCCACATAAATCTGAATGTATGAGACCTAATTTTCGTCAATCTCTAAAAGAAGAACTATGAAAAGATTGTTTATAATGATTTCCCAAAATACATGCATCACAAGGTGTAATATTTCTTGGAACTATAGGAAGACCTTTAATACCTTTCCTTTTCATAATTCTGATGCTACCATAATTGATATGACCAAATCAAGCATGCCACAAACTGGGAAACAAGACATTACTTTGTTGCGCCAAAAGAGCATAAATTTCACGAGAATTAGTAGATGAAGTACCATTCAATTTTAAAAACGTACCTTCTTCCACACCGATCATAATAATTGCATGATTAGATACTCTTCATATCTCAATGATGCCATCAAATATATGAATAGAATTCCCCTGCTGCCGAATATGAATAAGAGACATCAAAGTTTGCCAAAATTGTGGAATGTAAAGTACATCCTATAGAACATAATCTCGAGATTTGGTATATTCAAACAAATATACCCACTTCCATATGGTTTAATTTGAGACTTGTCAACAAAGTAAATAACACCACCAATATCATCATTGGAAGTTTCAAAAATATCTTCCCTAAATGTCATATGCCAAGTGGTTCCTGAATCCAAAATCCAACTATCTCGCCATGAACAAAATGCAGTGTTGAAAACATCATTAATATTAAAATTGTAGTGAGCAACAACGTAATGTGTATACTATGATGCTTTCCCTTATCTGGTGGTGGCTGATATTTCTTTTCATTTAACTATTCTCTCCTTTCATTGACTTTCTCCCAAGGGATTTTATAGTTAGCAACAATATGACCAATTTTACCACATATAAAACATTTGATAGCTATTTTATCATTAAAATTCCTTTGTTGGCTATCATTTTGTTGTTTGCCTCCCTAATTATTCCCCCCCTCCCCCCATGCCTCTATAATTTCTCCTACCACGACCTCTACTACTTTTATCACCTCTAGAAGTTTCAGCATGAGACTTCTGATATTTTTGTGCAAGGCATAAAGTTTCTACGTTAGAGTTAGGTGGGGCCTCTTTCTTCCCCATGGCCTTTCTCTCTCAGCTATTTTGTTAACTTCCCACTAGCTTGAAGAGATTCCAAATAGTGTGAATAGATAGGATGAAAGACTTTTATAAAAGATGTGAGTTGTAAATCGACTTCAATTCAAGTGGATTTTATATCATGAAATATGAATTTTATTTCAAGGCACTCTTCAAAATATCATTATCCTTCATCTCCAAATTAAACAAATTCAACAACAACTGAATAATTTCTAGTTTTGAGTGTGAACGCAATAACACAAGAAACCTTATCTCTTTTGTCACCGATGCAGTTATTAATGCATATGCCTTGATGCATTTTGTCTCCCAAATTGCACATTGCTTCTCATTATTAGGCGGCTCCGGTGCAATCTCTTTCCATCTTTATCTGTTATGCATTGACAGATTTCCCACAAATCATTAAAAACAAGTGCACTTTTAAGCTTTCTAAACTACACTTGATAATTATCGTTTCCGCCAAGCACAACTCCAACTATAGAAACTATTGAAGTCATGCTTGTTTTTCAACCAAATATATTCTTCAAACAAATCATTTTCAAAGTTAAATTATATACAATACTTTTGGAAAAAAAATATAAATTTCTTTCTCCTCTTGTTTTAAATAAAATTGGCCCTCTTGTTTTAAATAAAATTGGCTTAGTTGTTTGATGGTAGGCTTCAAATATAGCCGATCAAAGAACTAGGCTCAAATCTCAGAATTGTTTTCCTTATAAAATCTTATCTTAAAGATTTCTTTCACTATTATTTTGTAATTAATTTTAAAATATATTTCAAATCGCAAGAAAAAATGGCTACGTTCTTTTTAAAGAAATATATCCTCCTCAATGCACATGCCTTAATAAAACGTCGGCTATAGTAAAGATTCACCAACAAAATACGGTCTCGAAAAAAATTAATTCCACGATAGCAATAAAGATTCACCAACATCAATAAATAATTATATTTAAATAATATAGCCTCCAGAAAAGTTTATTTCACCAACAAATCATGACCAGATCTGTCCAGATACAAATACCTGAGATTTTAAGTCTACAGCTCCAGGAATGCTAACTATTTCTTTTTGTTAATGGTTTCACTGCCTCACGCTCACCGCATCAGTCATGGAAATAAACAATCGCCAATGTTGATGCTTCGAATCTATAGCGAGTCAACCTCCTTCGTCTCGGCTCTTTTACGTCTGTAGCTGGTATTCGCAGCGTGTTCAACAGTTTCTGTCACAGGTAAGATGAGGTTTGAACCTATGACCCAGACAGTGGCATGAAAGCTTTAATAGTGTGTTCGCTGATGTAATATACATATAATTTTTTTTTTATCAAAATCAAAAATATAAAAAAAATTCCAATAAACCATTTTTAAATAAATTTCCAAATTTCAAAATAAATCTTTAAAACAAACATTCTCATTTAAAACAAACATTTTGATTTATGTAATTATGTTATAAATCTTTAAACAAACACATAATAGATTTATTATGTAACAGGTTTATTATATTTTATGTAATAGATTTATGTAATTTCATATTTTGAATAATTTTATGTAATGGATTTATTATATTAAATTTATGTAATAGATTTATTTTATATTATTTTTTTTAAAATGAAAGGGATATGAATAATATCGACATTAAATCTAATGTATTCTATTACATAAAAAAATATGCAGAACAATCTCGATATTAAATTACATAATATATTTTATATAAAATCTATTTTATTTATAAATGCATTAGATTTTATATTAGATTTATTATGCAGAAAAAAAATAGATTTATTATGCAATACAAATCTATTTTTTTTCCAAAGGAAAAAACGATAACTTTTTATTAAAAAGATTAATGAAAAGTTACACTAGCAGATGCATTGAAACATTCTGTAAGCTGCCACAAGGGCCCGAGTGCTTTCGCACCCCACGCAACGTTAGAGGGCTAACGTGCACAAAGAAGTAAGAAAAGAGAAGAGAGGAGAGAGTAAGAAAGGGGCAAAACTGAAATCCGGCAGTGAGTAGGACTCACGCTTCAAGTTTTTCTCCCCTTTTTCTTTTTGACCTTACGCCACTCTCCTTGAGTGGGCTCGATCGAAGCAATGACTAATTGTGTTTCTGTATTCTGTGGGCCAGGTTCTTTGTCTGAATATGAAGTATCTGATTGGTGGTGTCGTTTGATGCCTCCCGTACTAGGATCCATGCTTGTCTTCACTGCCCTGTTGTCTGATGAGATTCCCTTCTGATTCTCCATTTCTTGAGATACCTCGGTCTTTTCTGCTGGGAACTCTTCCTCTGCTGCTTCTGATTCTTCGTCCTTTGAATCTGGGGGTGAAAATTGCCATCCTTTCCTCTGCTTCCCTTTTTGCTTCTTTTTGTTCTTGGCTTCTGGACATGTGCTTTGTAAGTGTCCTGTCTGCCTACAGAGCCTACATCTGAAAGCGGTGTTTTCATAGTCTAGTACCTGCAACCAGTTCTGTTGTTTGTAGATCAACCTTATATTTTTCGGCAGCCCTTTACTTAAATCTACTTCCACACAGATACGTGCAAAGGTGTAGATCCTTTCATCGATCCTTTCCAGGTCTGTTTTGATATATTTCCCTATGTTGTTCCCAATGCCTTCCAGCACTCGTTCATTCCAAAAGTGCAGAGGAAGATTGTATAGTCTAACCCAGACTGGCATTTTGGTTACAGTCATTTTATTTGGATCAAAATCTGGGAACCATGGGGTCACAAACAGCCCCGATGTTCCCCAAAACCATGGCCCAACACTGATGATTGTATCTCTGACTTCCTTGGATGTAAATCTTACTATGAAGAACCCCTTTGAACATAGATGAATATCACATTCCATGGTCCAGCTGGTGAAGATCCAAAGGTTTAGGCCAAAAGCTGTTGAAACGGCAAATTAGAGCTTGCGTTTCATAGGACTTAACGAAATCATCTAGCCCTGAAGAATATAAGTTTAAAGCTGGGTTTTTCTCTGACTGATCTACTATGTATGGCCTGGGCATGGGTCCGCCTTGATCCGGAGAGAGCCTTGAATTCCTGATGCCCTGTAAAATGTTTTTGTAGGATAAACCTCCCTTTGGTTGGTGCTGGGCTGCAGCTTTTTTCCTTTTGTCTCCCCCTGAGGAGCTTGTATGTCCCTGAGGCAGAGCCCCTCCTCTCAATCTGAAATTTAAAGTAATGATTGATCCTGGCCCAATCTCATAACTTTCCAACGATCTACAGTCCTGGAGGGACTTTCCAACGATCTACAGTCCTGGAGGGACCGCCTTCCACTGACCAGATGTTGGATCTGAACTGGGTATCTCATTTCTGCCCATATTTGTTGTTTCAGCTGCATGGAGGTGTCTCCTGCATGAACCCATACTAAACGAGTTTTCCCCTGAGGGGGTTTAATCAGAATCTGAAAACAAGTATTTGTTACCTGCTCTGGCTGAAGGCAAAGTTCCAGATCTGGCTCTGTTTTGATTTGTTTTTCCTTATGCATGACTAGATCTACAGAAACTCTGCCCGATCTATGATTGGTGTCTTCGATCTGCTGCCTGGGATCAAGCTGTACTCGGATAAAGGCTAGATCGTGTAGATCCAAGCCGGAAACACAAAGTTTGGGTTCATGCGTTGAAGGGGGAAGCGGATCTGCAACATGCAGTCCCCCCTGCCGTTTCTCCATGCGTTCTGGGTTTTACGAGCCCTGGCCCCTATACGCCATTCGGCCCGACGGTTTCCTTGTTCAGGAGCGCAATTTGGGGCTTCGATCTTCCGCCAGAGAGAACCCTCCTCGTGTATCCACGCAGATAGGTGAGCTTCTGATGATGCCCGCGCCTCCCAGCCGCCGATCTGCAACCTGGGATCACGAATGCTGGCTGAATCAGATCGATTTAGGCCGGATCTGCAAAGTTCTGGCCAAAGGATTGAAGGAGGGCGCAGACCTGCAGCGCGCAGACCCCTCCTGCCTTTGCTCCGAACGATCTGTGTCTGGCGCGTCCTTGCCTCTAAGGGCAGTATGTCAGGATGGCGAATCGCATAAATCCTTGAGGCAACAAACTCCACTGATACACTGCCGCGGTGATCTGGAGTGGTTTGGGTCATTTGACTGCGCCATTTCACAGAGAAAAACCTTTCTGCGTCGTAACGAGCATCTCTCCCCGTAGCTCCGAGCCCTGGTCCGCCTTCAGCACCTGCAACAGACTTTGGACCGGCTGCGGCCGCTAACAGATCTCTGCAAACACAAACCCTAGCACTCGCCATCGTTTCCCTATCTCCCTCCTTCTCTAACTTCAAACTTCATGCAATACAAATCTATTATGTAAATAGATATGTGATTTATTTTATGTAATTATTAATGTGATTTATTTTGAAGAATTTTATATAATAGATTTATAAAATTTATTTTATATACTAAATGCAATTTATTATATTTTTTGAAATAGATTTATTATGTAGAAAATAATAGATTTACTATGTAACAGATTTATTATATTTTATGTAATAGATTTATTACATTAGATTTATGTTATTTCATATTTGAAGAATTTTATGTAATAGATTTTGACTTGGAACAAAATGAACTTGGTCAACATTTTGACTATGCTTTATAAATTTAAGATGAAATATCATCATAAGAAAAACTATTGGGAAATGATATGGTGGTACTTCAACCCCATACACTATTATCTCAGTGTAATCTTCAAAAATATGCCAATCCCCCACTTTGGTGTCCTTGATGAGCTGCAACAACTCTTTTATTTCACAAAAAATCCTTAGAGATTGTTGATTGTTCAAAATAGTATATACAATAGCCATGGATGATGACAAGCAATAAGAAAATCCATCATTATTTTCCTTTTTCCTAACAACGCTAGTCCATTCAATAAAAAATTTCATTTGATTCTTTGAATCCAACATATTCAAACCCACATGGCCAAACTTATCAACATGTACATATAGACCAAGACAGAGGGATATCTAAAAAGACAAAAAATATGATATTTTTGAAATTGAAAAATGATAGGCAACTAGGTAAGAAGGAATATTCAAAAGAATATCTCGTTGCAACATCAAACTCAAAAACCCTAGGGCTTGTTCACTTACTATCCTTGTATCATCTTCTCCCAAAAGAGACAAAATTATAACTAAGGCATGTTGTGTAGCTTCAAAAAATAAGATTGTTGGATGATTCACTACAGGTGGAGGGATTTTAGAATTTTGTGGTAGAATGAATCTAAATAGACCTTCCTTATTCTATTTAGAAAGAAGTCTATAAGTGAGGTGTAAGGACTCATCTAAAAATCTCATGGGATTCTTGATTGTAGGAAAATTAAAAGCTTTTTGTATTTTCTGTGAAATGACCTCAAACATATTCTCCCTTGAAGAAGACATAACAAAATTCCCATGTGGGACGAAGGCACTAACCAACTGATAAATTTAGGGAAATTATATGTATGTGGGACAATTACATGATAAAGGTTGTATTGGACGACTCGAAAAATATTAACTAAGTCTTTGGAATGGTAAAGAATATCCCGTCGAATCTACATAAGGTCCAAGGAGAAACAAGAATCATATACTTTGGCTTCTTTGTCCATAAGGGGTGTATGAAGAGGCATCATAGAGATTGCAGGTTTTTAGTTGATTTCATGATTTTCTCCATGTTTACGATTTGAAAGAAAGGACAATGAAGAAATGTTGAATTATGAGTTACCTAGTAGCCAATGACAATGAACAACCGAATGCTTATATGGAATCGATAATGTACACTCTAGACGTTGGCCACCATAACTCTGCAACTGGAGGACAAAGAAAATAGCAGACCTGGGACAACCTTTTATCAAAAAATCTTGATGACATGTAAGGGCATGCTTGCTTTCTCGGCTCACCTGATGGGTACATAAGCTATCACCAACTAATGATGCATGGTTTTAATAAAAACCATTAACCACTTCCAAGGGGTCCACATAGTTGTTTGTGAAAAGTGGAGGGGACTTATCAGAATGAATCATGACGATCGATTTGGAGATGCGTTGTTTAGCCATCCTCCTTTCTAACGGTAATGATCTTGTAAATTTCGATTGCTTTAACCTATCGGAAAGCCTTTGATTCCTCAGGTTGATTCCAATGAGCGATGATCTGACCCCAAACTTGCACACAATTTAATTTCCAATTTATAAAAGTTTCGGACCCACTTTTATATAGTTTAAGGTTGTGCTTTTAAGCCTAAAAGGTTAGGCTTGTATACAATATATAAATAAAATTTTTGAAAAGGGACTTTTATATAAAAATATTCCTAGTCCCTATATGCCAAGTCTATATATATATATATTGTAGGAAAAGTAAAAAGTAACCTTTTACTACAACACCTTGCATTAAATAACTAGGGTCCTTTAATTATTTATCCTTCCAACTCTTCATTCTTCTTCATTGGGGATTCCATCATGGTAATAATGTAAATCATGGACTTATGCATGCCTTCCATTTGACTGGTTAGGTGTCTCATCTCCTTCCTTATCTCATGCATCTTGTCACATTAACACCTTTTAGGAGGAGGATAGCTAGCTATGGCATGATTGTATCTAGGAATTTTCAAAATTCAAGACTCGTATTTCTAGTATTAAGACTACCACCACACATGAAAAGGAAATCAAGAGGATTGGAGGGAAAAAGCCTTTTTGAATATTTGACAAGACCAATAAACTCAAGAATCACTTTAAAATCCAAATAGAAACAAATAACTAAAATTACAAACCTATCCATACTTTCAACAGGGAAAATATTTTCTTTTTTTTGGGTCAAGTAAGAGTAGGACCTTCTATTAAACTTAGCCAAATATACATAATTTACAAGGATCCACACCCGCTTTGCGAGAGTTCAACAGTCAGCTAGGTAGGCCAAACCAAACTAATCACCCAAAACTAATAGAAACCTAAACCGGAGATCCAGGGAGAACAGCCAAACAAAGCACAAGGTCATCTACAAGTGCTGTTGTGCATCAAACGAGCCTAGAAAGCCTTGGAGGGCAAATCCATAACTTGTCGTAGATCCACAAGACGTCCTAGCACAAGCCAAACTGATAACTGACAAATGGGCCCAACGAAAGTTAAAAGCATAACACTCTAAACATTTTTCGAGTCCGACCAAAATGCACGAACAATTGCCACCATTGATCCACTGACTAAGATCCAATGGTCATCGTGGATATTAGAAGGATGAGAAGCACGAGAGTTAACTGCCCGATGAGGGTGGTTTTCTCTCTCCTCACGCCGTAACGTGTCGCTCAAAGAGTGGAATCGGAGCCAAACATAGAAAAACCGGAAACCATTCAGACCCTACCCGATATACCACTTGCAGTATTGGACCGGTTGACCCCGCAGAAAAACAAACAGGTCCTTTTGCCATGTGTTGTCCCTTAATTTCATTCAGCGGGTAGTACTTTAGCCAATCCCGTTCACCTGGATTCTTTTTCAACTACCACCTAAGCCAAATGACGAGGGTGACCCCATCCTGTGGAGCTATCCGAGTCAAACCTTTCATCATTCAATCCAAGGGAAGCCAGACATTGGAAAATAACCGAACCAAGGCGGGTTAGACTGTGTGGAGTTACCAACCTCCCACTGGTCTTCAAGGTCCCTTTGATCCAACTTGTTAGTCCATAGTTCCATATCCTCAGTAGCCTCACAAAGACAGTCCTCTCGCAATTAACCTAGGGGAAGTGAATCCCAAGCATACCTAAAATCCCTGTCCCTATTTGTGACTCCTTCATTCGCCAAACGATCCGCTAACATGTTATCCTTCCTTTCCATTGAGAAAATTTGACAGCTTTAAGGGTTCGCAGGTGAGAATAGATGTGATAAAAAACCTACAAGAGCTTCCAGTGCTTCGACACTTTATCTGGAGAGGTTCCATTGCTATTTTTCTTAGCCGCTCTAATAATTAATTCCGAATCCGCTTCAATTATAACATTGCGTGAACTTGAATTCACCAGGATTTCCAAGCATTGCTCTAATGCCATGAGCTCAACCATGTTGTTTGTGGCCTTCCCCAAGTGGACATGGAAGATTATCTATATTTTTCCCTGATCGTCTCTTATGGCACTCCCAAAGCCCACTAAACCTGGGTTGCCCTTAGCTACTCCATCAATATTAACCTTTAAGAAACCATAAGGAGGAGGTTTCCAAATGGTAGCACACTCATTTATAAGGCTCACTGCCTTCATCATTCCCAGAGGATTGATAAACTGGAGACCCAAGTGAAGTAAAATTCCCTCATGGGGCAGGGGAGGATCTTTAGGAAGGGTCCTCAACAATCTTCTTACTGTGTCTTTGAGCTGCCTAAGAATTTGCTCAATTATGTGTTGGGGTCTGTTTGTTTTGTTTTTGAAGATTCGACTATTGCGTTCTTTCCACACATTCCAGATGACAAAACCTAGAATCAGAATCTAGGCTTTATTAACTATCTCATTCCCTGAGAAGTTCTTCCTCCAGTTCTTTAGAGTGTTGGATATGATGAGACTATCCCTATCAATTTGTCTAAAAACAGCAACCACCTAGTCCCACACCTTTGAAGTGAAAGGATAGAGTTTGAGAAGGTGTTCAATCGTCTCCTCATGAGCGCGTGTTGCACAAAAAATTGTCACCATGACTTTCTGCAATCCGTGTGAGTCTATCACCACTCATACATACCTCCTTTGTAAGTCTTAAGCCTCATCTCTTCATGTCAAGCCTTGAAAATGAGAGAAAACCCTTAAAATTCTTTAAAACTCTGGTTCCGCACTTTCTCTCAGTATTACCTGCGGTCCCGCACCTAATGGTCATGTCCCCTGCGTACCTGATCGCTTTGTATCTGTGTAATGGGTGCGGACCCCTATGAAAGTCCAAAAGGCGCAAGTTTATTCTTAAAAACTCACTTTGAGTCATTTCTGGACGCTTCTAGAAGGAATCTTGAGGTGGAAAATTTGCTCCTCCATGGTTCATGCATCCCATACCTAAAGGAGCTAACCCCTTAATGTGAGGAGCTTATCCCTTTGAAGGAGTCCGACTCTATCCCTTCATAGGTGGACCTGCAACTTCCTTCCTTCGCACTATAAAATGAGGCATTGGGCTGGTTGTAGAAGAGGTTGAAAGCTGAATATTTTTTAGGGTAAATGCTGCTGGAACTTAGTCTTCCTTATTGAGCTTTTGAGAGGAGAGATCACATACCTTTTAATCTCATTTGGAAGTGAGTGAGGCTTGTCAAAGTAGAGGAGATTCCTGTTTGGACCCTGGAAAGAGCTTGTACAACATCAAGGCACCAAGGTTGTAAAGTTCTTTTATTTTCAAAGTTAATACAATCAAGTTTATTTTTCTCAATAAGTTGTGTTTAATGGTTTATTTTATGAGCTCCTTGATCTTCATAATGAACATGATTTGTTATATTAGCTATGCAGGTGTTATTTGATGTGTGCTTGTTTGTGTTTGTAGATTCTCAAAAGGAAACTCTTTCAGACGGTCGAAGCGTGGCTGCCACAAACTAGCGTTGGACTTAAGGTAGGGTCTAAAACACCTCTTGGTTTTTATTAATGAGTCGCAATATGTTTAGAGAAAGATAGATTTTCTTGTCCTGCTTGTTGCTAGATATCTGTTGATACTAGGGAGATCGGTCTTGTCCGCAAGAACAATTTATCCGGTCAACAAATTGGCGACTTCGCTAGGGAACTGAATTTGGTTTTTGCTTGTCCTTTGCCTTTGACTTGAGAAACTGGTTTTTGTTTCTGGTTTTTTGCCTAATACGTGTGGGATTGGGTGGTTGTTAGATCCTTAATCAGTTTTTGTTTTTTCAAATTTTTTGAAAGAGGACCACATGTTCTGTTTGTAATGCAGTGCAGACATCTCCGCACTGTGTCTTTACTACACAGAGTGGTCCCGCATCTGGTTATACTAGTAGCTTGTGGACCTTGTCAAAAGTTTGAAAACCCTAAATCCTTTGCCCATTTAGGTTAGGTTTTTGTTTATAACTGTAGTTTTTGCCCAGATCTACATGTGTCTTGTCGAAATTTCAATGTGAGTGAGTTCCATTGGCATTTGTTGTTTTAACTGATTTTCTAGAAGCTTTGCATGCCCGGATTGGTTTTCGCTTGGTCTTTGTAGTGACTTAGAGGTTTGAAGCCTAAGAAGCCTTAGATTACCCTGGTCTCTTCTTTCTTCTTGATGAGTTTGACTGGTTTGTGAAATCTATCCTTGGAGAGAAATAGATTTCGTTTTCTCTTTGCAAAACTTTGAATGAACTAGCTTGTAAGTTTTGAATTTCATTTTTATAAAAAAAAAACATAGCTGGGTGATTTTTGATTAATTTGTTATTCTGAACGAATTGATCCTTAGTTTGCTGAATAACTAAGTAAAACATCCTCAAAAAGATTTTAAGCTTTTATCAATTAGATTAGGTTTTTAGATCTCAAGATTTGATTTTAATAGTTTTTGAGTGCTTTCTAGAAATCGTAGAAGCTCTTTTGAGAAAAAAAATTTCTGTAGTTTTGAGTGTTGAAAAAGAAAAGGGATTTTCAGTGAGTTTAATTGGTAGTCTTGTTTTTGAGTTCATTGAAAAAAGACAAAAAAAAAATAAATCTTTTCATTTGTATGTTGAAGGAAAGTTTTGTTTTTCAAAGCATTGCATTCTCAACTCTTTCTTTTAGCTAAAAATTCATTGAAAGGAAAAGGTATTTTTTATCATCTTAGGTGCATTTTTTTTAGTGTTTTGGAGTCGAGTCTTCACACCATCAAGTTTCATCTCCACACCTTTTGACTTAAGAAACAACCAATAAAAATAACGCTTATTTAAAACCAATCTAGCAATCTTTTTATTTTCTAGGGCTGTTATCACCAACATAGCTTAGGATAGTATCTTCGAGTAGGGAGTAATTAACTCTCCAAGATAGTTTAAACAAACAATTAGCTGTATCTTGTGGTAGGAAATAAATCCAATTGTAATTGATATAATCTGGGAAGCTCCTCTTATAGGAGTCAATCACGAGATCATGTCCGAACCTTTGAGACAATCAAGTCTATCTCTTTGGGAAAGATAGAAGATTTGCGCGTATTAAAAATGGTAAACGTTGGATTAACCATTGTCGAGGAGCCTGGGGTCACTTGTTGGTAAACCTTGGATTATGTCAAGGAGCCTTCAAGGGGATTGAGCTTTGCTACTTTGCCCTTGCATGTAGATCGGATCATAGACTGTTCCCCCAGTTGTATTTGTTATTGTTGGTAACCTTAGTGACCATAATCTTAAGATTCCTTCCTAAGGTGACGGTGAAGGACGGGTCTCAGTGTACCTGGAGCAGACGTCGACTAGACTCACTTGGACTCTCTGGGGAGTTATCTTCACTCGAGACAGTTTAGTGGAGAAACTTGTGCCAGTCTGTTTCATTAAGTAGGTTGTCGGGGTAACTGTTCCAACCACCATTTCTGTATTGAATTCTGCGACATTGGATTTCATCACCAACTAGTGTTTTCGGTACAGAAAGTTATTGTTTGTGTGTGGTTTGATCTCTTAGATTTTTTAGGCGTGTGCTTCAATTGTTTGGTTCTTTAGAGACTTTAGGTGGTTTTATTGAGATTTTCTTTGTTTGCGTGTGAAGTAATTAAATATTTAATCGTGGCTGAATTACCGAGACAATCTCGTAGACTTCGGGGGCAGCCTCCCGAATATACACCAAGTTAGCTTGAAGGGCTACAAGTCCTTGTATCACCTAGTGATAGTAGAGTCGGGTCACCGGAAGCCGAAGAATATTCCTTAATTATTCACCCTGATTATCAAGTTCAAGCAACAGAGTATATTTCTGAACCAATTTCATTTTCCGAAGTTACTGGTAGTGTTTCTCTTACTAGGTGCATTAGCCAAAGAACCTGAAATCTCTGAACCTAAAACTGAACCTACTACTACTCCATCTTCAGGATTTTCTTCTCCAGTTTCTAGTGGTCCTGGTTCACCCAGGGTAGGAAGTGTCATTACCCAAAATCTTCCTTCTGGACTCATTTCCATTGAAGAACTTGTTGGTCCAGACGAAAATATAACTCTCCCTGAAAATCAACCAACTTTAGAATTTAGGGAGCGTGAATCAATCTTCTACAGTCCATTTAGAAGTGATGCTTGGTACGTATCATTGACAAACTTTTTAGAAAATACGGGTCTCACTGCTTCACCACCTCGAATTCCTTTCCATCCTATGCCCAGAGGTTATTATCCTCCTATGAACATGTTGAAACGGTCGTCCTTGTTTTCCCAAACTCTGAAAACATTTTTACATGGCAGTCCTTCTCTTCCTTCTGGGTATCAGTCACTCACTAGTACTTTTTCAGGAGCGTCTCCTCAACCAATTGAATATGTGATATCAAATGGTAATAACGGAACTCAACCATTGAGCGTAGAAGAAATTCTTATGATGTCTGGTGCTATTCCAAATTCGCAACCTCAAGGCAGTCAGATACCGCCTAGGGGGCAGCCTTAAGGTGCTCACTTACCGCCTGGGGGGCAACCCCAAGGTGCTCAAATATCGCATCGGGGGCAGCCCCAAGGTGCTCAGATGCCGCCTGGGGGGCAACCTCAAGGACAGTACATACCCTCGAGACAGTACATACCTCAAGGTCAACCCCAGACTCAATATATACCTCAAGGTCAACCCCAGACTCAATATATACCTCAAGGTCAACCCCAGTATCAATATGTACCTCAAGGTAAACCCTACTATCAGTACATGCCTCAAGGTTATCAACCTCAAGGTCAGTACCCAACTCAGTGTTTCCAACCACCTTCTAGTCAACCATTTGTTCAAGGAGCTAGAAATGTACCATTTAATTATCAGCTCTATACTCAACCCGGTTATGGTCCTCAATATGCTCAATCTTTTACGTGTCCATACCCCGAAATGAATGTGGTGTGGGATTCATCTCAACAGACTTTGCAACCCAACGTGCAGTTGTCATCTCAATCTGGACAACCTTTGGTTTCTGGTTCAACCCAGCAACCTGTCCAGCGTACTATTCAAACTACTGCACCTGGGGTAGCTCATCAGCCTGGGCCTAGTTCACCTCGGACTCTGCCTCAAATGACTGTTGCAACTACTGCAACTTTTGTTCAATCCACCCCACCTACTTCTGGAGTATGAGCAGCTCCGATTTCTACTGTTCCTGTATCAACTCCTCAAGCCTCTTTACCTCAGTCCGGACTTACAATCCAGACTTCGGTTCAGATGCTTGTAGGAAAACCTGGGCCAAGTACGGTTGTCACAAGTCAACCACAATTTACTTATCAACCGTACCAGGGATAGTACCAATACGGTCTTGCTGTGCAAAGCCCAGTTTATCAGTATCAACCATACCCTCGATATACTTACCAACAACCTCAACAACCCCAGTTTGGTCCGGTTAATCCTGGTTTCCCAGGAGGATATAATATCCCAAATTGAAATCCAATTCTGAGTTATTTCAGATATCCTCCTCCTAGGGCTGGTCTTATGACCCAAAGTTTTCGAGATCCAATCCGTCAGTTACCGTTTATAGTAACTTTGGATTTACCTGACTTGTCGCGCCTTACAAACGATCTAATTAATTATCTTCCGTTTTGGCCGCCAATGCCGAATAAGTTTCCCAGTGATATCCCAAAGTTTGAGGGGAAGTCAGGAGAAGATCCGTCTAATCATGTGATGACTTACCACCTCTGGTGTGCATCTAATTCCATTATAGATGATTCAATTCGCTTACATCTTTTTCAACGCACTCTGATTGGTCTTGCTGCCAAGTGGTACATTGAGTTTCCACGAGGCTCTTTTTACAATTTTAGTCAGTTAGCCACCTCCTTCCTAACTCATTTTCAGTTGCCCGTCTGATATGAAAATGGAACGGAATTATTAACTTCATTAAAACAGTCAACGTCCACTTATATTTCAGATCACATTCATGAATGGCGACGTCGACGACGTTTAGTGAAAGTTTATATTCCAAATCAAATTTTGGCAGAATGGTTTGTTAAATCATTATTACCTAAAATCACTGAGGATGTAGCTAAGGCAGGAGTAGTTACTGAAGAGCAAGTAATTGCTCAGGCTCAGTACCTTGACCTTGTTTATATGCAGTCAGGTACTTTACATGAGAAAATCCCCGACCTTCCGAAACAAAATCCAATAACTGCGACTCCTTCAGGGTCTCATGCCACTGATGGTATGATTGGTTCAGTTAATACCAAAAGTAAGAAGAAATCTTTAAAGAATTCTTCTCCTATTATAAATTTACCAGATTCCCCGACGGGAGACTCTTATGCTGAAATTCCAGATGATGTCCATGTCATAGAATCATCTACGGCCAAATCAAAATCTGGCGGTAAGAAGAAAGGCAAGAAGAAAAATAAACAAAACTCAAAAGAGAAATCAGATAAAACTAAATATACTGACGAGAAACGTAAACTTCGTTATCCTTGTCTCATCTATGATGAGGAGCATTTTACAAGAGATTGTCCACATCGTGCAGAGGTTTCGAAGATCGTTAAAGGTTCTCAAATGCCTGCTATCTTGAAGGATCCTTTTCCTAGTCAAGATAGTAAGATGATAGGTTCTTCCTTAAATGCCTTAGAAGAACCCATAATGATGATGTCCCATGTTAGGATTGCGACGCGATCGCAAGATTACGAAAGTAAAAGTCCTATTGGTGGTAAGGAAGCAGAATCTTCTAATTCAAACCCATCAACTTCAACTCCTTCTGGTTCTGATCTGCTACAGATCGAGAAACCTAATCCAGACTTAGTAATCAAACTGCCTGCAAAAGGTATACTTCGGAAGTCAACTTTCAATCCACATGCGAGAGTTGCTTAGAACTATAACATTGTTGAAGATTTAGCTATTTCTCCTTTAGCAATGTCGGCTTTGGAGGTGCTGCAATCATGTCCAGAACAGCGTAAAGTACTTTTGTCTACTATAGGAGCTGTTGATATTCAGGACTCGAACCTTATTATCTTCGATTTAGACAATAGAACACCTCGACTCCCTCATCAAATGGCTTTCCAGATCCCAGTGTTAGTCAAAAACAGACCTTGCTTTAAGATTGTGATTTATGAGGGAGAATCTATGTGTATTATGTCGATCCAGTGTTGGAGAGCGCTTGGTTCTCCGACGCTCAATCAGCACCCGATGCTTTTAAAGGCTTTTGATGGCCGAGGGTTTCATCCTTATGGAATTTTGCAGGATTTACCTATAGGGGTGGAAGGAAAAACCGTTAATCTAGACGTGGAAGTGGTTGAAGCCCCCCTGGATTACAACCTTCTTTTGGGTCGTAGTTAGTCTTACGCGATGACTGCTATTGTTTCCTCAGTCTTTTGGCTTATCAAGTTTCCTCATAATGGAAAGATCATTACAATAGATTAGTTGACTTATTTTTCATCTGACCCAGCCTCTTCTGAGAGTATTCAACATGTCGGCAAAACAACTATCCCTTACAAGGATGTTGGGGTAGGTTTGGTTAAAGATTCTGGTTGACTAGGAACTTTTTCACTTCCTCCTCCTAACATATCGCCTCCTTTTGCGACTATTCATATGATTTTTTCGAACACCATTGTTTTTTATGATCCTTGGATCATACCTTCCGATTCCGAGGTGGACTCTTTTGGTGATGCCATGCCTTTGAGCCCCTTTGAAGTTGCATATAAGTCTATATAGTCCTTTTCCAACTCTAGTTCAACCCAATCTGATCCAATGAAAGTGGTCCATGGAGAATCACTTTCAATATCAACCTCAGATTCAACGACATTTTTTGCTCCTGTTCATATTGATGAGCAGATTCATGAGCTTATGTCTGTTGATGATTTACCATGGGAAGATATTCATCATCGATCTTCGTTTTTACCTGAGCTTTATCATTTTGAAAATGATTTTTCCTCTATTTTTAATACTGATTACGTCAAAGAACCACAGAATCCATTGCAACATCCTGATTCTGAGCTGAATTTGGGAAATATTTCTCGAACGGTTCCCATTAACATTTCAGTTAAACCTGGAATTGTTGAAAACATTAATATAGGTGCTTCTTGTTGAAAACAATGAAATCCAAACTTATAAAGCCCTATTTCAGCAATTCTGTGACGTGTTTGCCTGGTCATATGAAGAAATTCCAGGAATTGATCCATTGATTATTGTTCATGAAATTAAAACCTACCCGGATGCTAAACCTGTCCGGCAATGTTTGCGTCAGATACACCCGCGAAAAGCTGCCGCTATTAAAGCTGAAGTTTAGAAATTACTTCGAGCAGGTTTCATTTATCCAATTCCCTTAACGAATTGGGTATTGAATATTGTTCATGTTAACAAAAAGCAAGGAACGATAAGAATATGTATTGATTATAGGGATATTAATCGAGCTTGTCCTAAAGACAATTACCCAACCCCCTATATTGATCAAATTATTGATGATTGTGCTAGTAGTGAAATGTTCTCCTTTATGGATGGTTTTTTCAGTTACAATCAAATCAATATTCTACCTGCCGATCAACCAAAAACGACTTTCATTTGTCCATGGGGGACATTTTCTTATTGCAAGTTGCCTTTTGGATTGAAGAATGCCGGAGCAACTTTTCAAAGTTCTATGTCTTATGCGTTTCATGACATCAAGCACATTTTGCAGCCTTATCTCGATGATTTACCTGCCCATTCATTACGGAGAGCCGACCATCTCACTCATTTATGAGCAATCTTCATGAGATGTAGGCATTATCGAATTAGGCTGAATCCACACAAATGTGTGCTCTGTATAGAAGCGGGTTGTTTACTGGGATTTGTTGTTTCGAAAGCCGGCATTCGTGTCGATCCCTCGAAGGTTGAAGCTATTGTTAAATTACCTCCACCTTCGACTCTTCGCAACTCCAAAGTTTGCAAGGGAAAGAAAACTTTTTACATCATTTCATTCCTAACTACGCCGAGATAATGAAAGGTTTTACCAGGTTTTTGAAATAGAACACTCCATTCTTTTGGTATGAGATAACTGACAAATCTTTTGATGCACTGAAACACACATTAACCCATCCACCGTTATTGCATCCTCCCAACAATAACCAAGATTACTTCTTGTACCTCGCCGCTTCTCATTCCACCATTGGGATGGTCTTAGTTCAGGAAGATGAATTCAACAGTGAACATGTGATTTACTCTCTTAGTCGAACTCTGAATCTGACAGAGCTAAAATATTCACATGTGGAGAAATTGGCCTTGTTAGCGGTTCAAGCTGTCCAACGTTTTTTTCATTACATCTTATTATGCAATACCACGGTCATTTCTGATTGTAACCCTATGCTGTATATTTTGACCAAACAATTGCTAGGGGGCAAGTATTCCAAATGGATAGTTATCCTGCAGGAATTTGACTTGGAATTTGAAAAATCCAAGGCAAAGAAATCTTTGGTTTTTGCGGAACTGATGTTTGATTTCCCGCGTATTGATACTGAAACTGTGGCGGAAGAACCCATTGCAGATGAATCCTTGTTTCTTATCAATACTCTTGACCCATGGTATGGGGATATAATTGTCTATCTCAAGACCCAATCTTTTCAGCCTGAAATCTCACGATCTCAATGAAGGAAAATACGATTCCAATCCCAACAATACAATATTATTGGAGATACACTCTATCGTCGTAGGGCGGATTCTATTTCCGACGTTGTCTAACTCATGAAGAAGCTGAAAAGGTTATTAATGACTGTCACTCTGGAGCATGTGGCAATCATATGTCTAGGTATGCCATAGCCCAAAAGATATTGCGCGCTGGTTATTTCTGGCCGTCCTTATTTAAAGATTGTATTTATGCAGTCCGGAAATGCCACAATTGTCAAATTTTTTATCGTAAGATGCATGCTCCACTTGCTCCTCTCCACCCTATCATTGTCGTCGGTCCTTTTGCAAAAGTGGGGTATCGACTTTATTACATGTAACCCTCACTCAGCCGGGGGGCATGCGTATATCATCTTTGCGGTAGATTATTTTACCAAGTGGGCTGAGGCAATGCCTACATTTCCGGTAGACAGAAAAACTGTTGTGATTTTCATTTTCAATCATATAATTGCTAGATTCGGTGTTCCTCAAGCGATTATTACTGATCATGGGAGTCATTTTAGAAACATCATGATGACTGAACTGACAGATCAGCTTGGCCTGCGTCACGATAGTTCTACTCCATATTACCCACATGAAAATGGTCTGGTTGAAGTAATCAATAAAGTTCTAGTCACTATGATCCAACAAATCATTGGGATTCATAGGTCGAATTGGCATAACATGTTATTTTCAGTGCTTTGGGCGTATCGAACCTCAGTAAAAACATCAACTCGGTTCACTCCTTTTCAATTGGTCTATGGTTTAGAAGCAGTGTAACCCATTGAATGCGAAATCCCGTCATTGCAAATAGCCATAGAATTACTACTAGCCACTTCCGAAGAGGAGAAACGTTTGTTGTACTTAGCTCAGCTAGATGAGAATCGACGTGATGCTACATTAGCAATCAAGACTCATGCCAAACAAATTAAAGCTCAGTACGATCGAAATGTTACACCCCGCAATTTTTTGGAAGGAGATCTAGTCTTACTTTATGATCAAGTAAACGATAAGCTAGGAGTTGGAAAATTTGTACCTATGTGGCATGGTCCGTTTATTGTCAAGCGAAAGCTGGCAAAAGGGGCCTATGAATTGGTAGATTTTGACAGTGTCTCTTTAGGTAAACCCAGAAATGGTCTTTATCTCAAGAGATATTATGCTTAAGTTTGGTGTGGAGATTTTTGTTAGATTAGTTTCCTTTCTAGCTGGTGTGTTTAGATTAGAAAGTGTGCCTAGCTTAGAGAGTGTTTTTATCATTATTCTTGCTTATCTTGATTTTACTCTTGATATTGCAGACGTCGACGTCTCTTCAAACATACATCGGTTTTGCTGATGGCGCTTGTCGTAGTACACAGAACATTTCTTCCATAGCTTGGGTTATCTATTTTCCCTCTGACAAGTTAGTATCTATGCATGGGGTAAGCCTCAGTCAAACAACGAATAACATTGCAGAGTACAGTGCAGTGATTGATTTATTATCAGAATCCATTTCATTTGGAATTCGGAGTTTGATTGTTAGGTTAGATTCTGAACTCGTTGTATTATAGCTTAACAGAGTTTATGCCATTAGAATTCCCGTGTTATTGAGATTATTTTTGAGAGTTCATCTCTTGGAACGTGAATTTGATTACATTGAATATCAACATATTCCAAGATATTTAAATATATTAGCAGATGCAGTTGCTTCTCGAATGTTAAATAGACATTTGCAATAAATCAAAATAGTAAATTTAAAAACATTCTATAACATGTTTTACAAGATATCCAGTAATAGTAATATATCATAGCATAGGAGTGTGTCAAATATACATCATCTTCGATCATAGGTTGAAAAACACCTTATGATCGGAAAAAATGAAAGTAAAAAAAGATACAAAATGTCGTATGAGTCTACAAAGGCGATCATCCTATCACTGGTGATGATCACGATAAGAAACCACTGCTCGGGCCACCCTACACAGGAACCTCCTAAAAGGTCCTGGGACCCCAATCACATAGCACTGTAACTGTTATCACTCAGGTTGTTCCCCAGGAAAGCTCTAATGGGGGAATACGGCTGAGGTAACCACTAACCAATCTTTATCTGCAGATTCTAGCCAATCCGCAACTAGAGAGGGCTCGCTCTTTATAATTTAGATTTGTTTGTTATATGTTAGGCTAGTTATGAAGCATAAGTTTTGTTTGGTGTTTGGGAGATGACATTCAGTAGAGAAGGGCTGTAATGTGAGAGAAGTTCAGACCATTGGGTTGATGGAGTCTAATGGAAATAAACCTCTGGGTAAGGTGTCTTTGGCAATAGGAAAACTACAGAGCAAGATAATTAAACACAAAAACAATTTACAAGCTGGAATAAGATGAAATGAAGTCAGGGAATGAAAGGCAATCAAGAATCTTTCATTATGCTAACATAGGGAAGTTGTATAAACATTATCAGGGAGCAGTTAAGAATTCCTCGATGATATTTATTATGGAAGAACCAGGGAGACAAGAGCAGTCAAGAATTCTTGCCTACACTAGTCCTGTAGAAAACATAAAAAATCACAAGAATTGAACATAGAGTACAACAAAGTAAATTCTGTGTTATTCTTTTTTTTTATGTAACTTAGAGCATGATATTTAGATGGTAAATAAAACGGAGATGGAGTAACACAAGAGTAGAGAATACTTATTGATCCATGCATTAATATGAGAATTCTGCATATATCCTTCTGCCATTGATTCCATAACCAGCAAATTCACCAGGAAGGCATTCCAGCGATCTTTTATTTCAGAAGAGTTCTCAAAACATACACCGCAGGTCCAGAATGATATTCACCAGCCAACAACAATACATATCTTGGGAAAGTATTTATAAAAGAGTTTACAAAATATCTCGTAGGAAGAAATATCAGGTAATAAATTAATCCATCTACTCTGGAAAAGGCAATAACTGATGTGGAAAAAACCACGCAAAAATGAATGAAGGAGTAAATATGTTGTACTGGTCGGCTTAGGTGTTCCACTGTTGTTGAATTTTTGGCTTAAGTAGTCGGCTGATAGCCATTTCTTTGATTTTCATCCCTGATGTGCTGTCATTTGCCACCTGTGCTTGAGTTTGTCTCAACGCTTTTCAACGCGAATTCCTTCCTTTATCGATTTGATTTTCTGATAGGTGACTTCTGTATTTAAATTTTCTATTATGCAGTAGATCAAAAAAGAGTATTTGAATTACCTTGGCAAAATATCAAGCATGCTCTCCCACCATTGATCTGTAGGCAGCTGGTGTCTCTGTAGCTTAATCAATGTTTCATCAGCTTCAGTGTATGTGTAGTAATTTGGCTGGACCTCAAAAAGATGATTTATTTCATGTTCAATATAAAACAAATTTTCCAATTTGTCATACAAAACCTGTCAGAGGGAGGTGCTGTCTCTTCTGTGCTGCTTGATGATGCTGTGATTTGATTTGTGATATAGGTATTTACCCTTCAAGCATACTGTTCATGTGTTAACAGTCTTCCACTGCTGGTCAGTAAGCTGGGCAACCCCTTGCTCTGCAACACTGCAAACTTTTGTCTGAAGATATTTATTTCTGCTTGCATCTCTTGGCACTTTCTCTCCAAAGTCTGCACAAAATTCCTCATGGTCAGCACCTTTCTCACTAACAGAATTGTGTCTGTTCTATTCCTGACATCCAGAGCTGCTAACTGTTCTCTAGTATGAGTATTCAAAAAATGGATCATTTTGTTGGCCTCTTCGGGCTTGTTTGCTAATAATGTTCTAGCCTTTTGAGTCTCAAATTAAGCTATCCCAATCAACTCAATTTGGTCGTGAATGGTCTGGATTGCTGTCCATTGATCAGTGATGGACTGTCCAATTTTACTCCACAAAATTGTTTTGATTTCTGTTAGAGTCTTGTGAAGAGTAAGGTCCTTCTCTAGCTGGTTTATTCTTTTCTCCAAGGCTTTTACTTCCCTTGTCTTCTAAGCCACAACCATTTTTGATTTGTCATAATTCACCTCAATCTTGGCTAATTTTTCTTTGGCTTCTTTTAATTCTGCCATTTGCAGTTCCAGAGCTTTTATTTCTTTCATCATTTCCTCCATACTCAGGCTGGCTTCTTGTTCTGTTGCTGCTGTAGTTGTTGTTGTAACTGTTGCTGAAGTTGAGGCTGGAGCTGAGGTACCTGCTGTTGATGTTGGATCAGTAGGAGGGACTACTATGGTGACTGTAGGAGGAGTAGTTTCAAGAGTTAGAGCTGTTTGAGCCGGCTGAGAGGCCAACTCTCCCTGTTTTCCTTACAGTGCTGCCCCCAAGGCTTTCTCTGTTTCTAGCAGTCTTTCATTCATCCTCATGAGCAAACTTACTACATCCTCCTCTTCTTTCTATTGTGCTACTTCTGTGGTTTGAGGATGTATTGTGGCTGATAGCCTGAGTTGTTTTCTGAGGGCTGCTATGTCTTCTTCTTTCTTCTTAATTAAAGCTTGTATACCCTTGCGATCATTGGGATCATGTCCCAGCTCCATAATGATCTCCTCCAATGATTTGATTCTATTGTCCTTGGCTAATGAGGATGCTTTCTCCAATTCTAATTGGGCAGAAGCATTATGAAGCAAATTTTGCAATCTGTGGGCCAATATTGCTTTATCTGCTAAGGTGGAGTACACCATTTCTCCAGTTTGTTTGTGTAACTCAATCTGGTCCATTGGGTGGATGTCTTTAGCAAGGAATTTCATATTGGTTTTGATATAATCAGCAGCTGACTGGGGCTGCTGTACTGTAGGCCTGAAATGACTGAGGGTCATTTTCCCTTCTTGGATATCATAGGCTGCCATTAGCCTCTGTTGATTAGTGGGAGCCATTCTTAGTAATTGGTTATAGAGCTGGAACCTTACCGGCTCATTTTTGGCCTTGACTTCAGTGAATGCCTTCTTGATGTCAGAGCTTTGCTTGCTCTATTGCTTGGTGGATGTAACCTCCACACCTTGTTGTCTCTCTTGCTCCTGCTAAAAGGAACTAGCTGATGTTTCCATACTTGGAGGAATCCGCTGTTCGGTTGTTTCCTCACCCCTTTGGTTGCCTGCTGTCTCCGCTGTAAATTATTCCTCATAGTAGGGGTTTAACCTTTGCCTTTTCTTTCCTTGGTGTTATATGGATGCCCCTGTGGGTGTTTCTTCCTGCCTATCCCTTTTCTTAGCTTTTTCCTCATTGAGAGGAGTTTGTAAGACAGGGATTTCAGGCGCTTTTGCTTGTGTTGAAGGGGCTTGCCCTTGACTTTGTTCTTTTGCTGTATCTAGCCGGTCTGCCATTTTCTCCTTCTACTCTGAATGCTACACCTCCTTGCCTTTAGATGTCCCTACAGGCAGAGCACTTTCTTGGGCAGGTTGTTGGGAAGTTGTGGCAGATGATGTGCCCGCTCCAAGGTGTCGAGGCAATGTGAAAAACACCTGTCCAACAGAGTCTAGGTCAAGTGTCTTTTCAAACTCTTTCATTTCTTTTTCTAATCTCTCTTCTTCAGTAAGTTCTTCAACTAGTGTGCCTTCTATCCACTCTTGTTGATTAGCATATTTTTGAATCTGAGGGATACTATAGTGCACATATCCTGTAAGCTTGTGTTTGACTCTCTTAAAGCTTATGAAATGTTCAGGGTCATATGGTGACCAAAGAAAACTTTGTTTCAGCTTAAGTTTGTCTCTCAGAATAGTGTCAGCTTCCTTCCATGCTTCTTCCCTTTTATTAAAGATAAAAGGGCCCAGTTGGTGCCTTATCTTGAGCTGTGCTTTTTTCCTAGCACCATAGAAATGGGTCAAATCTGAACTACTGAATTGCCGGTAGTATTCCAGGGAAAAGAGTCTCATAGGGACATACTTTGGTAGTTTGTAGGGAGCCAATTGACAGCCATAGATCCTGATCACTATATGGTTTTGGTAAAAATACCAATCACCAATACTGTATTCCTTTGAGAGGTGTAAGATTTTCTGCATTTCAGCAGAGAGCCTGGCAGGAGGAGTTATTGACAACAAACAGGTGGCTGGATATATGAAAAGGTCAATAAACTCACAATATGTATATGGGGAGCTACTAACATGATGGAATACTGAGGACCAAAATATTACAGACCTTCGCTCCCCCTTAGCATCCAATTTTTTAAGGGGAACTGGGAAACTATTAGGTTGATAGTACAACAGCAAATGGTATAAATATGCAGTGTATTTGAACACTCTCTCTCTCTCTAAGTTCATGAATTGCTCATGAATTTTGTTAGCTATATAGGTGGAATAATCATACTTGACAGTAGGAGGCTGTCCTGGAGCAAACATGGACATCAAAGCAGAGACAGTCTCATCCACAATTTCACTTGTTCTGAATCCCAGGATGTAGGAAATCATGTCTATGAGCATTTTTCCAGCCTTAGTAAACTAGGCATGGTGATCGGGAATTTTGTATCTGGAGTAGCAATCTAGTGGCATAAACAGCTTGGAAATTCGGTCAACTTTTGCAGAGCACAACTTCGAGGCTTGATCCAACAAATTTTTCATGGAGAGAGGGACCAAAGGCTACGCTGGCTCGAAGTGCAGCATCTCATTTATAGACTGAGGGGTGATATAAAAGAGGACATTTCCAGAAGGGTCCATCACTGCCCTTTGAGAAGGCTCATAATTAGCACAACATTGATGGATGAGGTCAGGGAAGACATTCACTGAAGGCAGGCAGTATATAGGCATATTAGACTCCCAGATTCTAAATATGTCTGCTTTATTCTTGTGGCTATTCCTTATTTCACAAAAAGCTTGCAGGTGAGGCTTTTGACCCTCCATGTCATCAATCTGGAAATCCCTATCAGCAAGAGGTAAACACTCCAATTGCTTATGTGGTGCATTCAAGGGTGCAATATTCAGGGCCACTGGGGCCTCCATGATTCACTATGTTTATAATTGGATTTTGAGTCCGTGTCTCAACAGGAAACAGAGTACTGATAGTGGGTCTTTAACAGGAATTCTGCAATTTGAGTTTTATATGAAAATGGCTTTACTAAGTAAAACTCAAAGGAAAGACAGAGTCTGCAGAGTTTTTTGAATGAGGAGGCTAAAAATAGTGGAAAGGGCGCTGGTTTTGCTGGTGTTTTTGGTGATTTTGCAGGCCGACATGAGCTCGACTTTAAGTTCAATGGATAATTATTAGAGGGCCACAGAATTAGCAGGTTTTGCCCGAAAACACGGTTAAACAGTGAGTTAGAGTGCAGAGGCTTGCGGGCAACAATGTATTTGAGTCGAATTTAGCTCTCTCGGTGATCTTAACAGAGAAATTACGTAAAAAACAGGGTTTATGGGTGACTGACGGGTAAATACCTGTTTTTACGAGAGTTTGGTGCGAAATGCAGTTGCAGAGTGAGCTGGGGAGGTCGGGTTTGCAGGTTGAACTTGCTTGGGTGGCGAACTGGAGTGTTGGTGCGAGTTGAACGTAATGCCCATGCACATTCGCCGCAACCGATAAAACAGAAATAAACAAAAAACCGTGACTTTCGCGACTTTTGACAAAATTTGGGCCTTTTTGGCGCTTTTTTGGGATGACGTCATCATGACGTAGCTTTGTCGCGTAGCGGGGTACGGGTAATGACATGGTTGATGAGGTGGATGGGTGACAGGGCAGACACGGCAGATGACATAGTGGCGGGGGCGCTGACGCAGGCGCAGATGTGGTGGGTGACATGCACGGTGGGGACAGAAGGCGGTAAATGGTTTCCATCGGACCGCTTTTTGTACGGGGGCGGTTTATGTCAGAGCGGGCCTGATGCAATGGGAATGAGACACGCATCTTGAGGTATGGCAAGAAAACCGCTTTCCATCGGGCGCTAACTCTCGTACATCGGGCAGCTCCGATATCAACACGGGCCGTTGGATCTGGAGGGCGCGATCCAATGGTTGACGGGATGGCGAGTTAACGACGGTTTAAGGTACGAGGCCTACATTAATGTTTGGCCATTAATCATTGTTTGGCGGGGAGTAATCCTTAGGTTAGGGGTTTAATGAATGTGGTTATTTAATTAATCAAATATTAATTAAATCCCATTTTTTGGCGTGGAAAACTATGGTTATTCGTTTAACCGGAGGTTTAAACAAATCCCAGGGTAACAAGTGGTGGGCTGTTATTGGTCCCAAATGGACCAATGACTCCTGAGGAAATAGAATATAGCCATATTAGGCCGAGGCGGGCTATTTACAATATTTTTGGGTTTTTTGTGTATTTTTATACATAATAGGGGAGGGGAAATATAAGCGAGATTTATATAATAAAGTTAGCACATTAATATGAATATGAGGGGAAGCTCTAGGTACATGAAATTGAATCACCTAGGCTTTGGGGTGTTAGGACAAATGAAACTTTACACAAGAAATGTGGCTTTTAGCTCTTAAGCACACCTGCAATTTGACTTAAGTTTTCATGAAAATGGAGTGAAATTAAGAGTTTTTTTAGCAGATCTCAATCTCTTTAAGGGATGTTAGTGAATGATTGTTGTAAGGGAGGAGAGGGGAAGTTAGACATGCAACATCTGATCTGTCATCACACCTCTGCCATGGCACTTGAGATATCCATGAAGTAGATCATGTTGAGAAAGATGACACTGATGATAGACTTGTTTTTGCAACTTCAATCTACTTACCCATTCTACAATTCCTAACATTTTTTCTTCATTTTTGATTGGGTGAACTTGAACTTGCAAACCCTGATTTTTCTCTTTTCTTTTGACTGCCCTCCTATCTGGATCTACCCTTATCTCTTCCAAGGGCTCAGATTAAGCAGTTGAGACCCTTTGCTTCTCTATCTTATCTAGTGATCTGCCAAGCTTGCACTGTTTGGACAGGCCTTCATTCTCCATTCTACAGCAGGAAATTTAAATATGGACTGGCCCAGATTGAGCTTTTGGGCCATCCATCAAGTGTGTTAAGAAACAGTGTTTGCACATTGTGAACTTTGCTTTGCACAAATAAGATAGTAGTGGCATTTTGACTGGCCACTTTCCTGGTTTTTCTTTGGGGTTCATTTTTTTTTTCTTTTGTTGACCAATTCATTCTTCTTGCCCTTTGATTTTTCCTTTAGGGCCTACCCTCTTTACATTTTTTTTTATTTTTGAAAATATGGAACCTTTGCAGCATGGAAAGGATGATCATATTTGGCACTTTCATAGGCAATCATGAGAAATGACACCTATTGGTATAGGAACCTAACACTGGCTCCACTTGGGGATGGATTTTCCAGGTGAAAAGCTAAGAACAGCAGGTCAAATGGCCTTATTTTTAGTTGCTTGCTTTAATCTGAAACACACAACTGAAACACACAGTGAATCTTTGTGGCATGTGTGCACTTCTCATAAGCTGATCTGTACAGAATTACAGCTCTGTTCTTGTTGGTTTCTCTGAGTATTTATCATCATCTTTATAATTCCCAAGTTTTCTTCTTGATCTCTTCTGGTAAATTCAAAATATACACAAAAGGTGGTATAATTCCTTGATTTTTTCCTCAAAATCTGCTGCATCTTATCCCCTATCTAATTGCTGTAATGAACTGCTAAAATAGACACTATTTATGTACAATATATAGTCCTATTATGTTGATCAAAGAGAATCAAAATAATGCTTGAGCATTCGCCCATTGACTGGGCCTTCCTTAGTTTCTATGCCATCCAATCTCTTCAAAAAATAGGTGTTTTTTCCTTGTACAGCCTGAATGATATAGGGTCCCTTCCATAGGAAATCAAATTTGCCATGATTTCCTTTGTCTTCCCTCCTAGAATCCCACCTCAACACTTTGTTTCCTATGAAGAAATCTTTAGCTTTTGTTCTTTTGTCAAAGATCTTCTTGAGTTTATCTTGCAGAACCTGAGTTCTCTGATATACTTCCTCTCTAGTTTGTTGCAAGTGGATAGTTTGATTGATTCTCCTTTGAATATCATTAGGTTCTGCTTGTATTTCTTGCAGCAATTTGATCACAGGGATTCCTAAGGAGGAGGGGAACACAACCTCCAAGCCATATACAAATTCATATGGGCTGGTTCCAATAGATCTTTTGGTGGTCAATCTGTCTGCCCATAGTGCATTTACAAGCTTTTTATGCCAATTCTTTTTATTCTCCTCCAAGACTTTTTTGATGATGTTGATCAGGCTTTTGTTAGAGGATTCAGCTAGGCCATTACCTTGAGGGTAATAGGATATGGAGTGGCCCAAGGTAATGTGGTACTTATGACAAAAATTGATCATTATTTTGGATTTAAAGGCAACAGCATTGTCAGTAATAATCTTCTCCGGACAGCCAAATCTAGACAAGATGTTGGTTTCTAAGAATTGCATGATGATTGAGTCATTTGCTTGCCTACAAGGGATGGCTTCTATCCATTTGGTAAAGTAGTCTGTGGCAGTCAAAATCCACTTGTGTTGGCCATAAGAGGAAGGGTGGATTTCCCCAATGAAGTCTAAACCCCATTGTTGAAATGGTCTTTCAGTTGAAATGGGCCTGAGGGGTAAAGGTAACAGCTTTCTCTTGCCTTCAAAGATCTGGCATTTGTGGCATGAAACTACAAATTTTTTCACATCAGCAAACAGGGAGGGCCAATAAAAACCAGCTCTTAGAATTTTATCAGTTGTTGACTTCCAATACAAGTGTCCTCCGTAGTCCCCTGCATGAAATTCCTTGAGTATTTTGTCAGTTTCATCCTGAATTAGGCAATTCAGCAAAATACCTTCATGGTTTTTCCAAAATAAAACATTGTCTATAATACAAAACTTTGATGCCTTCATTTTCAAGAATCTCTTTTTAGTCTTGGATAACCCTGGAGGAGCTTGCAGGTTTAACAATACAAAACATATATCAGCATACCAAGGTGATTGTAAAAAGGCTTGATTGATCTGTGGAGTTGCCATCTCCTGTTCGTTATCCAGTTCATTGATGTCAAGAACTTGAAAATTGGTTTCAGTCATTAATTTAGCTAACCCTTGTCCTTTTATGAGTTTTGTAGGCTTGATTTCAATGTCATACTCTAAAATGTTAGCTATCCATTTGCCCCTTTTACCTTCAATTCCTTCTTGAGTTAGAATATCTTTGACCACGGCATTTGGGACATAAGCAATGACATGTGAATACAAGATATAAACTCTGAAATCCTTGATGGCTTTTGTTATAGCTCCAAATCTCACTCTTATGGTTTGTGATGCTGCACTTATGGCCTAGGGCAACCCCTCCTTCCAGACCTGGTCCAAAAATTTAAAAAACAGTGTTTTATTCCCTATACGCGACTTTGCCCTGTGTTAAACGCGTGTACACGCGGGTCTGTTATACCCAACCCGCGTGTATCTATTAAAACACTTAAAAAAATATTAAATTCCTCTTTTTCGGGCGGAGATCGCGGGTTTACCTGCTGGATCACCTGTTAGTGCCCGTGGCCCAACTGTTCCCAACCAACTCCTAACTAAAAAACTACTTTGGAGAGGGTATAAAAAGACATCAAAGGGAAGGCCAAAGGAGGAGAGAGAGGAGAGCAAGATTATTATGCTGAGATTTTTCCCTTAGACCAGGTCTGAAGTCCTTGGTGCATTCTGCACTTCCCCCATTGTGCATAGGAAACCCTTGTTTCCATGTGTATTGGTGATCATTCATCCTTGACATCATCATTGAGTAAGACTTGGAAGGAGCTCTTGTTGGAGGCTTGAGGCTGGAACGAATCCGGGAGGAAGCTTGCTTGGAGCCTGCTGAAGGTGTTCAGGTGATATCTTTCCGATATATGTACTTTATTTGCCTTTATATATAAAGAAACACGTCTTTGTTCCCGAATAATCTTTCTTTATGCTTATGAGATTCTTGTGTCGAATTCTTATGAAAGTGGTTACTTAAAGATTTTTTATAACTAACTTTATAGCATGAAGATGATTTATATATAAGTATTTGCACTTGTACTGTTGTGTTCTTTGATTTGTTTGTCTTGCAGGTCAAAGAAAGAAGAAGGGAACTCCAAGAAGGGTTTGGACCCTTAAGGTCTTCTCGAACGTAGGACCTTAGGTACGTGCCCTTAACGTTAGCATTTGCTTAAAAGTAAAATGATGGCTGTGTGTGTGTGTTTCTTTGAATAAGCAATTTTCAGTCTGGTAGAGTCTTAGCCCAAAGGACCCTAGGGGTACTTTCCCTTCAACCAGCTTTTACAAGAGCATAGGCCTATTTCTCCATGATTTGATATTTGAGTGGAGCATCTCTAAGTGATCTGTTGAAGAAAGCGATAGGCTTCTCACATCCTTGGTCATCCTTTTGTAGTAGGACAGCAGCAATAGTATGCTAAGATGCAAAGGAAAAAATTATGAAATCTCTATCAAACTTGGGGCTTGTGAGAATAGGTGTTTTACTCAAAGCCATTTTGATTTCCTCAAAGGATTGTTTAGCTTCTGTTGTCCATTTGACTTTAGAATCTTTCTTCAGCATATTATTCAACAGTCTTATTAGCTCGGCCAAATTGGGAATGAACCTCCTTAGGAAATTGATCTTTCCTAAAAAATCTTGCAGTTCTTTGATGTTTCTTGGGTGAGGCACTTGGAGGATAGCTTGTATTCTGTGTGGGTCAATTCTAATGCCATATTTTGAGATTATGTGACCTAGGAGTTTGCCTTCTTCTAGGACAAACAGTGATTTCTTTGGGTTCAATGATATGCCATATTTTCTGCAAATTAGGAAAACTTGCCTCAAATGTTCTAGATGTTCTTGGTCTGATTTTGAAAAAGTAGTGAGGTCATCCAGGTATATGACTAAGAAATCATGGATCTCCTTGGAAAAGGCTATGTCCATCGCTCGTTGAAATGTGGCCCCTGCATTTTTTAGTCCAAAAGGCATTTTCACATATTTGAAGGTTCCCAAAGGTGTTGTAAAGGCAGTTTTATCTTGATCATCCAGGTGGACCAAAACCTGATTGAATCTTGAAAATCCATCTAACAGTGAGATCTTAGAAGCTCCCACTACCCTCTGTAAAATATGATCCATCTTAGGTAAGGGGTAGTGGTCCTTGAGAGAGACTTTATTCAAATTTCTTAAGTCAACACACAGTCTTATCTCTCCCGTTTTCTTTCTAGTAGGCACTAGATTTGAAATCCACTCTGAGAACCTGATTGGTGCAATTATTCCATCTTCATACATTCGTTTAATTTCCTTTTCAATAAGGAGAAGGAGGACAGGACTCACCCTTCTGACCTTTTGTTTAAAAGGTTTTTGATTCTCTTTCAAGGGTATAGTATGTTGGATGACATAAGTATCATAGGACTTCAGGTCCTCATAGCTCCAGGCAAAGACATCTTGGAACTCTTTAAACAAATCAATGTATTTCAACTTTTGATCAAAAGGTAATGATTTGGAGAGTTTTATCATTTTGGGATTTTCTGCGGTTCCAATATTGCAGTCCTCAATTTCTGCATTTAGTGGTTGCATTTTTGGCTTTCTTGGAATATCATTTGAATCAAATATATCCTCCAAAGGAGTTAGGCCTGTGGGTAGAAAATTATCCTTTAGTTCAATTACTTCAGATTCTCCCTCAATCAATTCATCAAGGTCCATTTGCTTTAGCTCTTGTAAATTTTTGTCATCAAAAGTTGTTGGATGCATAATTAAATTTGCTGTTTCAGCTGAGACACTTTGCTCATTTTTGTCTATTTGTTGTTGATCATCAGCGGTGCTTGTGTCAATGTTTATGCTTGAGAATTCCTCTTTCAAAGTCAGGAAATTATTTATTTGTGTATCATTTTCAAACACCTGCCAATTTTTTTACATTATCTGGGACAACAGGTTTGTGTTTGATTTCAACAGTGAAGTGGTGGTTGGGCTCAAATGGTAGCTTGCAAGTGCTGGCGAAAGTGGCCAAACTATGTGCATATAAATTGTGCTTTCTTGGAATTTTGGTGAGCTGAGATTTTGAGAAGGTGTTAAGTATTTCAATGGCTTCCCCTCTATAAGCTCTTAACCTAAGATCATTTGTAACAAAGTTTCCCTTCATCTGTTGGATAATCAAATCTGAGTCCCCTAGAATTGAAATCTTGGTTGCCCCTAGACCTCTAATCAGTTTGAGTCCTAACAAAAGGGCTTCATGCTTAGCCATATTGTTTGTACATCTGAAATTTAGCCTATATGCATGCCCTTGAGCATGGTCATTTTGCATGTTGTGTATCCAGACCCCTGCCCCTGCTCCTAATTTGTTCACTAACCCGTCAAATTCTAAGTACCACAAGATTTCTTGGTTGTGACTAGTCTTAGGAGTTTTGGAACCTTGTTCAGTGGGAAAATTTGGCTTTTGTAACTCATATGCTATGTCATGTTCATTTGTTGTATCAATCACATCAAGAATTTTTTGATCTCGGGCACTAGATTGTTCATTTATGCTTTTTTTTGTGTTGTTTCTAGGAGTTTGACATCAGTTTTGAGACACATCTCAGCATTGTATAGAATGAATGAATCCATATCGGAATGCATAGAATAGATGGGGAAGTTTTGGGGTTTCTCTTGACTTCTAACCACATATTTCATCAGTGTTTCCCGGTACAATCTCTTTGGCTAGCCAAAGACTGAAATAGTGGCATAGGACATGTCTAGTTGCAGAGACCCTTGGAGTTTTGCACCCCAAGATCTGGATAAAAGCGTACCATACTTCGGTGGGATATCGGCTACCGCCACATCCATCAAGATTGTCTTGGCGAGGCATTGTACTAGAGATACACACAAATCTTTTATTAGGCCTAGAGACCTGACCTGGCTGGATTCAAATGAGAACAAGTCTTTGTATGGCCTTGTGATATCTAGGTCCAATCTTTCCATCACAAATTTAGGCATCAGGTTATGGGAAGCTCCTGAATCAAACATTGCATTATGCAACACTTTGTCATGAATGTTTAAGCTTACATAGAATGGAGGAACCCCTCCATCTACTATTTTACCATTGACTTTAGGACCAAAAATGAGTTCTGGTTGGTCATCTAAAACATTGACTGCATCCCTATTCTCTGGTATTTGGAGTGACCTGTTGCTTTGTTCCCTATACACTTCATGTTTAGCCAATTCAGACAAAGGAATAGCTATTTTAAGCTTGCCTATTTATGTTTCTAAGTTAAAAGGTTTTTCCACTTGAATTTATGTATTGTGGATAGCAAGCTTTTCCTTTTCTGTTGTATTTTCAGTGACCTTCTCTTCATCATGAGTGTTGTTTTGAGCTAAAACTGTTTTAAAATTATTTTTAGGCGGGAATTTTAGATTTTCTTTTGAGGGAAGGGATGTGGATGGTTGCATCTTTGAGGGCTGTACATCTGATATGTCCTGCACAGTGGCTTCCTTAGGGTTGGGATCTATTCTAGCAGGGAGTTCTGTCAGGGCAGCTTTATCTTTTGTTTTCTTTGGCTACTTGGTATCTTTTAGCTTGGAAGGTTCAGGCACGTCTATGGTTCTGCTTCTTAATTTGTATTGTTTATGCACCTCATAGACCACCGCATCATACCCTTCTCTGAAATCAAATGACTCTCTGGAATTGGTTTGAAATTGATTGAAATTATGGGCCTCTTGGTCATCTTGGGTTAGAAATATTTGTTGCTCACTATTTAACCCCATTAGGTTGATTTGGGTGTCCTCTATAGGCTCACTAGAGGTTGAGGCTTCGACATAGTTCTCTTGAAATGGAGGTCTAATATTCTGATCAGGGCCGGCCCTTCCAACATTTGGATTTTGATTTTTTATAAAGTTTTGGTTTCTTGCAGTGTTACTTGGTTGACCTTCCCAAGATGATTTCCTTTCAATAGTTTCCAATTTATCTCCAAGTCTATCCATACCTTTGATGATTGCATCTAGTTTTTGTTCAAAGGCTGAAGGCTCTTCTTTGAAAGTTGTTCTTCTTTCAGCTCTTGCCCAATTTCGTTTAGCAATCAGGTTTGCCTCCACACTAACAGCTATATTCTGCATGTCTACTAAGCTTGGAGGGGCTCTTTCCCTCAACTGATATGCCATGTCAGTGTCAAATCCATCAGGGAATTTGATTAAGGCTAAGTCAGGTGGAGGTCTAAGGTTCTGAGGAATAGCATTATAGACATTATTGAACCTGGCACAATAGTCTTGGATGGTTTCTTGTGGGCCTCTTTTCAAATTGTCATATTCTGTTAAAATGTGCAAAGGGTCTTTCTTCTTTTCCCATCTGTTTAAAAAGGATTGATAAAGGGCATCTAGATTAGCTATAGAATTTGGAGCAAGTGCTCTAAACCAAGTCCTTACATCACCAGTTAGACTTTGGACAAAGATCTTCATTCTTACATCATCATCATCAATTTCATAATTCTCAAAATAATCTTGCATTTTCTTAGTGTGTTGTTGGGCTGTATAGGAGCCAGTACCATCAAAATATGTGATTTTGCTCTAATAATCCTGAGGCATAGCCCCTGGATTTCCAGACAACTGCAGAGGAGCATATCTATTTGCCATATTTACAGGGATAAATGGGACAACAGGAAGAAATAAGACAGCTGGAACAGCAGGGACAGCAGTGGAAATATGTGCAGTGGATGGGGGAGTGGAGAGGATACTTTGAGGTGTGGATGAAGAACTAGGAGAGGTTGTAGAAAGGACTGCTACTCTCCCAAGAGTAAGCTCAGATTTTGTAAGATTTTGCTGAAGTATATCAAGGTGTAAATCAGCAGATTTTTCTAGTTTTTCTTGTTTTCTAAGGGTCTTAGAGATCAAGTTAGGATTTTCAAAAATAGTTGGAGGATTTGGATCAGGATTTGACCTGGTGTAACGAGTTTTCTTCTTTGGAGCCAGCTTCTAAATCTATTTTTGGTATTTTTTGGAAATGTTTAGAGATCACAGTTTTTTGACAATATTCTACAGGAAGTTCTTTGAAATATAGGAGGCCTTGGGCTTTCCTTTGAATATGTTGAAACAGGGAAACTGATCAAATCTTTGGGACAACTGTTTAAGGCCTAAAACTAGACTGGAGATTGACTGAAGCAGCTTTTATTTACTCCTGTAAATGCACAGCAAGAACAGTTTCAAAGGCTACCTGGCTCACTTTAGGCTCCATCTGTAGCTTTAGAAAATATACAGCAGTAACAAACAGTCATTCAGATCCCCAGTGGAGTCGCCAATGATGTTATCACTCAGGTTGTTCCCCAGGAAAGATCTAATGGGGGAATACGGCCGAGGTAACCACTAACCAATCTTTTAACTGCAGATTCTAGCCAATCTGCAACCAAAGAGGGCTCTCTCTTTATAATTTAGATTTGTTTGTTATATGTTAGGCTAGTTATGAAGCATAAGTTTTGTTTGGTGTCTGGGAGATGACGTTCAGTAGAGCAGGGCTGTAATGTTAGAGAAGTTCAGACCATTGGGTTGATGGAGTCTAATGGAAATAAACCTTTGGGTATGGTATCTTTGGCAATAGGAAAACTACAAAGCAAGATAGTTAAACACAGAAACAATTTACAAGTTGGAATAAGATGAAATGAAGTCAAGGAATGAAAGGAAATCAAGAATCTTTCATTATGATAACATAGGGAAGTTGTATAAACATTATCAGGGAGCAGTTAAGAATTCCTCGATGATATTTAGAGTGGAAGAACCAGGGAGACAAGAGCAGTCAAGAATTCTTGCCTACACTAGTCCTGTAGAAAACATAAGAAATCATAGGAATTGAACACAGCGTACAACAAAGTAAATTCTGTGTTATTATTTTTTTTCTGTAACTTAGAGCATGATATTTAGATGGTAAATAAAACGGAGATGCAGTAACACAAGAGTAGAGAAGACATATTGATCCATGCATTAATACGAGAATTCTACAATATATCCTTCTGCCATTGATTCCGTAACCAGCAAATTCACCAGCAAGACATTCCAGCAATCTTTTATTTCAGAAGAGTTCTCAAAACATACAGTGCAGGTCCAGAATGATATTCACCTGCCAACAACAATACATATCTTGGGAAAGTATTTATAAAAGAGTTTACAAAATATCCCGTAGGAAGAAATATCAGGTAATAAATTCATCGATCTACTCTGGCAAAGGCAATAACTGATGTGGAAAAAACCATGCAAAAATGAATGGAGTAAATATGTTGTACTGGTCGGCTTAGGTCTTCCGCTGTTGTTGACTTTTTGGCTTAAGTAGTCGGCTGATAGCCGTTTCTTTGATTTACGTCCTTGATGTGCTGTCATTTGCCACCTGTGCCTGAGTTTGTCTCAACACTTTTCGGCACGAATTCCTTCCTTTATCGCTTTGATTTTCTGATAGGTGACTTCTGTATTTAAATTTGCTATTATGTAGTAGATCAAAAAAGAGTATTTGAATTACCTTGGCAAAATCTCAAGCATTCTCTCCCACCATTGATCTATAAGAAGTTGGTATCTCTGTAGCTTAATCAATGTTTCATCGGCTTCAACGTATGTGTAGTAATTTGGCTGGACCTCAAAAAGATGATTTATTTCATGTTCAATATAAAACAAATTTTCCAATTTGTCATACAAAACCTGTCCAGAGGGAGGTGCTGTCTCTTCTATGCTGTTTGATGATGCTGTGATTTGATTTGTGATATAGGTATTTACCCTTCGAGCATACTGTTCATGTGTTAATAGCCTTCCACTGCTGGTGAGTAAGCTGCGCAACACCTTGCTCTGCAACACTGCAAACTTTTGTCGGAAGATATTTATTTCTGCTTACATCTCTTGGCACTTTCTCTCCAAAGTCTGCACAAAATTCCTCATGGTCAGCACCTTTTTCACTAACAGAATTGTGTCTGTTTTGTTCCTGACATCCAGAGCTGCTAACTGTTCTCTAGTATGAGTATTCAAAAAATGGATCATTTTGTTGGAATCTTCGGGCTTGTTTGCCAATAATGTTCTGGCCTTTTGAGTCTCAAATTGAGCTATCCCAATCAACTCAATCTAGTCGTGAATGGTCTGGATTGTTGTCCATTGATCAGTGATGGACTGTCCAATTTTACTCCACAAAATTGTTTTGATTTCTATTAGAGTCTTGTGAAGAGAAAGGTCCTTCTCCAACTCCTTTATTCTTTTCTCCAAGGCCTTTACTTCCCTTGTCTTCTCAGCCACAACCATTTTTGATTTGTCATAATTCACCTCAATCTTGGCTAATTTTTCTTTGGCTTCTTTTAATTTTGCCATTTGCAGTTCCAAAGCTTTTATTTCTTTCATCATTTCCTCCATACTCAGGCTGGCTTCTTGTTCTGTTGCTGCTGTAGTTGCTACTGTAACTGTTGCTCAAGTTGAGTCTGGAGCTGAGGTACCTGCTGTTGATGTTGGATCAGTAGGAGGGACTACTGTGGTGACTGTAGGAGGAGCAGTTTCAAGAGTTAGAGCTGTTTGAGCCGGCTGAGAGGCCAACTCTCCCTGTTTTCCTTGCAGTGCTACCCCCAAGGCTTTCTCTGTTTCTAGCAGTCTTTCATTCATCCTCATGAGCAAACTTACTACATCCTCCTCTTCTTTCTACTGTGCTACTTCTGTGGTTTGAGGATGTATTGTGGCTGACAGCCTGAGTTGTTTTCTGAGGGCTGCTATGTCTTCTTCTTTCTTCTTAATTAAAGCTTGTACGCCCTTGGGATCATTGGGATCATGTCCCAGCTCCATAATGATCTCCTCCAATGATTTGATTCTATTGTCCTTGGCTAATGAGGATGCTTTCTCCAATTCTAATTGGGCAGAAGTATTATGAAGTGAATTTTGCAATCTGTGGGCCAATATTGCTTTATCTGCTAAGGTGGAGTACACCATTTCTCCAGTTTGTTTGTGTAACTCAATCTGGTCCATTGGGTGGATGTCTTTAGCAAGGACTTCCAGATTGGTTATGATATAATCAGCAGCTGACTGGGGCTGTTGTACTGTAGGCCTGAAATGACTGAGGGTCATTTTCCCTTCTTGGATATCATAGGCTGCCATTAGCCTCTGTTGATTAGTGGGAGCCATTCTTAGTAATTGGTTATAGAGCTAGAACCTTACCGGCTCATTTCTGGCCTTGACTTCAGTGAATGCCTTCTTGATGTTAGAGCCTTGCTTGCTCTGTTTCTTGGTGGATGTAACCTCCACACCTTGTTGTCTCTCTTGCTCCTGCTGAAAGGAACTAGCTGATGTTTCCATACTTGGAGGAATCCGTTGTTCGGTTGTTTCCTCACCCCTTTGGTTGCCTGTTGTCTCCTCTGTAAATTCTTCCTCAGAGTAGGGGTTTAACCTTTGCCTTTTCTCTCCTTGATGTTCTTTGGATGCCCCTGTGGGTGTTTCTTCCTGCCTCTCCCTTTTCTTAGCTCTTTCCTCATTGAAAGGAGTTTGTAAGACAGGGATTTCAGACGCTTTTGCTTGTGTTGAAGGGGCTTGCCCTTGACTTTGTTTTTTTGCTGTATCTGGCCGGTCTGCCATTGTCTCCTGCTGCTCTGAATGCTACACCTCCTTACCTTTAGATGTCCCTGCAGGTGGAGCACTTTCTTGGGCAGGTTGTTGGGAAGTTGTGGCAGATGATGTGCCCGCTCCAAGGTGTCGAGGCAATGTGAAAAACACCTGTCCAACAGAGTCTAGGTCAAGTGTCTTTTCAAATTCTTTCATTTCTTTTTCTAATCTCTCTTCTTCAGTAAGTTCTTCAACTAGTGTGCCTTCTATCCACTCCTGTTGATTAGCATATTGTTCAATCTGAGGGATACTATAGTGCACATATCTTGTAAGCTTGTGTTTGACTCTCCTAAAGCTTATGAAATGTTCAGGGTCATATGATGACCAAAGAAAACTTTGTTTTAGCTTAAGTTTGTCTCTCAGAATAGTGTCAGCTTCCTTCCATGCTTCTTCTCTTTTATTAAAGATAAAAGGGCCCAGTTGGTGCCTTATCTTGAGCTGTGCTTTTTTCCTACCACCATAGAAATGGGTCAAATCTGAACTACTAAATTGCTGGTAGTATTCCAGGGCAAAGAGTCTCATAGGGACATACTTTGGCAGTTTGTAGGGAGCCAATTGACAGCCATAGATCCTGATCATTGTATGGTTTTGGTAAAAATACCAATCACCAATACTGTATTCCTTTGAGAGGTGTAAGATTTTCTGCATTTCAGCAGAGAGCCTGGCAAGAGGACTTATTGACAACAAACAGGTGGCTGGATATATGAAAAGGTCAATAAACTCACAATATGTATATGGGGAGCTAGTAACATGATGGAATACTGAGGACCAAAATATTACAGACCTTCGCTCCCCCTTAGCATCCAATTTTTTGAGGGGAACTAGGAAACTATTAGGTTGATAGTACAACAGCAAATTGTATATATATGCAGTGTATTTGAACACTCTCTCTCTCTCTAAGTTCATGAACTGCTCGTGAATTTTGTTAGCTATATAGGTGGCATAATCATACTTGACAGCAAGAGGCTGTCCTGGAGCAAACATGGACATCAAAGCAAAGACAGTCTCATCCACAATTTCACTTGTTCTGAACCCCAAGATGTAGGAAATCATGTCTATGAGAATTTTTCCAGCTTCAGTAAACCAGGAATGGTGATAGGGAATTTTGTATCTGGAGTAGCAATCTGGTGGCATAAACAGCTTTGAAATTCGGTCAACTTCTGCAGAGGATAACTTCCAGGCTTGATCCAGCAATTTTTTCATGGAGAGAGGGACCAAAGGCTGCGCTGGCTCGAAGTGCAGCATCTCATTTATAGACTGAGGGGTGATATAAAAGAGGACATTTCCAGAAGGGTCCATCACTGCCATTTGAGAAGGCTCATAATTAGCACAACATTGATGGATGAGGTCAGGGAAGACATTCACTGAAAGCAGGTAGTATATAGGCATATTAGACTCCCAGATTCTAAATATGTCAGCTTTGTTCTTGTGGCTATTCCTTATTTCACAAAAAGCTTGCAGGTGAGGCTTTTGACCCTCCATGTCAACAATATGGAATTCCCTATCAGCAAGAGGTAACCACTCCAACTACTTATGTGGTGCATTCAAGGGTGCAATATTCAGGGCCACTGGAGCCTCCATGATTCACTGTGTTTATAATTGGGTTTTGAGTCTGTGTCTCAACAGGAAACATAGTACTGACAGTGGGTCTTTAACAGGAATTCTGCAATTTGAGTTTTATATGAAAATGGCTTTACTGAGTAAAACTCAAAGGAAAGACAGAGTCTGCAGAGTTTTTTGAATGAGGAGGCTAAATATAGTGGAAAGGGCACTGGTTTTGCAGGTGTTTTTGGTGATTTTGCAGGCCGACATGAGCTCGACTTTAAGTTCAATGGACAATTTATCAGAGGGACACAGAATTAGTAGGTTTTGCCTGAAAACATGGTTAAACAGTGAGTTAGAGCTCAGTGGCTTCCGGGCAACAGTGTATTTGAGTCGAATTTAGCTCTCTCGGTGATCTTAACAGAGAAATTACATGAAAAACAGGGTTTATGGGTGGCTGACGGGTAAATACCTGTTTTTATGAGAGTTTGGTGCGAAATGTAGTTGCAGATGGAGCCGAGGAGGTCAGTTTGTAGGTTGAAGTTGCTTGGGTGGTGAACTGGAGTGTTTGTGCGAGTTGAACGTAATGCCCATGCATAGTCGTCGCAACCGATAAAACAGAAATAAACAAAAAACCATGATTTTCGCGACTTTTGACAAAATTTGGGCCTTTTTGGCACTTTTTTGGGATGACGTCATCATGACGTAGCTTTGTCGCGTAGCGGGGTACAGGTAATGACGTGGTTGATGAGGTGGATGGGTGACAGGGCAGACACGGCGGATGACATAGTGGCGGGGGCGCTGACGCAGGCGCAGACGTGGTGGGTGACGTGCGCGGTGGGGACAGAAGGCGGTAAATGGTTTCCATCGGACCGCTTTTGGTACGGGGGCGGTTTATGTCAGAGCGGGCCCGATGCAATGGGAATGAGACACGCGTCCCGGGGTACGGCGGGAAAACCGCTTTCCATCAGGCGCTAACTCTCGTACACCGGGGCGGCTCCGATATCAACGCGGGCCGTTGGATCTGGAGGGCGCGATCCAACGGTTGACGGGATGGCGAGTTAATGGCAGTTTAAGGTACGGGGCCCGCATTAATGTTTGGCCATTAATCATTGTTTGGTTGGGATTAATCCTTAGGTTAGGGGTTTAATGAATGTGGTTATTTAATTAATCAAATATTAATTAAATCCCATTTTTTGGCGCGGCAAACTATGGTTATTCATTTAACCGGAGGTTTAAACAAATCCTAGGGTAACAAGTGGTGGGCTATTATTGGTCCCAAATGGACCAATGACTCCTGAGGAAATATAATATAGCCATATTAGGCTGGGGCGGGCTATTTACAATATTTTTGGGTTTTTTGTGTATTTTTATACCTAATAGGGGAGGGGAAATATAAGCGGGATTTATATAATAAAGTTAGAAAATTAATATGAATATGAGGGGAAGTGCTAGGTACATGAAATTGAATCACTTAGGATTTGGGGTGTTAGGACAAATGAAACTTTACACAAGAAATGTGGCTTTTAGCTCTTAAGTAAACCTGCAATTTGACTTAAGTTTTCATGAAAATGGAGTGAAATTAAGAGTTTTTTGAGCAGATCTCAATCTCTTTAAGGGATATTAGTGAATGATTGTTGTAAGGGAGGAGAGGGGAAGTTAGACATGCAACATCTAATCTATCATCACACCTCTACCATGGCACTTGAGATATCCATGAAGTAGATCATGTTGAGAAAGATGACACTGATGATAGACTTGTTTCTACAACTTCAATCTACTTACCCATTCTACAATTCCTAACATTTTTTCTTCATTTTTGATTGGGTGCACTTGAACTAGAAAACCCTGATTTTGCTCTTTTCTTTTGACTGCCCTCCTATCTGGATCTACCCTTATCTCTTCCAAGGGCTCAGATTAAGCAGTTGAGACCCTTTGCTTCTCTATCTTATCTAGTGATCTGCCAAGCTTGAACTATTTGGACAGACCTTCATTCTCCATTCTACAGCAGGAAATTTAAATATGGACTGGCCCAGATTGAACTGTTGGGCCATCCATCAAGTGTGTTAAGAAACAGTGCTTGCACATTGTGAACTTTCTTTGCACAAATAAGATAGTAGTGGCATTTTGACTGGCCACTTTCCTGGTCTTTCTTTGGGGTTCATTTTCTTTTTCTTTTGTTGACCAATTCATTCTTCTTGCCCTTTGATTTTTCCTTTAGGGCCTACCCTCTTTACATTTTTTAATTTTTTGATTTTTGAAAATATGGAACCTTTGCAGCATGGAAAGGATGATCATATTTGGCACTTCCATAGGCAATCATGAGAAATGACACCTATTGGTATAGGAACCTAACAGTAACCTAAGAGGAATGTCATCTATGCTAGTCTCTGGAATGTCTACTGTCAAGCACTCTAGATGACTCTCCAATTCGGCCAAGGTCTTTGTAGATGGGTCCTGTGGGGCTAGTGCTGTGGCAGATGGGTGTCTTCTCTCATAGGGCTGAAGAGCGGCTGGTTGCCGTGGACCCACATCTACATTTAAAACTTTTTACTATCAGTTTTGGACGATTTAAGAAACAAAAAAAAACAAATAGTTAAAAATTTAGAAAATGTTGAAAATGATTTTACTTGAATCATCCCATTGCTCTCCTAGTGGAAGAGCCATGTCTGGATCACCACGATAATCCATCCTAGCATATGGAAAATCCTGAATCACGAAAATTTGGTTTTCCAACCAATGAAAATACTCTGGTGGAAATCGGACAACCTCTGTACCCTCCTCAGGATGATGGGCCATCACCGCAACCCAACGCATAATCCTAGGCTCCTGAGGAAGTCCATCTTCAACGGAAAGCTACTGTGGGATCAACATCGGAACCCTCTCTAGACCAAAGCTGACAACTAGGAAACCATATCCAAAGCTTTTTAGTTCCCCGTTCTTTGCTCTAGTCAGTTGGCCTTTTACATTCGCCAACACAGCCTCGCACCAGTTGAAGATGGTGCCACGGTAGAAGTCTACTACCATTCGCATCTGGGATCCGGTAGCTATATGCAATGTTGCGCTCCCGCAAAGTCTGGTGACAATAAATGCAATCACTTTAAGTTCAGGACGGGAGATGGTTTTAACATCTATCCCTTTGTCGTTTGATTGGTCATTACAAAACTCTAGTCGGAGACTAGCGATGGACTGGCCACCTGGCCTAGTCCCGAATAGAGATAATCTTTCACCTCTCTTGGGCAAACCAGTCAAGAAGTACATGTCCTCTAGCTCGATTTCGATCTGGTGGCCACCAATAATGAAACATTGGTCCTGTATACTCCACCTATCCACCAGCCATTGCAAAAAGTCTACCTGAGCCCTCATGCCGGGTATGGCCCAGAATTTAAATAGTCTGCATGCTTTTAATGCCTGTATTGAAGGTGGATGAAGTAATGCGGCTAGGTCCACATCTTCGTGCTCCCGTTCCCGCCAAACGAGCATTTTGTATATCCTACATTGCACAAGAAGCGGATTAGAATATTTTAGTTCAAAATTTTTTGGGTGGAAATGGAAAAAATTGAAGTTTTAAAATGTATTCGGTGGGGTCCGCACCCACTAGTTAGCAACAGTGTGTAGGTTCGCACTCTTCCTTAAGAGTAGGTGCGGGACCCCGACCTTTTCCTTTGTACGAAAAAGTCAGGGTTCGTAGGGGCCGCATGTTGCAGTTGCGGACCCCCGCGGGTGGAATTTTGATCAAAATTTTCCCTAAAAAATCAATTTAAAGCCCTAAAACCAAAATTTAAAGGGTTGAAATACAAGATTGAGATGATGTGGATTACCTGGAGCTGACGGTTTTCGATTCCAACGGTCGGATTTTCCGCAATCTTCACAGGAAGTTTCTTACCCAAAAGCTCTTTTTTCTTACTCTGAAGTCAAACGGTAAAAATGAATTTACAAAAGCCCTTTTTATAAGCTTTTTTGAATAAATAAATTTTTAATTTGTTTATTTTTCACTTTGAAAAGGTAACTTTTTAATGGCTTTTTATTTATTTTAAACAGGTATGAGTAATCTTTTGAGTTTTTGTGCAGAATACTGGATTTTTAGGGATAAGTGATTATTTTCAACAAAAAACATTGGATTCATCTTTACACTCTTTTCTGACTCGTAAAATATGAAAAGATTGCCGAGTTTTTCTTTTTGAACTCGTTAAAACGGAATTAAAAAGACGGTCCACTTACATCTCTTTTCTGACCGTGTAAACATGAAAAGATTGCCGGAATTTTGTCGTTTCAAGTTCGATATTGGTAATAAAATGACGTGGCTTTGATCTCTTTTTTACTTTTTCGGATCAGGACCACTAATTATGAAAAGTACTCCTTGATCGTAATGGTCAAGCGGTTCTCTCAAGTATTATTTTATACTTTTTCAAGCTTGGGAGACATAAATTTACGAAAAAGGACAACCATGGAGTTTCCTTAAGTTTTTCTTCTGACTCCCTAAAATTGAAAAACACCGAGTTTCTCCTATACTGGACTCATTAAAATTTCACAGTAAAGGACCTGTTCAATTTCAAACAGGAACGGACCACTCCTTCTTAGGGTTCAAATTTTAAACTAAGATGGACTCATCTGAAGGATGAGCTTATAACCAAGCAAATGTTATCCTCCTCAAGCTTGCTAAAAATAAAGAGGTACTTGCCAGAAATGGTGGGGGAAAAGAGAGAAAAATGAACCTGTTTTTCATACTTTGTGTTTAGAAAAGTAGTCAATCACTCTTGAACATGACAATTTTTGTTCACCTGGGTTGGGAAATCCTTTGCCTAACAATTAATCAAACCATATTGAAAGTATTCAGCCAGTTTTTGGGTATTAGCTTTGGGTCAATTGTCACCAAACCATCTACAGTGTCGTTATGTGTTCAAGAGGTCAGTGCAAATAAACCATTCATATGTAAAATATCTGTCATCCATTTTGACCATCCCTGAGTTAGTCCTTGCTGAAAATATTTCTTCAAACTTGATCTATGATTTCGTGTTGTGGGCTTGCCTACGACGGATCGCTTTTTATCGACTTCAACTCATTATCTAGAAAGATCATCTAGAAATCGTCAGTACCTTGGAATCTGCATGCCTCAATGGTAGGTTTCTCGCCTTCGACGACAGGTTGCATCATTGACCTTCGATCAAAGGATTCCATGACATGTTCGACATCAACTCATTTATTCACATTTCATGGATTGTACTGAGTACTTTAAGAGCCATTGACATTACTGGTGGTTTCTCTCACACTTGTTAATAGTTTACATCATTGACTAGTAATCAAGTGGTTTCTACCATGTTCGACTTCGACACATTCATTCGCATGGATAGAATCGTACTAGTTCGGGAAGCGGAAATCAAGACCCTGGATCTAGTTTCCACCATCCAGGCTGCGAGGAATTTTTTTATTCATTATACAGTGGACTATTCATAAACAGATGGCTGCACCCATACTGTGCCTACATATGTCTATACTTGTGATGTATTACAAAATCATTCCTGTATTATAGCAGTTTAGTTAGTTCTTAGTCAGTTTTAATCTAAGTATGGGAATGCCTACCTTAGCGATGATATCTTCATATATATATATATATATATATATATATATATTGTATTGAATGTTTTTACAGGGTCTGACCAGGGTATCCACAGGAAGATCCTTGAAATGATAAAGTACTTCACTCTTCATTAATGATAAATATTATCCTCATCTATTACAGACTTCGCACTTTAGGGGGAAATCTATTGCACAAAAAATTGTCACCATGACTTTCTGCAATCCGTGTGAGTCTATCACCACTCATACATACCTCCTTTGCAAGTCTTAAGCCTCAGCTCTTCATGTCAAGCCTTGAAAATGAGAGAAAACCCTTAAAATTATTTAAAACTCTGGTTCCGCACTTTCTCTTAGTATTACCCGCGGTCCCGCACCTAATTGTCATGTTCCCTGCGTACCTAACCGCTCTGTATCTATGTAATGGGTGCAGACCCCTGTAAAAGTAAAAAAGGCACAAGTTTATTCTTAAAAACTCACTTTGAGTCATTTCTGGATGCTTCTAGAAGGAATCCTGAGGTGGCAAATTCGCTCCTCCATGGTTCATGCATCCCATACCTAAAGGAGATAACCCCTTAATGTGAGGAGCTTATCCCTTTGAAGGAGGACTCTATCCCTTCATAGGTGGACTTGCAACTTCCTTCCTTTGCACTATAAAATGAGGCATTAGGTTGGTTGTAGAAGAGGTTGAAAGCTGAAGATTTTTTAGGATAAATGCTGCTGAAACTTAGTCTTTCTTATTGAGATTTTGAGAGGAGAGATCACATACCTTTTAATCTCATTTGGAAGTGAGTGAGGCTTGTCAGGGTAGATGAGATTCATGTTTGGACCCTGGAAAGAGCTTGTACAACATCAAGGCACCAAGGTTGTAAAGTTCTTTTATTTTCAAAAGTTAATACAATCAAGTTTATTTTTCTCAATAAGCTGTGTTTAATGGTTTATTTTATGAGCTCCTTGATCTTCATAATGAACATGATTTGTTATATTAGCTATGCATGTGTTATTTGATGTGTGCTTGTTTGTGTTTGCAGATTCTCAAAAGGAAACTCTTTTAGACGGTCAAAGCGTGGCTCCCACAAACTAGTGTTGGACTTAAGGTAGGGTCTAAAACACCTCTTGGTTTTTATTAATGAATCACAATATGTTTAGAGAAAGATAGATTTGCTTGTCCTGCTTGTTGCTAGATATCTGTTGATACTAGGGAGATCGGTCTTGTCCACAAGAATGATTTATCCGGCCAACAACACCACAAAGGTAACACTTGGAAGGACCAATGAAGCCTTTCTTGAGGAGATTCTCCCAAGTTAAGATCTTCCTTTGATGCACTAGCCAGATGAATAGCTTTATTTTCATCCAATGCGGACTTTGCCAAATTTTCTTCCAGATCTGAGCAAGATTCGCAAAGTTAAATCCTGTGACTTCCTGTTTGGCCTCTTTGAGGTTAAAGTTTCCTTCAGTGTTCTTACCCCATCTTAATTGATATTTTGAGCAAGAAACAAGAATCCTTCTATGCTCTAGCTCCTGGGTGAGGGCTTCCGCCTTGATCTTTAGCTGGTTTTCATCGCTGTATCATAGATCCTTCCACTCCATTCATTTTCCATTATTCCTTCACTAATCCCAGAAGTCTTTTACCAGAACCATACCTTTGTTGTCTGTGTCACTTTTGAGATTTGAAAATTCATCCCTATAAAGGTTGGGTTCCTGTTGCCAATTGTCCTCCCAAAATTGAGCAAGATCCCCTGCTCGAATTTCCCAAAAACATTGGCGCTAAACAATGTTTTTATTATCCCAGGCAAGGTTCCAGATATGGGAGCCCCTGATTTTCCCTGACATTCTAATGTGATCCTTCTCCTACTAGTACTTGGCATATTTTTGTTTCCACAACTTAGCCTAGGGGGCATTCGGTTCCTTAATCCATCTCCACCAAAGCTTGGCTCCCGAGACTCTGCTGAGGGTCTCACGATCATGAAGCCCCAATCCACCATGGCTCTTGGGCTTGCAACGCTTGTCCCAGGCTACTAAAGCCCACTTCTTTTACTCTTCCCCTCTGCCCCACAGAAAATCCCTTTGTATGCTTCTTATTTGCTGCTTAATATCTTGAGGAGCAGGAAGAGCTGAAAACATAAAAATGGGAATAGCGTGTAAGACCGCCTATGTGAGCACATGGTGTCTTGCCAGATTTAGTGATCTACATGTCCATTTTCTAGTCTTGTCCTAAACTTTATTTAAAATTGGTTCCCACACTTTCTTTCTTAGCGGTTTGTTAGTAAGAGGAATGCCAAGATATTTGGAAGTTAGTTGTTCTCTTTGAAATCCAAGAATTCTGCTAATATTTCTCTGAATAGCAATATTAGTGGTAAAGAAAAAAACTTTGGACTTGTTAAGGCTTACCTCAGTGCCTGCTACGATAGCAAAGTCACTTAAGATTTTTTTGATTGCTCTGGCCTCCCTGACTGTAGGTATGCCCTGCAACATTGTGTCATCTACAAATGGTTGATGAGTGTTTTCCTTTCCATCTGCGCTGAGTTTGATACCCTGAATTCTTCCTTCAACATTTTCCATTTTAATCACTCTACCTAGCCCTTCCATCATGAGGATGAAGACGAATGGTGAAAGCAGATCTCCTTGTCTAAGCCCCCTGGAGGGAGTGAAGGTCCTTGATGGAGCTCCATTAAGCAAAAATTCTGATCAAAACCATAGGCTTTTAGAATTGCTCTTATGTAAGCCCAACTCAATTTGTCATAGTCTTTCGCAAGGTCCAACTGAATGATCATACCAGCTTGTTTGTTGTTTTTTAGAGATTGTACCACCTCATGATCTTGGATGATATTGTTGAGGATTTGTCTTCCCTCCACATAGCCTGCTTTCTCCTTCGATATGAGAGAGGGTATAAGTGGTTTGATTCAATTGGCTATTACTTTGGAGATAATTTTATACACCACATTACATAAGGCTATGGGCCAAAAACCATCCGGAGTCATGGCATTTTCCTACTTTGGAATGAGAGCTATGAAGGATGCATTCAAAGCCTTTAGAACCTTTTTGGATCTTCTTGAGTCTTCCACAACCTCAAGGATTTCATGTTTGATAGTTTCCCAATAAGCTTTAAAGAAGTCTACATTGAATCCATCCGGGCCTGGTGCTTTTCCATTCTGCATTTCATTAATCACTTCACTGACCTTCTCTTCTGATACTGGCCTATTGAGATTGTGATTGTCCTCTCTGGTAACCAGCTGAGGGATATATTGAATGAAATGGTCAATGAACCTAGATCTATCCTCCAATGGCTCCTTTGTAATATTGCAGAAGTGTTGAATAAGGACCGATTCCATATCATTGTGAGAAACAAGCTCAATGCCTTGAGAATCTTTGATCTTTGTGATTCTATTTTGTACCCTGTGAGCCATAGTGGTTTTGTGGAAGAATTTTGTGTTTCTTTCTCCCTCTTTGATCCATTGTATCCTTGATTTCTACCTCCAGAAAATTTCTTCTTGTAAGCATCGATCCTCCCATTCTTCCTGCAGAGAGTCAGTTAATTTTTGCCACTCTTCGGTGAAGCCATCTATGATGTTGATATGAATGATCTCCTGGAGCTTCATGTCAGTTTTTCTTTTGGCTTTGAAGATATCTCCAAATTCATTTTTGTTCCAAACTTTAAGACGGGATTTGATATGTTTAAGTTTCTGCTGGAGCATATACATTTTTGTGCCCTAAATATTCAACTCCTCTCTCCACCATTTATCAATGTTATTAGTGAAATTAGGGTGTGAGAGCCAGGCATTTTCAAACCTAAAAGGTCCGTTTCTTGGAGTGCCCATAAAGGTGGCTTCCAGCTGTACAGGCCAATGATCTGATCCTCCAAAGGGCAGAATGGAGGCTATCATGGCAGGTTGTGAGAGAAATAGGTCCTCTGAAATCATGAACCTATCAAGTTTGGAAGCAACTTGATGAGCCCCTCCCATTTTATTGTTCCACGTGAAGGTTCCATTAATTGTTTCAGTGTCCACCAGCCTCATGTTCATAATGAAGTTCTAGAAGGCCATGGAGTCTCTGCCTAGCTGTCTAGTGCCTCCTTTTTTTTCCGAAAGAGATCTTATCATATTGAAATCTCTTACAACGATCCAGGGAAAAATGGGGTGTCTCGCTCTTAGTTCCTCCAGGGAAGTGAGAAGCTTGAGTTTGTTGGCTTGCTTTTGCGGTCCATAAACATTTGTAATCATGTATATTTCCTTGTCCCCTATAGGTTGACATATCAGGGAGAGATAGTTCCTGGATCCTTCAACATCCAGTATTCCCAATTTCTATGGGTCCCACAAAGTGAGAATCCCCCCCGTCGAGTGTTTTGACTTAACCTCTAAATACTCATATTTGAATAACCAATTGTTATGATTATCTCTTATCTTTTCCATTGAACATTTTGTCTCCTAAATAAAAACCATGTCTGGTTTTTCTTCTTTCATTATATTACTAAGATTTCTTCGTTTCCTCCTATTCCCTATTCCTCTAATGTTCCTGGTTGTGGACTTCATTAAGAAAGGTTAGTAAAGGAATAACTGGTAAGATCTTTCATCTTACTTGAGTTAATCAATAGTTTTCCACATTCGTTCAGCAGTTCATTCTGTCTCTTTCTTCCTCTTTTCCTACCTGAGTTCTTTGGAGATTGTGCTTGAGAATTCTCCACCATCTTGACCCCACTTGGCTCCTGGCTTTCATGATTTATTTTGACTCTAGCTCCCTTCACTTGTGACCTCCAGAGAAAGAGCTATTATACTCTGTCATAGTCCCCTTTTGGCAAGGAGTCCACCCCTATGTTTTTTCCTTGTTCCAGAAATTTCTCTAGATCCATATTTTCCCTATCCAGAATCTTCTGTAACTCATTGTCCTCTGTTCCTGCTTCACTTGGAGTCATCTCCTAGTCCCTACTGATCTCCATCAGGCTTGGTAGATCATCCTTTTACTGGTTGTCTACTTTGATATCCTCCATGTCAACTCCTGTATCTTGTTCCTTTGTTGCATTCTCCATGTCCTGGACTGTCTCCTTGTTTCCCTCTTCTTCCTTCAGGATCTTGAAGCTGTTTTATCTTGTATGTCTGTCATCATTTGCCTTCTTGTGTGGACACTTTCCCCCTTTTCCTTTGCTCCCGAATTTGGTGAAACCCTTGTGATGTCTCTCCACAGCGTTTTTCTTGTTATCTTCCCTATTTATTGTGGGGCAATCTTTATATAAATGCCCATGTTCATGGCATTTGTGGCATCTAAATGGTATGTGCTCATAGTCCACTGTCTGCACCCATTCTTCATCATATACTTCTAAAATGATCGCTTCCAGAAGGGCTCTAGATCTATCCATTTCCACACATATTCGGGAAAAGGAGGTATATCTTCCTTCCAAAGTTGCCTCTGATATATTTAGAAAACTTCCCAGCTTGTTGCCTATGGTTTTCAAAGATTCTGGCAGCCAATAATCCAAAGGAAGGGAATATAGTCTGATCCAAACTTGTACTGATGTGAATGTTTCACATTCCGGGACAAAGTTCATCATCCATGGTTGCATGTAGAGTCCTGCCGCAGCATAGAAATAGGGCCCCCCTTCAAACACTCTATCTTTGTCCTCTACGCTTGGAAACACTACTGTGAAAAAGCCCTTAGAACCCAAATGTAAATGTATTTCTTCCTTTGGCTTCCAATGGCTCCTCATCCAGATATGTAATGCCCTCTCCGTCGGCCATAACCCCATGAACTTGCATATGATTGCATGCTCCCTCATATGATCTCTATGAGCTTGTATCACTGGGTCGCTCAATACAACCCATGGCATAATGCCTAACTTGGGCTTGCAAACTCCAATAGTCTTTCTGGAAGTCGATCTTTCACCATTGCCTCCATTCTCCTTTTCTTTTCTCATTTCTGTTGATTCCCTTCCTGATCCTGATCTTTGCTTCTTCCATATGTCCCTCTAACTTCGTGTTTCTGAGATCTTGTCCAGTGGTTTTTTGAAATGTTTCTTTCCTGCATCCTGACTTCTTCCTGTGACTGCTCGGCTATAGGAGGGAGCAACACTCCCCCTTGCGCTCCCCGCCATGGTACCCTGAATCCAAAACCCTGTCTTCAACTCCAACCCTAGCTTCTCTGCCTCAGATGAAATCTCTACTTAAAATTAATAGGGAAAATAGTTTCATTACCATCCACAAGTGACCTATAATTATCCATTAACCATTAACTAGTAGAGTAGTAACAATATTAATTTTATTAAGTCTAGAAGTCTTTGTTGTAGATACTTGTACTTTAAAATATTTTCAACATTTTCACATTGCATTCACCAAATATCATCATAAGAAATTAGGTAGACAGAACATTAGCAATAACAATGTAGCAGACTAGTCACAGGTCTGTGAAGATATCTCTTTCATAATATTTTCTCATATCACATATAAGAAGGCCCAAGGGGGCCACTATCATACCCAAGAACTGACTCCCATTAGGGCATTGTTACACCACAACATTAAGGCCCATTAGGGTGATATTACACCACAAGACTAAAGCCCATTAAGGCAATGTTACACCACAAGATTGAGGCCCATTAGGGCGTTTTGGTGTTATCACAAATAAGAAGGGCTAAGGAGGTCGTCATACCCAAGAACTAAGGCCCATTAGGCATTTGTTACACCACAAGACTAAGGCCCAGTAGGGTGCTATTACACCACAAGACTGAGATACAATTTCAAAAACCCATAGAATGGAATGATTATTATATCATTGCCAATTAATTACAGGTCCTGGTATGCAATTATTTGAGGCACACAAACCCTACCTTTTACCCCATGAAATCCATGCCATTTGGATTATTCTTGAACAACATAATATATATGTGAAAAATGAAAATATTTAGTTGTAGTGATGTTACTTATGATTAAAAATAATACTCTCCAAGTTGAATCATTCAATTTGGCCTTGAAATGAAGGTTATGCGTGCATTTTTGTGAAGCATACCAAAATTTCCTTGCTTCACTAAAATGCATGCCCAGACTTCATTTCTTAACCAATTTTATTGATTCAAATTGTATATTGTTTATCTTATTATTTTACACTCTTTTACATTGTTATATCTTTACTAACTAGTAAAGTAGTAACAATGTTAATTTTCTTAGGGATAGAAGTCTCTGCTATACATAATTCTAATTTGAAACTTTTTCAACATTTTCACATTACATTCACCCCATATCATCATAAGAAATTATATACGGATAACATTAGAAATAATAATGCAATGGAATAGTCATAGGTCTACCATGATATATCTATCATAGGGCTTGACATATCTCCTTCATATCTTTGTAACATCCTTTATTGAAAAATCCCTCTATTACTTTGGACTTTGCACAAAACCCATGAGACTCCCAGACAGTCTCTCATTACCCTCTCCTCCGAGGATGTCACATCTCACTGGTTCACAAGTGTAAACTTCCCCAACTTGAAGCTCAATTTATCTAAGCTATTCCTCTCTTATCGAAGCATTTAAAAGGTTATTCAACTCCTTCCCTAGAATCTTATGAAACTTATTCTTACATGCCTCCATTTGAGAAGAAACTTGAACCTCCTCCTTAGGTCCAATCTTTGTCTCTGACCTTTTTGTTCCAGCATCATCTTCACTAAATTGAGCCTCTCTAAATTAAGCATTTCCTTGTCAAATTCCTCTTGGATTAACTTCTTCTTCATGCCATTTCTCTTTGCATCCTTTTCTCCTTTGTTGTGGATTTTATTTGAACCCTAATTATGGCCATTAGTAGTCATCTCTTTTCCTCCCTTCTTGTGATCTTTCACTTTCCCACTGTGAGCTACAGACAAGCCCCTGTAACAAGTCTTCTCCATTGCTTGTTATGTGAACAAGTCACCCACTTCTCGTTAGATTGGGCTATTGGTATTCCCTTGGTTCCCTCCTCTAGAACCTTTTGAGCACTCCTTTCTCTTATCTAGATTCTTTTGTACCTTACTCACATCTTGAGAACTCCTTTGTCTCTCTTCTCTTGAGGACCTCCTTTGTCCCCTTCACTCTCCTACCACGACTGGGTTTTCTTCTTCATCCTTTCTTGCTGCAAGGGTTCTTTTCCACTTCCTCTGAGAACTCTGCTAATCCTTGACAACTCTTCCCGTTGGTGCTATCTACAATTATTTTCTTGCTTGCCAAAATTTAAGCAACTTAATGGCTAGTTACCTTCGAGGGCTTCTCTGCTACTTGAATTTTCAATATCCCTTCAAGCTCTTCACTTGGCTTGGGTCTCCTTTTTTTCCTTCCATCTTTGCTCCTTGCTAGAAATATCTTCCTTTGTGCCACTTCCTCTTCTGAGTAGTTCTTAGAATTTCTACTCCCAGATTCGTTCATTTTCAAGATATGGTATTGTGTTCCTCCTTTTGGCAAGCTTCCTTTTCCTATCTCTTGTCTTTTATGTCTTGTCCCTTAAACATAAAATTGTGAGACATTATTAAATTAGAAAGAGACTTTGTTACCTTTATGGTTCTACATATTCTCCTCCTTGTTGGCTACAACATCTACTGGTTGCAATGACAATTCTTGAGAAAGAGCTTTAGCTCTAATACCACTTGATAGCAGGCCCCTCCGGTGGCCTACTTGCTGTCCTATAATTCTTCCTCTTTACAAAGGTATTTCGTGTGTACCTGTCACTTATTTTATTTTAACCCCCTCTCTCTTTACCACAACACCCAAACTTTATAACTAAACCCAGCTTTGTAGATGTTTCCTCCATTCATACTCTAACCTGTTGAAGAACTTGCACTCTTCCCTTCACAGTCTACACCTATTTCCTTGTTCTCTAGGTGGTGGGGAACTAATTTTCATTGAGTCGAAACTTTGTCCTCTATTTTGATGAAAATTCCATTCAATTTTATTGTCGCCTCTTGTTGGCTTTTCTTGCAATGCATGGTTCTTTACTTGGCATGCATAGGTTTCCCTCTTCTTTCCTTAATCCTTCATGCCATGGTGATGGTTTCTTATTTTGTAAATGAAGCTGGAGACATCCTATTATATCCTCCCTTTCAATAATGTAAATTTAGGGGTCCCAACAAATAGTTTAGGGTTGACTCCAATTTGAAGGTTAGACCTCTAACCTCTACTATCTTCACGAATTTAATGTTATGTCCCCACTATTCTCATGCTCAACTTCACTCAATGTCAGGATCGTGGTTTAGCCTCGTCCTTTTTTCATTTAAATTTAAAATTTGACCTCCTTACAACTTGACCAAACTTTCCTTTCACTTCTTTCTATTCATTGCACTGATTGCTTCTCCCCTAGTCCTCTCTGCTTGCAAACAGATGCAACTTCAAATGATTTACCAACTCACTTAAATCAATGTATGAGAAAATTGGGCCTTTGTTCACACCATTTTAAGCTTCCATTTCTCAATACAACGATGTATCTCAGCAGTGCAATAATAGATGGACTCAAGCATATGAAAATAGATTATATGCTACAATGACCATCACTCTATTAGTAGCGAAGCACAATTCCCCAAAACAATGAAGCTTAAACATATTAAACAATATAATAAACATACGAGAGCCAGACAAATTTTCTTTCTCAACATTATTGAGACAAAGTTACACTCTCCTTTGGTCAAGAATTAAACATGTGTTTGGATAGGGGATAAAACACAGTAATACAATTCTATTCATGTGAAAAGTATGATTATAGAGGAAGTGTAATGGCTCATTTCTCAAGCTCTCCACTATTATACCAGAGTTCTCTACTATATATCTATACAATTACAATTCCCATTATGGGGAAAATATATCTCCAAAACAAGAAACTGGATACTTGTCCAAAAACTACTCAACAACTAAGCTAAACACTTATCGATATTTACAAAGATCTACTTGGCCAATTGTTATAGACATTTTTGGGCACTGCAACCCCAATCAAACATGTCCATAAACCAAGGGATCCTAAGTCCCTAAAAGTGTTGTTTCATACCCTAAAGGAACAAGGTCAGTTGATTACATCATCTCCCAGAAGTTCTCCACAGGAAACTGCTCAGAACTGGTCAAAACTGGACCATACGGGTTGCTCAGTGCTAAGGGTGCGATGCATCCCACCTACCCAGTGTAAAGGGTGCGCTGCATACTGAAAATCCCTTCTGTAGGGTGCGATGGGTGAGAGTGGACAAATGGCAGAGACAGTTTGCGAGGTGGATGATCATATAATCTTCCAGAAACTTCTCCTATGACACTTGCCTCTCTGAATTCACCCAGGGATGAGTAAGAGATCATCAATATCCAAGTGGAATCAAGAACTATCATAGAGAGGACACTAATCAAAATCCCAAAAGCTGACTCACCCCCCTGCAATCATCTATATATGGATCCCTCATCCCAGAGATCCAGAGGCTGAAATTTTGTATCTTGTAAGGAAGTGCTGTTGGTTTCTTGGTGGAACATCATAGTGTTGGGTGATCTAAGCTTTTCATGAGGTGAAAGAAGGGCTTTCATGCTGGACGATGACGCTGGGTCAGAACAATTGGTTGTAATCCACTTTGCTATTCTTGAGATTAATAAAGCTATTCAATTTTTCCCCCACATTCTTATATGTTTGATGATATATGCATTTGTGTGGTCAATATATATCTGGTCCTATATTTTTTATGATTGTAGATCTCTGTTCTTCGATAGTATTATGCTGCTTTTATCCCACAGGTGCTCCTTGAAGCTGGGTAGACGAAGGAGAAGCGGCAAGGATCTGTCAGAAGGGAAAGGAATTGAGCAAGGAACCAAGTGCAACACTGAGTTTGGTGTCCTTCATTCCCCTCTCATCTACTTCTCATAAAGGAAAACGAAAGTAGTTTTAATTTAGAGTTGAGGCTTCTGTGATCCATATCAAGTTTACAAAAGATTTTTCGGCGAAGATCACATGAAATACCATTTGTTGACGCGTTTCGAACCAACTAGTGTGGTTCATCGTCAGGAAAAGTTGAAGAAACAGATCCAGCTTAGCAAGTTAAATAGACTGAGCAGAGCCTCCAATGGCTAACTTGACCAACAGCTACTTTAGACTATTGGACCGGGATCAAAACTTTTTTAATAATTTAGAAAGTAGTTTTTGTTTGTTTGTTTCTAAGACAGCTACCAGTCTTAGTGGGACTAGCAGCTCCGAGTGGACACTAGATTTCCTGATAACAAAATGGTGACTCCACTGGGGAGCGAATATATTGTTTGTTTGTCTATATTTGTTTGTTTTATAAACTTACAGACGGAGCCTGAAGTCAAGCCAGCTAGCCTTCGAACTGCATTTGCTATGCAAGTGCAAAGTAGATCAATGCTGCTTCAGTCTATCTCTGGGTTTTGTTTATAAACTGAACAATCGATTTGCAAACTTTCTAATTGCCCTAGTGGTGGCTCTAGTAACCTCATTAGATCAGCCCCTGTGATTTCTATTTACTGTACATCACTTGCCCGGCCTAAATCCCTGAATTGAGCTGCAAACTGTGACCCGGAACCCAGTTGAAGTCTCATCCCTGGACCATCGCACCTTTTACTCTTGGGAATCTGGATGCATCGCACTTCCCGTGTATAGTAGGCGTGGTGCATCGCACTTTCCCTGTGTTACAGGTGCGCTGATCAAACAAGACCTCTTCTGCTCTTAGAGTTTGGTTTCTGTGTTCACTCTCTTCAGCTCTATTCAGGAGTTTTTTTGTCTGTGATCAGTATACCACTGTCGAATCCCCTTCCTTTACATCATTCCACCTCCATTGTGCAAAGAACTATGAATGTTTTTATGTATTTTCCGCCATTTTCAGTTCTCTTTTACAAAGTAGTAGCATAGTCGAACTGTCATCTTTTGATTTGAAAGTGTCGCAAGTGTCATTTTCAGTCAAAGAAAAGAATTCTATTGTTCTTGATGGTCGATTATACAGTTACTCTTGTATTTGATTTGAATTAGTAGTTTTTCAAGTGTCGAAAGCAGTTTTCAATTCAAAATAGTAAAGTGTCGTTATTATCTTCCTTTCGTTTTTGAAGAGAAATTTGTTAGTATTGTCGCTTTGAAAAGATAATTCAGATTTGTACTTAGCATTCTTCTTGTCATTCAAACATTAAGAAAGCTGAAAACAAATACATGCATGTGCATTTGCATTTAGACTGCTTGTTGGTTTGATTTAGGACAGTGCATCTAGTGTGTGCTCTCTGCTCTATGTTGAAAGAATATCATCTCTCTTTCTTTAGTAGCTAGGATTTTCATTGCAAAAAGAAGATTAAACGATTGTTTATCATCTTAGATTGCATTTTAGGAATTGTACATCTACATCACGTAGTGAGCCTGAAAGGCAAATTTCTTAAGAAAGATCAAATGTAAAATAAATTTAATGAACCTAAAAATGCTTTGGAACCTAACGCACAACATCTAGAAGTCTAGGCTAGAGACGTATTCTGGCGTCGTAAAGCCTGGTAACTGTCGTTTTCACTGTTGGTTGGGTGATTCCTCCTCTTTGAGACGAAAAGTGCCAGTACGGACTTGTGCTCCCACGTACCGTCGAGTATATATTGGGAGACCAAAATAGGCTATATCCTTTATCCATAAGAAGTCGTGTCTGCCGCCCTATCGATCGTAATGCACTGAACATAGCATTCGAGAAAATTGACTACCGTACCATAAAAAGTATTCTGCAATTTTGTGATTGGTTTGGTAATCCCTCTGTCTAGATTTCCAGAGTAGTCTCTTTCATTCCTTTTCAGACTCCTTAAAGGAAAAGGTCCATTTGAGCACTTGTCACTTCAGTCTCATTAAAAATCGAAGGCGACTAGAGTCATCTTTTGTTTTTTCTCGACTCTTAAAAATTGAAAAAACAAGTTGTGTCAATGCGTCTAAAATTCATTTAATTCGAAAACATTTTCCCCTTTATTTTTAGTTGATCGAGTAATCCGCAATCATGGAAGAAAGTCAATTGAAACCCCGTCATTCGTGGAGACTTACGAGTCAACTGTCTTTGTCCCTAGAATCAAAACTATTTCGGACAAAGCGAACTCGTTTAACCGACTCAAATTCCCCTGGTCGGGTTGGAACAAGTGTTCCGACACCCTCGGAGACTTCGGTTACTCCAAACATTTCTGGTACCCCTGCCTTTACAGAAGAAGTTCCGCAGCCACAAGAGGATAGAAGAACTGATCCTAGTGTGAGGGTAAACACTTCTATACCTGAACCGGCTCCATCCATAGCTGATTCGGAAGGTGTTGTACCCCAAACATTAGTCGCTGTAGAATCTATACCCTCTTCGGCACTGAAAATATTTTATGAACCTGACGGTCTACCTCTTCCACCAGGTTTGATTGCTATAGAAGAGATTGTGGAGGATCCACCATCTAGTACTCCATCGCAATTTGGAGTAGGGGTAACTCTATATCCTTCTTTGTCAGAAATTAGTCTACCATTATCGGAAGTTCTTGTAGAATCCCTAGGAAACCTTTTGGATAGACTAGATATGTCTGAACAACCATTGACATCTAGGACTGTGTCATCTGACACAACAGCGGCAAAACTTCCTGCTACTACTCCGACAATGTTCACCGGCGTACCATCTGTCGCAACTAGCTCTCAGTCACTGGATGGGATCCATCCAGGGGTTGTTTCGACGATATGGTCTATTCCCGTTTGTTCATCCGAAATAATATCTGGAATCTCTTATGTTGAGTCTTAGCAAATTGATCCTTCGCAATGTCAATTTGGGCAGTCCAATCCTCAAAGGAAAATAATTCCCTTAAGCACTAGATTACCACCATATGGAGGGCAATATGCCCTTTCATTGTCGCCTCCGAGAGGTCAAACATACGAGAGTTCACGACAGAATTTAGGTTATGCTGGAATTACATCCAGTGGTTGGATACCAATACTGCCTCAACAACCAAGAGTTGTATACTCAATGCAACAAAGTATGCCTATGTCAAATATCCCCGCTACACCGGCTATTGTGACAGTTTCCCAAGTACAATCGTTACCTGTTGTATGCCAACCTCAAGTCTCTCAGGTCGCAATCCAACAGCCCCTTGTCCCTGCGACGCCACCACAATCATCGGTTAGTGGCTCCTTAACTGGAGTGACCCAGGCTCAAATGGGTACCATTACCCCTCATCTTGGTCAAACAGCCAGTATTGGGCAACAACACATGGTCTCACAACCATGGCTGGTGCAATATCAACAACCACAATTCCAACAAGTTTACCAAGGATCTGAGCACCAAGTCTTTGCAAGTAATGGGCAGCCGTATATTCAAAACGGACAACATCAACCATTTCATAATGGTTATGCCCATCAACCTTATCAAAGTTATCAGCATCAAATGCACTATGCTAGTATGCAAAGACCCACTGCTCAGGCAATCCCATCTTATCCTGGGTACACTTTGTCGAACCTGAATCAACAGATTCCCTTCGTGGCAACTTTAGAGTTACCAGATCTAAACCGGCTAACAAACGATCCAATCACTTACGCCCCTTGGTGGCCAGCAATTCCTCATAAACTTCCGTCAGATATTCCTAAATTTAATGGAAATCCGAGTGAAGACCCGTCGAATCATGTGATGACCTTTCACCTGTGGTGTTCATCTAACACTCTAAATGATGATTCAATCAGGCTTCGCCTTTTTCAGCGAACGTTAACTGATCTGGCAACAAAATGGTATATTGAATTTCCTAGAGCTTCTTTTGATAACTTCAGTACCCTAGCCACAACCTTTTTAACCCATTTTTAGTTACCCATAAGGTACGAAACGGGAACAGAGCTTCTTACCAATTTCAAGCAAATGACGGCCACTCACATATCACATCATATTCATGAGTGGCAACGTCATCATAGAATGGTAAAAACGTATGTTCGTGATCAGTTGTTGGCTGAATGGTTTATTAAGTCATTGTTACCTTCTAATACAGAAGATGTGGCAAAGGGAGCAGTCATCACTGAAGAGCAAGTAATTGCTCATGCGCAATATTTAGATTTAATCTATACTCAGTCTGGCATGCTCTACGATAAAATCCCTGATGCTCCTAGACCAGAATTTTCCGTTCCTCCATCTCCTAAATCAAACAAAGACTCTCATGTTGGAGACAGTGTGATAGGAACGACCAGCATGAAAACCGTAAAGGCTAAGTCGAAGAAAGCCCGTACGGTTTCAGGTCAAAATGCAAATGAAGAACTTCTCGCCTCGGAAGTAAATTCTGTATCAACTGACAAAGGCAAAGAAACCAAGCAACCAGGGGGCAAGAAGAAAAAGAAAGGGAAGAAGAAGAAATAGGAAGAGTCGTCCCCTAAAAAATCTTCTGCAAACCCTTCTAGAGATAGGAAACCAAATCGTCCATGCCTAATATGTGATGAGGATCATTGGACAAGAGAGTGTCCGTATAAAGCTGAGCTTAGAAAATTCTTCAAGAATTCAAAAACCTCGGAAGTATTGATTGATCTGTTTCAAAATCAAGGAAAAAATCTGGTTGCTAGTGACAATGCTTCCCCGTCCCAAGTGCTAATGTTGTCGGTTTCAAAGAAGCAAAATGATGCTTTGATATCAACAAGGAATAAAGATTACGGGAATCCACAACTGTCGGAAAACAAGGCCAATGATCAACCCAGTAGTTCGACAACAACTTCGACCGAAGTTGTGCCACCCATCATTCCTAAACTAATGATAAAGCCGCCAAAGGAAGTAGTACACAAATCGACATTTAATCCTCATGCCAAAGCAACACAACATTTTAATATAGTGGAGGATCTGGCCCAATCGCCATCTGCTATGTCGACACTTGAGGTACTGCAAAATTGCCCATCCCAAAAGCAGGCTTTATTATCAGCGATAGGTGGGATTGAACAAACGGATTCCAATCTTGTGTCCTTTAATCACAAAGGATATGACCCTCAGTTACCAGCTCAACTAGCTTTCCTCATTCAAGAGAAAGCCCTCAACAAAATTGTTCATCGAACAATTATTGATGAGGGGGCATCTACATGTATTATGTCGATGAGTTGCTGGAAAAATTTAGGATATCCACCCTTGTTGCGGTCTTCGATGACATTAAAAGCATTTGATGGATGAACATACACCCCATACGGGATTTTAAGTAACTTTCAAGTCAAACTGGGGGGCAAAATAGTAGAAATAGATGTTGAAGTAATTGATGAAAACCTCGATTACAACATCCTACTGGGAAGGCCCTGGATGTATGCTATGGCAGCCGTTGTGTCGACCTATTTCAGGAAGATTGCATTTCCCTTTCAAGGAGTTACAATTTTCGACCAACAAACATTTCTCCCTAACAGTTCACAAGTTACGGGAAGCATTCCGATGATCCATGGAAGCCCTCATTCGCTTCAAAATATCGGAGTAGGCCTACTAAAATACCCTACATTTATGGGTACTTTTTCCCTACCGCCTCCAAACAATCTGGCGGAAGTGGCCATGGTGGGAACCTGCAATATGATATCTTCTAGATTCAGAAGATTCATGAACATTTTGTCAGCATGGATCATCGCCCTAATAGAAATATTGTAGCAATCAATTTTCTTGGCCTAGGGGGAAAACTCAAGTCAACACTCATTGAGTGTTTGGATAAATAGGTCTAAGGAATATAGCACCTCTTCAGATCCTTGGTCGCATGTACACTCTACAGACGAAGGAATCACTCACTTAATGATGATAAGAGAGGCACCATGTGAAGATTACCACCATCGTTCCCATCTTTCGGATTACCACAAAGATTATTCCAACAACCTTAATCATCATTCAATTTTTTATTTTCTATCAAATACTATAAATATGGTGGATTCTAAGGACAGTTCCTATCTTGTGTCAACCTCATTAAAAAATGAAACAACTCCCTTTTGAAATCGAGTCTTGGATTACAATCTCGTAAAATCCAAGTCGAGTCTTTCAAAGATCTTGAAGGTAAACCTTCATTCCAACCACCGCAATGAATGCAATGAAGCTTGGGGGGAATGCACCTCGATTTGCGTTATTATGCTGGGGGCATGCAAACTTATCAAGAGCAGTGTTACCGCAGGGTTCAAGCTCGTTAAAAAATAAACTCGCCACGAGTAGTTTTTATGTGGAGTTCAAGCTCGTTAAAAATTAAACATAAGTAATGAGCAAACGTTCCCCCAGAGTTTAAGCTCATTAAAAAATGAACCAATTTCCAGTAAATAACCATTGTGAATGCATTATCATTAGCTTTTGAGCCCTGGTCGTTTTCTCATCATCACCTCCACTCTGTTTTAGCCGATCATTCACCTCCATTTGATTGTTTGCCCCTTTTTGAGGAACAGATGTGAAGAGTGATCCTGTTAGCCATCCTTGTGACACTGTCGTGACTGGAAAATTCCAAACCTTACCTGGAACCAGCTGCTACCTGAAATTATCACTCGTTCCTAAAAAATGAGTCTCCTTTAAGCTCTTTTCACTTGACTCATAAAATATGAAAAGATTGCCAAGCGATTGGCCTCTCCAACTCGTTAGAGCGACCGAAAGTTCTATCCCTCCTCTAGATTTTAATCTTTTTGGACCTGAGGGATTATTACACAAAAAGATCGAGTGCTTGTCTTGTTCGGCTCGTTAAAATTACCGAAAATTCATCCCTTTCGTATTATTTTATACTTTTTCAGACTTAAGGGATTATATGACTAAAAATGATTATTGGAGTTTCCTTTATGTCCCTTTCAGACTCTCAAAAATTGAAAAGGACTGAGTTATCTTTGTTGTTAAACTCGTTAAAACCGAATAGCGACAAACTTGTCCATACAGACAAGAACGAGTTTCACTGTCGCTACGCTCGTTAAAATATAGCGACGGGTTTGCCCGAAGGGAAAATTATAGAACAAGCATATGTTATCCTCCTCAAGATTGACAAAAATAAAGAGGTACTGGTCAGCAATGACTGGGGAAAAATTGGGAAGAAAACGTGAAGAAACTTTATTGGAAGCAAGTCACTCTTGAACATAACACTTTCACTCCGCATCCGAGTCAGGTTGGGTTGTTCCATTCACTAGTCATATCACCATTGGTCCATCACACCATCCATATTTGGGGTTAACGCTACCAATCCATGTTAGTGTCGCAGGTATGTTCAAGAGAAGTCGCTCAGAGAATTCACCTGTGTCTCATCTGCTGCAATACATTCACTCTCCATTCTTTCATGACTGCCACCCTAAACCTTGTATCATCAGATCGTTTTCACCTCCAAAATCATTTACTCCATTCCGTGTCATAGATGTGGGATTCATTAAGGCCCTCCTACAACGGGTTGCTTCTTGTCGACATCAGCTCATTATCCAAGAAGTCGACTAAGGAACAACCCTTTCAGTACTTTGAAGCTTGCATGCCTCAATGGCAAGTTCCTCACTTCCGGCGACAGGTTTACATCAATGGCCTTCAACTGAAAGATTTTGTGCGGTGTTCGACGCCAAGTCCCTTATTCGCACCACGTGAATTGTACTGTAGTACCTTGAGGGTCATCACATTATTGATTATTCCTCTCGCACCTGTTAACAGCTTACATCATTGGCTGGTAATCAGGCGATGTCTTTCCATGTTCGACTCCAGAACATCTTTCACATGGATTGACTTGTACTCCGAGTGAATATTGAACGAGTTTGAAGACCCCGAATCTAGTTTCATCCATCCTAGCTGTGATATATTCAGGAAAATAAAGACATCAAATGTAAATTATTGCTGCATAGATGATCATCCGAATCAAAGGATGATGACTCTATTAGAATCATCAGTCTCTCACACAGACGGTTGTATGTCTTATGTACATGAAAATGAATTTATAAAGCTGAGCATGGGAATGCCCGCCTCAGCTAAATCATGAAAAATATTATGAAGATAATGTATTGTATTGTATCTTATTACAGGTCACCTCCCAGCTCGAAAAAACTTCAGATCCTCATGATAAATCATTTCACCCAACATCAAAAGATTAACGACCTCATGCTTTAGGGGGAAACTGTTATAGACATTTTTGGGCACTGCAACCCCAATCAAACATGTCCATAAACCAAGGGCTCTTAAGTTCCTAAAAGTGTTGTTTCATACCCTAAAGGAACAAGGTCAGCTGATTACATCATCTCCCAGAAGTTCTCCACAGGAAACTGCTCAGAACTGGTCAAAACTGGACCATACAGGTTGCTCAGTGCTAAGGGTGCGATGCATCCCACCTGCCTAGTGTAAAGGGTGCGATGCATACTGAAAAGCCCTTTTGTAGGGTGCGATGGGTGAGAGTGGACAAATGGCAGAGACAGTTTGCGAGGTGGATGATCATAGAATCTTCCAGAAACTTCTCCTATGACACTTGCCTCTCTGAATTCGCCCAGGGATGAGTAAGAGATCATCAATCTCCAAGTGGAATCAAGAACTATCGGAGAGAGGACACTAATCAAAATACCAGAAGCTGACTCACCCCCTTGCAATCATCTATATATGGATCCCTCATCCCAGAGATTCGGAGGCTGGAATTTTGTATCTTGTAAGGAAGTGCTGTTGGTTTCTTGGTGGAACATCATAGTGTTGGGTGATCTAAGCTTTTCATGAGGTGAAAGAAGGGCTTTCATGCTGGAGGATGATGCTGGGTCAGAACAATTGGTTGTAATCCTCTTTGCTATTCTTGATATTAATAAAGTTATTCAAGTTTTCCTCCACATTCTTGTATGTTTGATGATATATGCATTTTTGTGGTCAATATATATCTAGTCCTATATTGTTTATGGTTGTAGATCTCTGTTCTTCAATAGTATTATGCTGCTTTGATCCCACAGGTGCTCTTTGAAGCTGGGTAGATGAAGGAGAAGCAGCAAGGATCTATCAGAAGGGAGAGGAACCGAGCAAGGAACCAAGCGCAAGACTGAGGTTGGTGTCCTTCATTCCCCTCTCATCTACTTCTCATAAAGGAAAACGAAAGTAGTTTTAGTTTGTTTGTTTCTAAGATAGCTACCAGTCTTAGTGGGACTAGCAGCTCCGAGTGGACACTAGATTTCCCGATAACACCAACTCCTCAATATATCCTAACAATATGATAGTCTAGATACCTCCATAATGAGGACACTTGGCCTTATTTCAAATTCCCCTAAATAAGATGAGAAAATACAACTCTATCTAAAATTTACATATCCCCTTTTGGGGCTTTGAAGTAAAATGATACGTTAGTGTTGATGCTCCTACATCATAACACCCATGGGTTCATGTGGATGTAAAAAAACCATATAGGTCACAAATGGAAAGAAAAAGGATGTGCAAGAGAATACACATCATTCATTTTTTTTAGACTTTTTGGTTCTTTAGCAAACAACAACATTGTGCATAATATAATGGATCAACCACCAGTTTATCGATGAGTAAATGGGCATCTTCAAAGCTCCGTAGATCTATATTTTTCATTCAATCATAATGAATATAATATTAACATATTTTTAGAGTAGATGAATATAATATTAGCACATTTTCAAAGAGGAGCAAAGGAAAATTGAAATGGTTTTTAGTGGATATATGGGTTAAATATAAGGGGTATTTTCTTTTGGATTATCTGAATTAAGGTAAATTCAATAGTATTTATGTACATAGTAATCATTTGCACATAAAATAAGAGCTATGTGGTGGCATGTCACTGCTTATTTGTATACATGAAGTCTGCACATATAGTTTTTAGTTCATTTGGTTGAAATGACATGTGTGAAGATAAAATTATTTGAAATAAAAATAATTCATTAAAATTTTATAAATTTAAAATTTCAATTGTATTTTTATTTTTATTTGAATTTATACTTTTATATTAAAATGAATCAGTAAATTCAAAGAAGTTTTTAGCTATAGTTTATTTAGAAATGTCCTTATTTGAAAATGATTTTAAATGATTTACTAATTAAACTTATAAAATTTGACTAGTGAAATATAAAATCAAATATATCCTTAATTAAAGGTTTATATTTAAAATTTCAATTATATTTTTATTTAAAAATAAAATAAATGTATTAAATATTTATATATTTAAAAGTTAAATTACATTTTTATTTAACGTAAAATGAATTCACCGAAAGTTTTTTTTTAGTATGGACATTAAGCATTCCATATACTCATTTGCCAATGATTTTCTTTCTCATGATAGACTAAAGATTAACAAAAATATAATTTATGTTAAATAAGTAAAGATTTTAACTTGTCATCCATACATATTAATTGATTTTTAAATTATATATGAATTTTAAAATTTAAATTCAAAATAAATAAATAGTGTTTTCCTATTAATCTTTAAAAATAATATCCAAAATAATTTTTTTGTTATTTTGAAAGAGAATATCTATCAATAAATTACAATTTAGATTAATAGATGATTAAAATAATATATAAATTTATAAATTACAATTTATATTAATAGATGATTAAAACAATATATAAATTCATAAAATTAAATAAGATGAAATTAAAGTTTTTTTTAATTAAATTTGTCTTAAATTTAATCATATTTATAATATTTTTGTTAAAAATATGATTATAAAAAATAGTTTAAAAACAACATTAATAAAGAATAAACTTTTTAAATTTTAATATTATAAAAAAATATATACATATGAAAAACTACATTATATTACATACAAGGTTAAAATATTCATTGTATTTTAAAAAATCACAGTAACAAAACTAAAAACCATCACGATGATACTCAATATAAAAATAAAAATTTTCCTATTTAATTTTAAAGAAAAATTTAAAAATTAAAAATTATTATATATACTTTTGTTGCTTCAATATTCAAACCTAACAAATATAAAAATTAATATTTTATAATTTTAATTCTTTTTCCATTTCCATATTAAATTAAAAATGCAAACTCTATACATAATTATACATAATAATAAGTATAAACATTAAACATCACAGCTTCTTTATATTATTTAAATCAATTTAAATATATTTTCTTTATACATGGTTATATATCTCTTTTATATTAAAAATCAATTTAAATTTAAATATTATATTTTTTAATAAATTTAAAATATAAAATAAAATAATATATTTATTTTTTTAAAATAATATATATCATTCCAATAAAAAATTAAAATATAAACAACATATTTATTTTTTAAATATTTATTTTTAATAAAAAATTATCTCGCAAATAAAGAAACAGGTCAAAATGTTATATTAATGTCATGATATTTACAATTTTTAGGAAGTAGTGTCTTAATTGTAAATTATAAATCTACTCACTACCAACCTTCATGATCATAGACATTGTCTTTCTTTCCCATATAATTATAGAACCATTAACTTTGGAGCCAACGAATTGGATACCAGCCATTTGATTTGCAATATTTGGAATATGTCACTAATTTAAACGAATTGGATACCAGCCATTTGATTTGCAATATTTGGAATATGTCACTAATTTAATGAGAGTGCAATTGCATTGGGATATTTTCCACTTGCATATATATATACAACACTTAGCAAATTTCCCGGAGCTTAATGTATGAGTTTTTGGGTGAAAGTATTGAGTTGGGTACATTTTTTTGACAAAACTAGGGCACTTTTTGATGGAAAAATGATGCTCAATAAACTCAATCAAGCATTTAAACAAATTCTCGATTGAGCTCATGTAACCCCAGGTTAGGAGCACTTTTTGGCTAAACGAGGGTGCTTTTTAGTTGAAAAATGATGCTCAATAAGCTCGATCGAGCGTTTAAACAGGAGCTCGATCAATCTCCCATGTAACCCCAAGTTAGGAGCTTGATCAACTTTAAGGCTTCATCAAGCCTTAAAATTGGAAATTTATAAAATTTATGTAAATATCAACAATGATATGCAAACTTTAAAATTGTAAGTATTTGATAGTTTAAAATAAAAAATCCAAACCTAATTACTAATTACATTTGAAGAATAGGTGATTAACAATGATGTGGATTAATTTCTTATTATCTTTCTAGCGTTTTAGTGTATAGATTTGAAAATGATTATATCCCACTCGCAATTGAAATTATAATATTTTTATATTTATAATTTAGTAACTTAAAAACTAGATTTTACTATAATTTAAATTTTCCATGTTGTAATCGAAATAATTAATTTAGTATAAATATAATTTAAATAATAAATTAATTAAACATAAGAAAATTTATCAATTTGATTTTAATAAATATTATAAATTTTTATATGAATAAGTGTAACTCGAAAATGTGAATTTGATGCTACTATATATATATATATATATATATATATATATATATATATATATATATATAGATATCTATATATATATATCTAGTTATTCAAACAAAAAAAATGAAATATTAATTAACTTAGTTGTAATAGTTGTAAGTTATAATTGAATATAGTTGTAATGGATGCAATGGTATCTGCAGTTATAAATCTTTATAAACCTGTAAAATGCGGTTACATTCAATCGTGCCTTTAGTCCGCACAAGTGAAAAGTATATATAGAAATTTACTCCTAGATTTGCAATATATATGTTTAAAATAATAAAAACATATCGACACCATAAATTTTAAAACATTATTTGACTAATTTAATTTTGAGTAATATAAATTTAAATGTATGTATAACATTATCTTTAAAATAATAGTATTATAAAATTTAGTTTAGTTTAGTTTGTTTCTTTTATTTATTTATTTATTATAAATTGTTTTATTTTTATTAAAAAATTCTACATAAAAAAGCTATAAAATGATTTAAGCATAAAAATATGTTATATTTAAAATCATTGAGAGTTTTTTTTTAAAGATAATTATGATAGCTCAATTGAGCCTATGCTTAACCACATTAATAGCTCGAGGGTCTTACAACCTTGATTGAGCGATTTGAAATTTGAATTTCAAATACTTGACCGAGTGTTTTAAGTGCTCAATTGAACTATTGAGGGCCTAAAAAACAGAGTTTTAGTTCATCTTCTGTAGATTTTTCTACAACACCATTTTTTACCCTAGCAGACTCCAAGTGAAATTTTCCTTTAAGTGGCGGAGTTGATCACGTTGGATTCTGGAGGGAACCCTCTGTCCAATGGCATATGTGTTTGACAATTTCGAATTCCAATGGCATATGCGTTTGACAATTTCGAATTCATATGATGTTTTTTTTATTTATTTTCTTTTAAATATAATGCTTGAAACCTTTTTGAAGAGTTTCAAAGGGGCTGAATAAAAATAAATAACATAAAATATACATAATGAAAAATTTTCAAAAAATGTCACTTTCTTCTTTTATGGGTCCTCTTCAAAAGAGTACTCTTGGTTTTTCAATTTGTTTAATATGAAAAACTTGTTTCTCTCCGTGTAGATCATGTTCATATATATATATATATATATATATGATACACATTTTAGACTAACATATGCTACATGAACACACGCATACCTCTTAAGTTTTGCGAAAATTTGCAATGACATATATTGTATTTAATGGAAAATTGAAAGATTATTATACACTAATTTTTTTTTGCAAAAATTATCATTAGGACAACAACATAATTCTACACATGTTGTATTTTTACTCCAAATCAAAATTCACAATGCTTATATGAATTTTGAGGGCTGCAATTCTATAAAAGAGGAAAAAATTGAAATTTCATTGCCACATTTGGCCCAAAAGTGTAACCCATCTTCATGCTTTCACCCTCTTATTAACTCAAAGAAAGATGGAGATGAAGAACATTGTTGTTTGGGTTTCACCCATGAGCCATTTGGTTTATGCATGGAGCTTGACATCATTTACTATTAATGATCAGGTGCTCAGTATTTAGCTCAAAAATCAAAGTTCTTAAATTGGCTCGAAAACTGTTTGCATCCATCTCATCAAGACGATCACAACACAATTCGTTTCACCAAAAACAGAGTCTGGATAAAGGAGAAAAGGCCTGATGTTCATTTTCCTAAATAACTAAAAAAATTGTAAAATAAGACAGAATGATGACATGACAGTCGAGTAGAATCTTCTTCAGTTTTTGCCCAATGGGGATGTGACAAGTGTCACCTCTGGATTCCCCTGTTTGGTGGTGTGAGGGTGAAACTGCATAATTGCCCTCTAATGTGGAATTTGATTTTTTATTTTATTTTTATATTATTACATATATTTTATATATAATTATTAGGTTAATTATATAATTTTTTTTTATATATATATATATATATATATATATATATATATATATATATATATATTCTAAATTCCACATATATTTAAACAATCCAAAGTTCCAACATATAGTATGCGTTAAATTCAAAGGTCAACAGATAAATTCGTGGCAATATTTTTTTTTATATTCATGGCAATATTTTTTTTATATATGGTTTGAACTATATACATGGTGTATACATTTATTATGGTAAAAGTATATGGGATGGGTGGAGGCAGGTTTTGAACCCGTAACCTCCGCCACCCGAATTCTACGCCATATTAAAAAACCACCACGGCGGGCTTTGAAATACATGACCACAAAATCATATCTATTGTTTTAGTTAAGTCCAATGGCGGGGGTGGTGGGAGCCAGCCATGCGGGCCAACACCCACCCCATGTGACCACAAGTGCGCGACTGAAGGCCAACGAATGGATAGCACTTAGCGCTAATCATGTTTTATTAAAATAATTCTATTCAAAGCATTAATTAAGCCCACTTAAAGTTCGGATTAAGTTGGTGGCGGATTTGGCGACGCGCCAAATTAGGCAAAAACTGCCAGTTTTGGCGGACTTAACTGGAGTCTCTCCAGATTTAGCGGGAATTCCTAGGGAGAAATTGAATACAATATATCTTGAGCAATTTTTGACCAAATTGAGATCAGAAACAAGTGGTCTTGGCTAATTTGGACCTTATGAACACACTGGTGCAGGTATCAGGAGCCATATAGCTTTGTAAATAGCATTTTTTCCACATTGAGCTAATAAAGAGGCCCAAGCCATGGACGCTGGACCAAGGAGATGTAGCCCATGAGGAGTGAACTCCTTCATCAAAACACTGCGTTAATGTGTCTCTTTGATGGTGTGCTGCACTGTAAATGTTTGTTGTTCATTATTCATTTTTGAAGATATTTTTCTCATGAATTTCTTGGTTAACTTAAGAAAATTTACCTGTTTGTAAGCACCAACAACTAAGGAAACCTCAGCAAAAAAGCCAGAATCAAGCACACGTTTATAAATCTGTAATTGTTATTAGCACAACAAAACTAATCATACCAAAACATATCAAGTTGGTATCAGAGCCCAAGGTTGAATTGCTTGATTGCTTGATTTTGTGCAATTAGGATTTTAATGGTTCCAAAATTGTGATGCTTACAAGGTTAAAGTTGCATAGAGGAGAAGGGAGGGTATTGGTTGCAAATCCTGAGGTAATGCCCAGAAGGAGGAGAGCCACAAGGCCATAGTATCCACCACCCAAAGTTCCATTTCCAATTGCACTTGAAACTCCTCAAGTTTTGCCTTCAATTGAGATTGAAGAGTACAATCAGTACAAATTTCTAAGCCTGAATCCATAGCCATTATGTATGGAGAAAGAGAGCCTAAAGGTCCCTCTTCAGAAGAGGAAGAATTTAAGAAACCTTTCTATACTTTTACTAAGATGGTTAAAGTCCTCTATGAAGAGAGGAACACTAGAATGGTTGGAGAGAGTTCTAAACCTCCACATGGAGAAGGAAGCTCAGAGGAAAAAAGGATGAGAAGAAGGATTCCAAAGGGAATAGTGGAAAGCCACCTCCATCTCCACCATCATCATCATTTTCCTCATCATCTTCACCATCTCACACAACATCATCTTCCACTACCACCACTGAGACTACCCATACTCATTCCAAAACCCCAAAAGGAAAAACTCCATTACTAAAATTGGACATAATATTTTTACTTCCCATGTACAATGGAGAGGTGAATGTAGAAAAGTTGGACAATTGGATGCAATAGTTGGAGGTATACTGTAAAATTCAGAACCTTCAAGAAGACGACATAAAGATCCAGTTGGCTTCACTGAGGCTAGAAGGAGTTGCACTAGTTTAGTGGGAAGCAAAGACTCAAGAGGAAATGAGAATCCATGGTAAGATATCCATCATTTGGGTTGAATTTTTTTCTGCAATTAAAAAACAGTTTTATCCTCTAGATTATATGCAAAAATCAGTTATGGATTGGTAGAATTTTAGGCAGCTTAAAGGCCAAACAGTCCAAGATTATACACAGGAGTTTAGAAAAAGAGCTTTGTTATTAGGAGTGAATTTGAATTCCCAAGACACACTACTAAAATATATTGGGGGTTTACATTCCTATTTGAAATGCATTATTCTTATGTTTAATTCAAATAATTTAGATGAAGTATGTGTGAAAGCCACGCATCTTGAATCTAGAGGAAAGAACACTTATGAAGAGAGTAGTAATAAAAAGCCACCTAAGGGTAAGGAGAAAGAGAAAGGAGGAAAATGGAATGGGAAAAAAATGTAAGTGTGAAGAAAGAAGGGGAGAATTATCTCTAAACATTGTTTAAAAGAGGGACATAATGAGGATAATTGCTGGAAACTCGATCCAGAAATGAGACCAAATAAGTTCAACAATAAAGGGAAATAGAAAACCACTACTATCACTCAAGAAGATTTAGGTTCTAAATCAGGTGATGAAAACAAAATCACTATCATGCGAATAAAAGGAAAACAAGATATTGCAAGCACTGGTTCACAAAACTGTAACACTACTACTACTCTAAATGAAAAGAGACGAATTGAGTTATTTCATGTTAGGGTCATATCTAAACACACCACGATTGACGCACTCTTCAATAGTGGGTCACAAGCGAATCTAATCTCTGAAGACTTAGTCAACAGATTGAATCTTGAAACTGTACCTCACCATAAACCATACCCTTTGGGATGGATAACAAGAGACACCAGTTTACAGGTTACAAGAAAATGTTTGTTTAAGTTTGCAATCACTGCAAATTTTGTTGATGAAGTAGAGTTAGATGTGGTACTGCTTGATATTTCAAGTGTGGTGTTGGGTAGTCCATATTTGTATGACCAAAAAGAAGTCTTTTACCACCATGAAAACAAGTATCACTTGTCCAAGGATGGTGTGGCATACATAGTGAGATCCCATCATAAAAATCTGAACATTTCTTTGGTTAATATAGGGGAGGCAAAAAGACTAGTGAATTCAAGTAAAAGTTTATTACTTCTCATGTTCAAGCTAAATGATGATATTGTTTATGAAAATGTTGGTGCATGTAATGAAAGTTTCAATTATGATTTGGTTGGTTCAGTTCATCAGAGTGAGGAAGTATTTCAGGTTGTGAAAGAATCATCCTTCAAGGAGAAAGAAACTTCACATGAAATATATTTGCAGCAAGAGGTTTCTATTTGTGATGTTAGCATACAAAGGTTGACAAAATTGCAAAGTGTAGAGACACAAATGCAATGCAAAAGTTTGTTGAAACATGGGCTCATTCAATCATCCCTTACGCCATGTTGTGCATTGAAGGTTATGGTGCCAAAGAGGAATGGTAAGTATTTCAAGAAAGACAACAAAAGGAGTAGTTTTTGCCGAAGAAAAGTTGTAAGAAGAGGTCAGTGCAAGAATATACATAACAATAAACAAGAATGGTTTGTATGGCTTTTAATGTTGTATGTTCTTTGTAGCACTTCTATTACATATACATGTATTTGAATTATGGCAAAAAAGAGTCCTATGTTGAATAAATTGTCCACTTGGGTGACATAAACATATTTAGAAAGTTTTCTTATGCACATGTCATCTATGAAGGAAAATTGTTTGATGTTTTGAAGATATCAAAGTACAAGTTGGGTTTCACTTCTTTGATGCATTTGGGTCATGATATTGGAGGAGGCAAGTTGAAAGAAAGCCGCTCCAAGTTGAATGCCATTGTTGATTGGTCAACGCCCAAGATCATCATTTTGATAAGAGGTTTATTGGGAGCAGCTTATTGTTGACATTTCTTCTTTCGAAGCTCCTTGGCATGCATTGTCATGTGTGTGCAAAGTCTTCCAGTGGGGAGGCAAACAATAAGAGGCAAGTGTTTCTTCAAACCAAAAGATCAATTCAATTCTTTTTTATGCTCTTTCAAACTTGAAAGGTTCATTTGAGTTTCAGGTTTATGCAAGCAACTTCACCATATTATTTCATTCAGAATATTTTCATGGTGTAAAGATTAAGTTGCAGTGATCCATGCACTTTCATTGGATGGATACTTGTCAAAATTTTCACTTGGTTCGAAGGTACAAAAGAGGTATAAGAAGAAAGTTCATTGTTATGCCTTTTAGGCCTATTGGTTATGTAATTGTTGTATTCATGCGTCATTATGTTTTACATGAAAGTTATGTTCAAAAAAAATTCATACTTTCAAAATGTACAATCAGGCTTGAGTCAAGAAAACCAAGTACTGAAATTTGTCATCCATTTGCATTATATTTTGTTATGTCATCTTGGTAAGAAAGATGTTGCTTTTGATGGTGACATGGACAAAACCATGAGTTTCTATGAACGACTGAAAATGGTGCAACAAACAGTGCAAGATCAACTTGAAAAGGGCAAAGACAAGTACAAGTATAGAAGGGGGTCCTCAAGGCAAGTGAATGTTGATTTTCTTAGAGAGGAGCTCAAGCGAACGTTGGATTGAGCTTGCAAAGGTGAGGGGGTTGTACCCTCATCTACTTGTCAGATGATAGTATATTTTGGGGTCCAAAAGGCTTTTAGTGGGGAGGAATGATCAGGTGCTCAGTATTTAGCTCAAAAATCAAAGTTCTTATATTGGCTCTAAAACTGTATGACTCTATCTGTCTCATCAAGATGATCACAATGCAATTTTTTTGACTGAAAATGGAGTCTAGATGAAGGAGAAAACGCCCATTGTTTGTTTTCCTAAACAACTCAAAAAATTGCAGAATAGGATTGAATGATGACATGGCAGTCTAGCCAATAGTCCAGTCAGCAAGGAGAATCTTCTTCAGTTTTTACCTAATGGGGCAGTGACAAGTGTCACCTATGGATTCGCCAGTTTGGTGGTGTGAGGGTGAAACTACCTAATTAGCCTCTAAGGTGGAATTTGATATTTTTTTTTATATATTATTATATATATATTATATATAATTATTATGTTATATTATATAGTTTTTCAAATTATATATTATAATATAATTAATATATATATTACATATTTTAATATATTAATTAAATATTAATTCCAAATTCCACATATATTTAAACCATCCAAAGTTCCAACATATGGTATGTGTTAAATTCAAAGGTCAACAGATAAATTCATGGCAATGTTTTTTTTATATATGGTTTGAAATATATACATGGTGTATACGTTTATTATTGTAGTTAAGTCCGACGATAGGGGTGGTGGGAGCCAACCCCCACCCCATGCGACCAAAAGTGCGCGACCGAGGGCCAATGAATGGATAGCGCTTAGCGCTAATCACGTTTTATTAAAATAATTTTGTTTAAATCATTAATTAAGTCTGCTTAAAGTTCATATTAAGTTGGTGGTGGATTTGGCGGTGCGCTAAATTAGGCGGAAACTGCCATTTTTGGCGGACTTAATTGGAGTCTCTCCAGATTTAGTGGGTATCCTTAGGGAAAAATTGAATACAATATATCTTGAGCAATTTTCAACCAAATTGAGATCAGAAAGAAGTGTTCTTGGCTAATTTGGACCTTCTGAACACATTGGTGCATGTAGAAATTTCTCTATAGATCAGCTAGCTCTAATACCATGTAGAATTTCCCACTGTAGATCAACAGATTATGCAATATACTAAAGCAAAATACAAGATCTACTTCTAAAACAAACTTGCAGAAGCTTAATCGAATATGAGCAAGATCAAATAGAACACATATAACCAGAGAAGAAGAATCAATACACTGTATGAAACACAGAAGAATACTCTGGGGAAAGCCTCAGCTAAAAACCCCGCTATCTGTATTATCATACAAGTGGAAATATCTCAGGATTACACAAAGCTTTAGCTCACAAGCTATCCAGCTCTCAGTACAATCCCTCACTGCTGCCCATAGTTAGTCAAAGGCTTCTCACAAACCTTCTCCTCTACCCTCCAAGCCTCCTATTTCCTTGCGTAGTTTCTCCTCGGTCCTCAAGCTGCCACCTATGTGTAATAATCCCTCACACACTGCTCTGACCTCTGAAATAACTACACAAACTTGAAGGAGATAATTCTTTTTGCATGGATGAGTTTCCTTTATAGGAAAATTCCTTCAACTGATAGTACATTGTCCCTTCCTTTGATCTCAACTGGGTCTCTGACTGAACTGACATGCATGAGTTATTTATTAGAGAATATTCAGTTATCTGGAGAGCAACAGTTACAGGCATGCAAGCATTAATTAACTGAACTCACAAATTCTACAAACTGTTAGAACTAATCTAACTGGACTTGACTCAGTTAACTGAGCCAACTAATTACAAATCAATATTACAACTCATCCTTATCTCTTTAACTGATAGATAAATTCCTCAATCAATGGAGAAATTGTTGCATGTCCTCACATAGACTTCATGTTTGATTTTCCACAACTAATTAACTCATGGTGAATTAATTAATTATTTTACAAACAACTGCTAAGATCAAATTCGAATTTTACTTCTCAATTTTAGTCGAGGGACTGACTAAAATTGGAATCCATCCCGAAATGCTATTTATAGCAATGCTATTTTTAGCACTTTCATTTTTCATTCCTTATTGCTATGTTCAACACTGGTACCCGACTGCTATTTATAGCAGTTCTATTTTTAGCACTTCTATTTTTAACATTTCTTGTTGCCATTTTCAATGTTCCCTCTCAACAAGAAAGGCATTCAACTCGAACCCAATCATGTACCTTTGGAATGTTCTACATGCAACACTTCTCCCAAGTGTTATTGCTCCAACAACTCTAGAAACAAAAAAAAAACTCCCAACTGACCTCCCTGTCGGGCTAGAAACATCCTCTGATGTTGAAGCTTATTATGCCACTCCATATGCATCTATCTCTACCCACTCAGTCAGTCTTGCTACTCCTCGTTAGGGCTCCTGTAGCAAGGTCTAATCAAAGAGGTTGGGTACCTCAATTATCCTGCCCTTATTCCAGCCTTCTTGGGACTATCACTCCACATTGCCCCACCTCCTACCTGGAGATATGGATGCATGTGATCCCTCTACCCACTTGGCTCGAAATTCCCCCCTACTGGAGGTCTCTGCATGAGTGGATGCCTCCACTTGATCTCCTCTTGGCTTCTCCAGTTGTGGCTACTCCACAGCCTCCTGAAGTTGCTTCACCAATTGTGTCTCCTCCACAATTGTCTGAGACTTCTTCTGGCACTGCATGTTGAGAGGTAATTTACTCTCCCTCTCAACCACCAAGTATCTAACCTTTGCCTTGCTCCTTAAGGCTTTGCATGAATCTTGTACCTCAAGTGCATACAGGTTCTTGGCTAGCACACCAATCTGTTTCATCTTTCCTGCCATCACGAAATTTTCTGGAAAAAGAGCTGACTTTAAATCATCGATATCTCTCTCATCCGAACTCCTATTCAGCTAACTTTTTTTTTTTAATTTCGGTCTTTTTCCACAAGGAATCCAGATCTGCTATTTGTTTCTAAAAATTTTGTACAAAAATTTTCAGGTCTGCTCTGAAAACTCGCGGCCCAAAAACTCAAAATTTTGAAATCTCCTCTAGTATATTGTTCTCCGCTTTGATCACCTTTGCTTCAATACCATGTAGAAATTTCTCTATAGATCAGCTAGGTCTAATACCATGTAGAATTTCCCACTATAGATCAATAGATTATGCAATATAATAAAGCAAAATACAAGATCTACTTCTACAAAAAACTTGCGGAAGCTTAATCGAATATGAGCAAGATCAAATAGAACACATATAACCAGAGGAGAAGAATCAATACACATGAAACATAGAAGAATACTCCGAGGAAAGCCTCAGCTAAAAACCCCGCTATCTGTATTATCATACAAGTGGAAATATCTCATGATTACACAAAACTTTAGCTCATAAGCTATCCAGCTCTCAGTACAATCCCTCATTGCTACCCATAGACAGTCAAAGGCTTCTCACAAACCTTCTCCTTTGCCCTCCAAGCCTCCTATTTCCTTCGCAGTTTCTCCTCGGTCCTTAAGTTACCACCTGTGTGTAATAATCCCTCACACACTGTTTTGACCTCTAAAATAACTGCACAAACCTGAAGGAGATAATTCCTTCTACATGGATGAGTTTCCTTTATAGGAAAATTCCTCCAACTGATAGTACATTTTCCCTTCCTTTGATCTCAACTAGGTCTCTGAATGAACTGACATAGATGAGTTATTGATGAAAGAATATTCAGTTATCTGGAGAGCAGCAGTTACATGCATGCAAGCATTAACTAATTGAACTCACAATTAATTATACAAACTGTTAGAACTAATCTAACTATACTTGACTCAGTTAACTGAGCCAACTAATTACAAATCAATATTACAACTCATCCTTATCTCTTTAACTGATGGATAAATTCCTCAATCAATGGAGAAACTGTTGCATGTCCTCACATAGACTTCATGTTTGATTTTCCACAACTAATTAACTCATGGTGAATTAATTAATTATTTTACAAACACCTGCTAAGATCAAATTCGAATTTTACTTCTAAATTTTAGTCCAAGGACTGACTAAAATTGGAATCCATCCCAAAATTCTATTTATAGCAATACTATTTTTAGCACTTCCATTTTTCATTCCTTGTTGCTATGTTCAATACTGGTGCCCGAACTGCTATTTATAACAGTGCTATTTTTAGCATTTCTTGTTGCCATTTTCAACAGTGCAGGTATCAGGAGCCATAGAGCTTTATAAATAGAATTTTTTCCACATTGAGCTAATACAGAGGCCCAAGCCATGGAAGTTGGACCAAGGAGATGTAGCCCAGGAGGGGTGAAATCCTTCATCAAAACATTGTGTTAATGTGTCTCTTTGATGGTTTGTTGGACTGTACATGTTTGCTGTTCATTATTCATTTTTGAAGCTATTTTTCTCATGAATGTCTGGTTTAAGTTAAGGAAATTTACCTGTTTGTAAGCACCAACAAGTAAGGAAACCTCAACACAAAAAGAAAGAAGCAAGCACATGTTTATCAATCTGTAATTGTTATTAGCACAACAAAACTAATCATACAAAAACAGTTTAATACAACACTAATTTTTTTTGCAAAAAATATCATTAGGACAACAACCTAATTCTCCACATGTTGTCTTTTTACTCCAAATCAAAATTCACAATGCTTATATGAATTTTGAGGGTTGCAATTCTATAAAAGAGGAAAAAATTGAAATTTCATTGCCACATTTGGCCCAAAAGTGTAACCCATCTTCATGCTTTCACCCTCCTATTAAATCAAAGAAAGATGGGGATGAAGAGCATTGTTGTTTGGGTTTCATCCATGAGCTGTTTGGTTTGTGCATGGAGCTTGACATCATTTATTATTAATCCATATTTCCACACTCTTCCTCAAGAGGCTCAGATCACAGGGGCTCACTCAATGAACCTTTGACATATCATATGTGTTTGTGACATACTAAACAACACCCTTAATTTGATTACATATTGGAAAATACCTCTAAAATTCACATTATTAAACCTCCTACCAATATGAACCCAATACACTTTCCCAACTTGGAAAACCACTACTTTCACTAGATTTTATAGGTAACCATTTTTCATTAACATTTTTTATACCCCTTTATATTTTTTTATTAAATTTGAGCTCTGTTTTTAATACCTACCAATATGGAAACCTGTTGTCGCCTATTATATGCTCAATATATTATGTCATTTTTCTCAATATATATCCCTTAATATGAATGCACATGGTACGGTATTGTTCCTCCAATGAAGCCTTGTGGCTCATATCCTCCTGCAAATGAAGGGTAGCTCCAAGGATGATCCTTACAATCCATTAGAAAACTAGAAATTAGAATCCCCTTATGCACTTTGCAATTGGAATAGAATCACTTGTGACAATTCTACAAGCATGGTCATCGAGATCACACTTGAAGCCAAATCTCTCAATGACCCTCTTTACTCTGGTTTATGTAATTTTTTGAGCTTGAAAATATTCCATTTGGGTTTCAATCACTTGTATGGTACTCTGCCACTGTCTTTCATGAATTGCAACAACCTCAAATCCATCAACCTCAACACCAATTCTCTCTCTGGTACATTGCCATAATTTCGTGGATTGAAGTCCTTGAAGACACTCAACCTCATGACCAACAACTTGACAGGGAAATTCCTTGCTTCTCTGAAAAATTTACTAGAGCTCAAATCCTTTAAGCTTGTAGAGAATCCTCTCACTTGAGGTAGAATACCCCAACAACTCAAGACTTTGAAGAAACTCAACACCTTCTATGTGGCCTAGTGCAATTTGATAGGATAAATACTTCTTTCATCTTTAATTTCATAGAGCTAAGCCTCCTAAATCTCTCTAACAACAATCTCAATGGATTCATTCCTAAGGAAATCTCTAAATTGAAGAAGCCCTCTTATATGGATCTCTATAGCAATGCCCTCAGCGGGAGTATTCCTCAAGAATTGGGTGATCCCAGGCCATTGCAAGTTCTAGATGCATTGGACAACAATTTTACCTGTAGCATTCCACAAGAGCTTGAGAATTTGAAGAATGCAACATATATCCAATTCAATAATAATAATGTATTTAGCCAAATTCTTGAAATCTTCACATATTTTTCGCTTATGGAAGGGTTATCAGTCTATCAGAAAAATCTTACAACAAATCAATATAGAAGCTCAATAGTCTGTCTAAATTCAACTTGCTCGAAGTGTCAAAAAAATTGGCTCAATGGCCCGCTACCTAAAAGCGTGCAGGGGAGGAAATCTAAGAAATTGAATTTGAAGTCATCCTTCTCAATTTGTTCGATGTGCCATCACATCGGGTTCTAGAGCCTTAATATGGTGGCACTCCATATGTCACCCCTAAAGAAAAGCCAAAACCCAATGTTCACTTTGCAAACGATAGAGAATTTATGTAAAAAAAATTGTATTTTCCAAACTAATGCACCCTCAATGATCCTATATGTTATGTATTGACCTAATAAACAATAATAATATTGTATTGCTTGTATTTTCAGTTGTAACATTTTTAAGAAGACCATTCTTTATTTTAAGGAGATATGGCTAACCTATTACCAAAATAGAAAGTGTTAAAATTGTCAATATTGAAGTTCCAAAGAAGAAACTTAGTATGCTTGGGATTTACGTTAAGGGGAGGTGGCTATTGTATTACAAAAATAACTTGAAGATGAGGTGGCTATTTTATTTTGTGTTTTTAGATGTTACTTTTTATAATGTGTAGTTCTTAAATCGTGGGCGTTGTGATAAAAATTAGTTTAAGAAATAAAGTATTTTTTTGTTTGCTATTTAAATAGATATGTATGTTTATTTTGGAATATGGTCTTCAAAATTATAATTTAATTATTAATGAGTATTAGGTAGATGGTAGAGATTTAACTAGGTATATTTATTTTGGAATAGGGTCTTTAAAATTATAATTTAATTATTAATGATTATTAAGTGGATGGTAGAGATTTAACCTCCATTGAATATTCTAGAATATTCATAATAGTATACTTAAATCAATGGTTGACATTTATCTCCAATGTAGTTATGCCCTTTTATTCTTTTAATAAACTAATTAATTAAAAAAATGTATGAACAAATGTCATATGAAGTGAGTTATGGGTTTTTGGGCATGCGGTATTGTTAAGCCATGGCATTGGTCCATATTGTAACAAAGCCTATTTACAAATTAAGAATCTTCATAGTAAAATGGGAATAAACCTTCATGTTTAAGGATCTTGTTTCCTGCTTTCTATATATATATATATATATATATATAGTTAATACTAATTTAAAAGAAAGTTATAATGTGTTTATAAAATTATTATGAAATAAGTGTTTTGATATTCATTATAAATTGATATTAATGTTTCTCAACCATTTAATTAATTTATATGATTGTGGAAATTTAATTAATTAATAATTTTAAAAAATTAAACATATTTTTTATTATTAAATATAAAGTTTAAATAAAAAAAAATATTAATAGTGGAGAAGAACAATGATATGGTAACCAAATATTAATAGTGGTCGGGAATTAAATCCATCCTTTTTAAGGTCACAGCCAAGCCAGACACCAAATTGGTGTATGAAACTCCCTTGTTTGTGGGACAAAGGACCCACCTCCGTGCAGCAATTTGACTGCTAAGTCTACGAAGGCATACATACTCTACCCCCTCTATTTTCGATCTTGTGACCTCTTGGGAGGAAACACATGCTCTTAACCATTAGGCCCACTCAAACTGTATGCCACACTTATTTAATAATATTTTTAACCACACTCTAATAGTTCATTTGTTAAACCTGCAATATATTAAGTGATAAGAATACTGAAAGTCTCATTCATATATATATATATATATATTATTGTAACTCATTGACCAGTGGAATCAAATTAACAATGCATTTATAATTTTATTTTATTTACATTGGTATATAATACAACTAATATAAATAAAAGCCAATTTGCACGTAATCAGTAGGTTTTAAAATATTGTTTACGTATTTTTACCAAACTAATATGAATATCTTATATATTATTTAAAGTGTAATAATTTATCGTTCTATATATTATTTAAATTTAAGAATATATTTAAGCATAATAAGTAGATTTTAATTTATAAAGAATGGAAAATAACTATATTAACTTTTAAAAATTCATCATAACTAGCATTTGCGCCTACTATTGCAAAGGAAACGCCGTAAGGCATAGCGTGTGGAAGAATATTGAAATGTGAATGGGATTTTGTGGCCTTTTTTGAAAGCAAGGGTCGATGATTTTGAGTTTCAATTTGAGGAAGCCATGCCAACAACCGTTTTTGGGGGTTAAAGTGGCTACGAAATGGAATGCAAGTAGTCATAAATATCCATTGAACTTGTTTAGAGTCCTTTGTTTGTATTTGGTAAAAATTGCGTAGCTGAAGGTGAAGGTAAATGAATGAATTCACGCGAACAACAACCGGGTATCAATATTGATTTGGATAGGGTTATTTAAGAAATCATTATTCAAACGGCAAATTAAATTAATATGAAGATATATTGAAAACATGTATTATATTCATTAAAATCAATTGATTTTGTTAACAAAATATGTTAAAACCCATTGACAATGAATTGGTTGTTGAAGATATAAACTATCAAAATGGTATTTGATCTTGAAACATCCTTTTTTAAGTTTCAAACGGAAAATACAAATAGTGAATTGTAACAAAAGGGGTTCGAGAAGCAATATAATATTCTAAAGAACATTGTGCTTATCATTCCATATATGAAGTTGTATCAAAACATGTTGGAGGTATCGAAGACCTGAAGAAGCAGTAATGGACCTGCAAAATGTATATTTTGTTAGAATTAGTAATATTTAAATCAGTTGTCGAAATTTATTAGTAATACTTTGCAAGTGAGTTGTGTTAAAATGAATTTGGAATGAATGGAAATGAAGTTACCTTTGCCATGGGGATTTATATATTGTTAGTGGAAGATGCATGGTGAATAATGGCATACTGAACACCATTGGAGATTTATGCGTAGTTGGAGACGCATATTTTTTGCTTGCCATTCTACTTGTAGTTGCATAGATATGCTATTTCTGAGTCCATATGTCCTGTTGCAAAAGAAAGAAAATGTTAGAATGACATGTATAGATAATATAAAGACATTCTAATATTTGCTTAATTATTAATATTGATTAAATTGGGTTGTTGTTGAAAGATATGAAAAGTATGTTATGAAAAATAATGAGGTAAATAAATGGAGGAAACCTTTTGGTGATGTTAAAGTATGGGTTGGAGCAGATAATCTGGAGGCGGCATTGAACAAAGAATTTCTTCTATGTGTTTTCTACAAGCAATGTTTTTGTTGTCCTTCATTTTACTGTAACGATCGAAACTAAATGCGGGGCTAATCCGAAGATCTCGTAGAGAAGGTACTCTTGAAATTGTTGTGAATGTGAGACCTTGACGTTCTGTTTTTCCAATGTCAATTGTTGCTTTTGGAAGTGTCATACCTTGAGATTTATGTATTGTTAAAGCCCAATCCATCTTCAGTGGAATTTGTGCACGTCCATTTCTTTTTACTGCTAGAATAGGCAAGTGAGTGGGGTTTCTTTCATCCCAAGGAGGCCCGATGTATTTGGGAAAATCTACAACAACAAATGTTGGAATTTGTGGTGGTGCAGTTGATTCTTTGTAAAAGATGGTTACAATTTCTCTGAGGGAACCATTAACAAGTCCAGTTGAAACCCAAAGGTTGGAAGTTAACATAACTTTTTCGCCATTGCATAGCAATACGATTCACTCAAGTTGCTCATCTTCTGAGGAAATGTTGGAATATGTGTTGACATCTTCAGCAATGGATCTTGCGATTGGAGTGTTTAGAGATTTCATCATTTTCTTATTATGGACCATTGTTTGAGTATTTGTTGGAAATAGATGCATAGAATCATGGAATGAATGTATTTCATCTTCTGATAAAAAGGAATCTGTGCATGACATGAGTATGTTGTAGTCGTCGATTGTTGGATTTGCATCTCTAATGTTCTTGAGAATGTTCCTGAATGTAACCTGTGCGATGTTGTCACCTTGTTGACGAAATATTGTGTCTAATGTGATGACTGTGTTGAAGGTGTTCCACAGTGCGCTTCTGTGGCTCGTCCCTGCATATAGTGGTATATCTTTGATGGGTGGTAGCTGACCGAGATCACCAACCAATATAATGGAACAACCACCGAAAGGAGTGTTTCTTTGCTGTGGAAATGCCTCTCGAAGACGTTCATCAATATGGCTAGGAAGCTTTGGCCCAATGAAGCTCATTTCATCGATTAGTATGTACCTTATATGCCTGAGTTCTTCTTGGAATTTTGCAAGAGCATTACCTTCTAAGGGCATAAGATCCTTTATAGGAAGGTGCAGAGCAGAATGGATTATCAATGCTTGTATGTTGAAGGCAGCAACCCCTGTAGGGGCGAGGAGCATGATCGGTGAAGGTTTTGGGCTTGCAAGGCTTATGAGCATATCTTTGATGCAATTGATAAGGAGGGATTTTCTTGTACCAGCAATGCCTTGTATTATCATTCTGAGAGCGGTTAAATAATCCTTTTTAGCAAAATGATTAGAAATAATATTTAGAGCTTTTCTTTGCATTGGAGATAATGTAGAATTACCTGTTCTTGTGTGGAGCTGGTTACCCTTGACGGTTAGGTGATTGTTAGGAGAGTAAATGGGAAGTACCACAACAACCCAATAGAACATGTACCTACAACAAGAAGCAAAATAGGCTATTAAAAAGACAACTACTATTTTCAAAGAATGGTACGTAAAAAATGCAAAAGCTAGTAAAAAGACAACTACTGTTTTCAAAGAATGGTATGTGCAGATTTATAAGAGGAGGAAAAATAAGAATGGTACATACAAATTTCTAAGAGGAAAAATAGAAAAGTTGCCAAGCATATAACCTCTTCCCTAATAGTTAACAAATGCCATGAAGCAAAGCATGTATGACAGGATTCATCTTTTCAGGCATTGAAAAAGAAGGGATATCCAAAGGTAAAAGGTTTTGAATTCAGAAGTAATATAAGCTAATCCAAACAATAGAAAAAGAATTGAAAAAGAAGAGATTGATCTAGTATCTTGAATGGGCTTTGCATAATGGTTGTTATTTGACACAATCTTAGCCCTCTCCTTATACAACCCCCACATCCAAATTGAGGATTACAACCACAGTGCAATTCTTCAACACTTGGACATCAATGTGTCAACTACAAAAGGAATGTTTCTGAGTGAGGACAGGGTATGAATCAGATTATAAAAAAAGACTGGAAAAATCATAATCAAGATTTGGGAACCATTTCAAATCCTCTGTTAAGTAGGCAGTTGATCTTTTCAGGCATTGAAAAAGAAGGGATATCCAAAAGCCCTAAGATACATGACTGAGTTTCATAAACAAACAGTAGTGTTCTAGAAATACAATATGAGGTACTGGATTTCAAATTACATATTATAGAACTGATCAAATAGAACATGTACCTACAACAAGAAACAAAATAGGCTAGTAAAAAGACAACTACTATTTTCAAAGAATGGTACGTAAAAAATGCAAAGGCTAGTAAAAAGACAACTTGTATTTTCAAAGAATGGTACGTGCAGATTTATAAGAGGAGGAAAAATAAGAATGGTACATACAAATTTATAATATGAAAAATCGAAAAGTTGCCAAGCATATAACCTCTTCCCTAATAGTTAACAAATTCCATGAAGCAAAACATGTATGACAGGATTCATCTTTTCAGGCATTGAAAAAGAAGGGATATCCAAAGGTAAAAGGTTCTGAATTCAGAAGTAATATAAGCCAATCCAAACAATAGAAAAAGGATTAAAAAAGAAGGGATTTATCTAGTAGCCTAAAAAGGCTTCGCATAATGGTTGTTATTTAACACAATCTCAGCCCTCTCCTTATACACCTCCCACATCCAAATAGAGGATTACAACCACAGTGTAATTCTTCAACACGTGGACATCAATGTGTCAACTACAAAAGGAATGTTTTTGAGTGAGTGATCAAGAGGTAAAAGAAACAGTCTTTGGATGGTTTTCTCAATGTCCAAGTCGCCACAACAAAGAAAGAATCATATTAATCGCCATTGTTGAACAATGTCTCAAAGGAATTTCTAAGAATTCTCCAATCTAAAAACAAATAAGTGTGAGAAAAGCTAACAGTGTTATAGAAAAGACATATATGCGATTTCGTTTTAACTGTGAGTGAAACTGCTGCAAGATGCAAATATCAACCTTATATTGTATACAGGAAAAAAGAAATAATGTTCCAATGACATGGGTTACTTGTCAAACACCTCCTTTTTCAATCCTCTTTCTATGGATCTATTCTGGAATTTAATTTTGTTTCGGGCATTGCAAGGAAGCCCTAAGATATGCCCAAAAAATATCAGCAAACAGTTTCTCAAACACTATAGGCACACAGTTTGAGAAATTTCCCCCTGTTCCTATAGTCTGATTCTTCTAAGTTTTCATCAATTTTGCTCAAAATTCGGTAGATATTTGTTACAATTACATATTTGAGTTGTGTAACCTGCATAATGCAGGTGTTCCAAGATTGTATACAGGAAAAAAGACATAATGTTCCAATGACATGGGTTACTTGTCAGACATCTCCTTTTTCAATCCTCTTTCTATGGATCTATTCTGGACTGAGTTTCATAAACAAACAATAGTGTTCTGGAAATACAATATGAGGTAATGGATTTCAAATTACATATTATAGATCTGATCAAACATTTGGGATTTAACAGACTCTCTTTGCCAAAAAAGTTAATTAACTAAGTACAACAGATGAATACCCGTATAGAATCGCTATTACATTAACAGAAAACAAAGAATTACCTGTTCTTGACCTAGAAAATAAACATATAACCTCTTCCCTAATAGTTTAAAAACGCCATGAATCCAAACATGTATGACAGGATTCATCTTTTCAGGCATTGAAAAAGAAGGGATATCCAAAGGTAAAAGGTTCTGAATTCAGAAGTAATATAAGCCAATCCAAACAGTAGAAAAAATATTGAAAAAGAAGGGATTCATCTAGTCGCCTGAAAGGGCTTCGCATAATGGTTGTTATTTGACACAATCTCAGCCCTCTCCTTATACAACCCCCGCATCCAAATAGAGGATTACAACCATAGTGCAATTCTTCAACACCTGGACATCAATGTGTCAACTACAAAAGGAATGTTTCTGAGTGAGTGATCAAGAGGTAAAGGAAACAGTCTTTCGCTGGTTTGCTCAGTTTCCAAGTCGGCACAACAAAGAAAGAATCATATTAATCTCCACTGATTGAAAAATAAGGGATTCATCTAGTAGCCTGAAAAGGCTTTTGCATCTTTATTTTTTCCTTTGTTGTATAAAATGCTGACTGTTTGCACATTCTTCTTCATTAGTAAGCTTATGTCCATTTTCACATAAAATTGACTTACAGACTATTAAGCTGAGTTCTGTATGCTATTCTAGGTTCTATTTGCATCTCTGTTCAAGATCAATGTTATCCAGTAGGACCTTTTAGACCTAAAAGAAAAAACTAAGTGCGAATTTGAAATTGTTTCTTTTAGATTGCAAATAATTGGTAGTTCTTATCATAGTTAAAATTTCCTAAGTTTGTAGTTCTACTTTTTCTTTTTACCTTGATCAATTTTGGAAAGCTATTAACACCATTTTTCGGCATTCCCTGCAAGCTTCCACCACCCATCATTTCATCGTTAGTATATAGTAAAAGAAAAGATGACTGTTTTTGCTTGTGTGGGAACACAAATTCATTTCTCAGTGCTTTTATCAACTTAGAATTTTCCTTCATTTCTAGTTGAACATCCTTGCTATGCTATTTGGTCTCTCTGGTTCTCATAAAAAAAAAGCAGGGGTGCGGTGGTACTGGGAAAGGGGGGAAAATAGGAGAAATAGACAAATTGGGAAAGGTCTGCATCTAACATTGGCTGTCATTGACAGAGTCTAGCTTTCTGAAGAAAGTCCCAAGACAGTAGAAATGGATGCAGAGCTTCTATATATATTCCCCAATTCAAGAGTTACAATAATGAAAAGGGAGTGAGTGTACTTAGAACTGTTGACACTAGTAGTTTAATTCTTGTTCCAATTCTTTTTGTGCAAGATAACTCACTTTATGCTACAGCACAATAGATGTCATGGAAAACTGGTTACCTTGCACTACCTGTTGATGAGCCCCAATTTTTGGTACAATTTGGGCTCATTTGGCCTACTTGCTTTGCTCAAACCATTCATTTTTTATTGCTTATGCATTCATTTCTTGGTTTATTCGTGTTGTTTGTAGGAAGAAGGGTAGGCATTCTATCTACGTGGCTAATACATGATGATTTCAGGTTTTTGGCATCAAAAGGGAGCAAAGACCACGAGAAAGGAGACAAGGAGACAATAAGGTGGCACTTCTGGTTTTTAGGAGAGGATGTCCACAGTCTTGGGGACCTTCCTCATGATTCCCACCATAGCTCCGAGCTCCAACCAATCTCCCCACCGAGCTTAGAGGCAGCCAACTGTTCTACAGGAACAGCAGTTACAACTGTTCTACAGGATCAGCAGTTTAACCTTCAGTTGGACAGCCGAGCTCCACAAATCAAGGAAACCTGTTGGACTATCATTTTGCATAAATACTGAGGCCGTAGCCTTTGATAGAAGCTTTTTGAACTTTTGCATTACTCTTGTAATTTGGAAGTACGAGCTACAACTCGGTGTTTGTTCCTTTTGTAAGCCAGTTTTGGCATGACATCTGATTTTTGGTTATGAATAAAGGCAGGCAGATTTTGATCTCATTCTGAGTTTCTAAGGGAGCTATAGCTCTCAGGTTAGGGCCCAACCTGAGAGCAATAGATCTCCTCGGTGTTTTAATGTTATTTGCATTTCGTTCCAGCACTTTGTTTCTTTACTTTGATATGCAATTCGAATTTACAGTCTGCTAATTTAGTCTTTTTCATGAGATTGAATAGGATTAGTTTATGGTGAATTTGCTTCCAGCTGCTTAGGTTAGAAGAGGATAGACATAATTCATTGGAGCTCCAGAAAAAGGTTGTTAGAGCTCATTGCCATCTCTGCTTAGGGATTGGGGTGCAGTCCATATCAACCACCAAAAAGAAACGCAGTTCTTTCCACGTCCATGCAAGCTGCAACATAGACATTTTCGTTGAAGATCCATCCATGCACTTTTGATATTGAACCATACTTCTACATTCTTCATTCCATGCACGGTTCCTTTCCTTGGTTTTACATTGCTGTTCATAGGTTTAATGGCACAGGTATCATAGGTTAATGAATTCTCGTTTTTGGTGCAAGACATAAGTCATTTGTTTCATTTACGCTGCTCCATATCATTCCACTTCCTTCTTCTTCTTCTTAACCTCTCCTCAAGCCACCTACTCGGCCTCTGTCCAGCTCGTTTACCCTCCAATTCATCCACTGCCACGTAGCTTCATCTTTTTGACCTTTTGTTAATCCCATCCTTCCAGCCATCAACCCACTGCATGCACTCTTTCTCCATCTGACTTCTCTTCTCCTGAGCCATCACCAGTTCCATCTCCATCTCACCTATCCTCCCACACCACTCCAACACTTCACCATCTCCCAAAACTTCCACGGTCAAACATCCTGTAGAATTGCACAGACTTCCTGTAGAATCCCTGAGTTTCCTGTAGGATCCCCTGCAGACTTCCTGTGGAAGCCTGCAAACTCGGTTGCTGAGCATCCGAACATGGTAGACTTCTATGGACTGATGTTAGAGACCCTCAGGGACCTCCCCTAGCCATCCTGACCTTGCCCATGCTTTCCTTCCATTCAAATCGCTCATGCACAACCAAACCCTAATCAAAAGCATCATCACAATAAATACAACCACTTAATGAAAAAATACAAAAACATTTCTTTTCAGATGCAAGTAGCTTAGATGCATGTATTTCAGTTCACTGCAAGTAATGGCATTATTGGTAGAAGTTTCATTCACAGTTTTGCATTATAAGGGCCTAGCTAGTCAAATTAGGGTTTACTAGGGTTTTCATGCTTTGTTGACTTTCAGTTCCTTTCTGCAACTATATTAGTCTCCCTTAAGTTAGCTTTCGTCCATCACTCATAAAGCTTCTTCTGTGAGCATATATAAGTTGGCTTGAGCCCTAGCGGACTTGTGTCAGCTGACCAAGTGACAGCTGCGACAAGAGCTAGTACTTGTGCATACAGCACCGTCGCTTCCAAGTTTGTACGAACTACCGGGTTGATAAAATTAGAGATAGGAAGCTCCCGGAGTTGTAGCATTATTGCTACAATACTGGAGCCCACCATCTTTTTGGCGCCGTTGCCGGGGAAGCGTCAGAGTATTAGTAATTGTTGCTTTTCTTCTACTTTCTTACTCTTGCCTTCTGCTAAGTAGTTTACTTCATTTCCATTCTGCAAGAGTAGCATAGACATTTCCTGCTTTCATAGATTAGCATTTCCTGCTTTCATAGATTATCATTTCCTGCTTTCATAGATTAGCATTTCCTTTCTGCAAGCGTAGACTAGCATTTCCATTCTTGCAATTTCATTTGAGCAAAGTAGATTAGTTCTTTCCTACTTTCAGTTTAATTCTGCATCTTTCATAGTTAGTTGTAGATCAATTTGTCTCAGTTTTGCAGGTACCAAAAGAAAAGCAAAGCAAAAACAATCAAAAGAAAAAGAAATTCTTTTCCATTTCATGCCTCGTAGGAACCGAGATAGATCAGGCAAATTCCTACCAAACACCCCCACCACATCACTGAGTCACCCTTCTCTCCTCTTTGGCGACAGTGACCCAGAAGAACCTATAGGTGAACATCCTGAGATATCCAAAGATCCTATAGTAGAAGAAGAGTTAGAGACCACTCCATCTGAAGCTATGGCTGACAATAGAAGAGAAGATGAGAGAATAGAAGGTGCCTTCCCCATCCGAGAGACCAATGGAGAAATGAAAATGAATAACATTAGCCCCTCCGCCTTACCTTACTTCCATGGGCTGACTACTGAAGATCCGGATACCTTCTTGTTTGAGTTTGCTGTCCTTTGCAGAACCTATGACTACACTGAAGATGAGCAAAAGCTGAAACTTTTCCCTTCCACTCTTAAGGATGCAGCATTACACTGGTTCATGGGCTTACCTGGGAATAGTATCACCACTTGGGCTCAGATGCAGCAAGCTTTCAATACCAAGTACCAGGATTACTGTAGGTCCAAGGAAACAAAGGGGGAAATCTTTCGGATGACCATGGGAAATGATGAGTCCTTAGAGGATTATGAGGAGAGGTTCCAACTAAGCTATAAGCGGGCCAGGTGCACACTTGACCCTGAATCCCTCAAGTTGGTCCTGCTCCAAGGAGTCCCTGAAGACCTCTTAGATACCCTTCACATGTTAGCTGGGGGGGACATTTACCAACTGCCTTATGAGGACATCAAGACTGTGTTTAGAAACCACTCCAGGGCAGCTCGGAAACGAGGTAGAGGAAACCACCTCTCAACTGGTGTCCCTTTCTCCAAACATGAGCTTGCAAATCAATTAGAAGATCTTAAGAGTGAGGTGAGACAGACCATTGCCATGCAGCTTGACACATTCAGGATTCAGCAAAAGAAAGAAGAAGCTGAGAGAGCCCTGGCTGTCTTCTGCCCTAGGTGCACAAGGAGACACCCTAAGAACGAATGTCCATTGCATTCGGTTGAAGTGTGTTTCATTTGTGAGGAGGACCATCCCACAAATCAGTGTCCAACCTTACCTGGGTTTAAAGCCATGTACCAAGGGACAGAAGCTCCCACTGAACCTCTCTATTACCTCAACCAAAGGAGGCCACAAGGATCTAGACCTTATCAGCAGGGGATGCAAGGGGCATCTCAAGCTTATTACAACCCCAACCAATCGACTCCTATGCCTTCCTGGGGTCCCCTTGCTCATCCTTCATGGTCCACGCCTCCTCCATGGTCTTATCTACCTCAGTACCCCACTCAACCTACTTCTCATTCATATCACTCACATGCCCAGCCGCAGCCTCAATGGAGTGCACCTCAGTCGGGGTGGAGGCCCCAATACAACACTCCTCCTGCCATCTTGCCTCCACCACCAGTTCAACCTCAGCCATTACCTCCTGCTCCTCCAAGGCAACCTCAAATTCCTGCTCAACCGAACTCGAACCCCAACAATAGACAGGCCCAGCAGGTATACACTGGGGAAACCTCATGCCCTACCTATGCTGTGGAGATCCAGGAGATCAATCTTCGATCTGGAAAGACTCTACCAGATCGCCAACCTCCTCCCCCAGAGGATGAGGAAGATAAACAGGAAAGTGAACCGAAGGTTATTCCACCCTTTCTTGAGAGACTAACAGCCACCACACAACCCAACCCAGAGGAGGAAGAGCTTCTGGGTGAGCTCAAGCAGTTGTGTGTAAAAATACCACTTCTCCAAGCCATCAAGGATGTGCCAATATACAACAAACTGGTTAAGGAGACATGTTTCAAACACCCAGGCAGACGGAAGAAAGATGCTTCCACTATCAATGTCATAGGACAACTGTCTGACCTTATGTTAGGACAAGTCATCTGCCCAAAGTACCTAGATCCTGGAAGTCCTGTAGTAGATGTCCACATCAATGGCACCATTATACCTCACACCTTGATTGATCTGGGGGCTGCCATTAATGTGATGATCAGGGATACCATGCTTAAACTCAATCTTCAGGGTTCCTTGAGGAAGACCTCGACCGTACTGCAATTAGCAGATCGCTCCACCGTGACTCCCGAAGGGATTGTGGAGGATGTCTTGGTCTCTATTGACTCTTGGGAATACCCTGCAGACTTCCTGGTTCTGCAACCAAAGGCAAAGCTTACTGGATATCCTCTCATTTTGGGAAGGCCTTGGTTAGCTACTGCAGATGCTTACATAAGTTGTCGTGCAGGAAACATGACCATCAAAAATGGTCCCATGTCCAAGCAGTTAGTCCTATACCCTCCTGCCCAACCCTCCTTAGAGCATGACTTACCACTCTGGTTGGAAGAAGGAGAAGAAGACGAGGTGTACTCAGCACCTCTGTGCACCTTAGATACCACTAGAAGAGACCCCCCAACCGAGGATGACTTGATCGAGACCTTGATCCAGAATCCACCTTCCAGTGCACTGCCCTTAGAGAAACTGGTGGAGGATGCCCAAGCCAGCACCTTAGTGGATCCAAACCCTGTTACTCCCAGAGTCAAGAATGTGGAGTTCGGCCCTGAGAAAGCATTGAAGATCAGCTCCTCCCTATCTCCTTCCCAGGAAAAAGAGTTGTGTAGTCTATTGGCCAACCACCTAGATGCTTTTGCTTGGAGCTATAAGGAAATGAAAGGAGTCCATCCTTCGGTCTGTACCCATCATATATACATCAAAGAGGATTGTAAACCGGTTAGGCAACTTCAGAGGAGAATGAATCCAGCCCTTAAGGACATTGTCAAGGAAGAATTTCAAAAACTGTTGGATGCCGGGTTCATCTACCCCATCTCAGATAGTGAATGGGTGTCCCCTCTAGTGTTGGTTCCCAAGAAAAATGGGAAATGGAGAATCTGTGTGGACTACTGAGAACTGAACAAAGCTACCAAGAAGGACCATTTCCCTCTACCTTTCATAGATCAAGTGTTGGATGGACTGGCAGGAAAGAAGTTCTTCTCTTTCTTGGATGGGTTTAGCGGGTACAACCAAATCCAAATCAGCTCGAAAGATCAAGATAAGACCACCTTCACTTGTCCTTGGGGTACCTTTGCCTACCGAGTCCTTCCCTTTGGGCTATGCAATGCTCCTGCTACCTTCCAGAGAGCTGTCTTGAGCATCTTCTCGGAGCTAGTCCATGATGCAGTAGAAATCTATATGGATGACTTTACTCCTTATGGGGCCAACTTCCAGGAAGCATTGTCCAACCTGGGAAAAGTCCTAACCAAATGCACCGAGATGAACTTGTCCCTTAGTCCTGAAAAATGTGAATTCCTAATGACTGAAGGGACCGTGCTAGGCCATACCATTTCTTGCCAAGGGTTGCAGGTGGATCCTAACAAAATTGCTCTCATCAAGAGGGTTCCACCTCCTCAAAAGGTAAGGGATGTCCGGAGTTTCTTGGGATTAGCAGGATACTACCGGAGATTCATTAAAGATTTCAGCAAGCTAGCCTCGCCACTGTTTGGTCTATTGGCAAAAGATGTGGAGTTTAATTGGACTGACGATTGTCAGAGGGCTTTAAATGAATTGAAGGACAAGTTGGTGTCAGCCCCAATCCTGAGAGGTCCAAACTGGGCCCTACCTTTCCACATCCACACTGATGCCTCGAACAAAGCCATAGGGCAGCTTTAGGACAAGTTGAGCAAAAATTTCCATATGCCATTTACTTTGTTAGCAAAAACTTGTCCAAAGCTGAGCTGAATTACACTGTAACCGAGAAAGAATTCTTGACTGTGGTCCATGCACTGAACAAGTTCCGACATTATATTACTGGTTACCAGACCTTTGTACATACTGACCATGCTACAATTAGATATTTAATGAATAAACCAGATGTGAATGCTCGTATTATTAGATGGTTACTTTTATTGCAGCAGTTTGATTTGACCATTGTTGACAAACCAGGTAGAGAAAATGTTGTTGCTGACTTTTTATCTAGATTGGATTTGTCTGCAGATGAGGATGGAACAGTGGATGACCAGATGCTCGATGAACATCTGTTTGCTATTTCAGTACTCTCTCCATGGTTTGCCGATATAGCAAACTATCTTGTTTCAGCACAGTTCCCTCCGCACCTATCTTCCAGAGAGAAGAGCAGAATCATCAGAAAAAGTGTCTCATTTACTTGGATCGGGGGCAATCTATTCAAGCTTGGCCCCTATCAGATCTTAAGGCGTTGTGTAAGGGAGGAGGAATTCTTTGATATCCTCCTCACTTGTCATGATGGGCCTTGTGGAGGACATTTTGCAGCAAAGAGAACTGCCTTCAAAATCCTGCAGGCAGGCTGCTATTGGCCCACACTTCATCAAGATGTCAGAAGATATGTCAGTCAGTGTGACCAATGCCAAAGAACGGGGAAACCGACCCAAAGGGACGAGATGCCTCTCCAACCTCAAGTGACTCTTGAGCCATTTGAGAAGTGGGGCATGGACTTTGTGGGCCCAATCAACCCCTCTTCGAGGCAAAGGACTTACATCATTGTGTGTACTGACTATTTGACAAAGTGGGCAGAGACCAAAGCAATCAAAGCAGCGACAGAAGAGAAGGTGGCCGAGTTCCTGAGAGAAAACATCTTCTATAAGTTTGGCTATCCAAGAGAGCTGGTCACCGATCAAGGGAGCCAGTTCACCTCCAACCTGGTTGAAGATCTACTAGCTCATCACAAGATCAAGCATAGGACTTCCACCCCTTATCACCCTCAAGCAAATGGGCAGGTGGAAGTCACCAATAGAGCATTAGAAGGGATCTTGACTAAGGTGGTGAGCAGCAGCAGAAAGGACTGGGCAGATCGCCTAGTTGAAGCCACCTGGGCTTACAACACCACTTGGAAGACCACCACCGGCTTCACACCGTATGAGCTGGTCTATGGGAAGAAAGCTTTGCTGTCCATTGAGTTTGAATACAACACTTTGAGGATGGCAACTCAGCTGGACCTAGATCTCAGCCATGCGCAACAAGAAAGGCTACTGCAACTGAATGGCCTGGATGAGCACCGAATGCAGGCCCTCCTTCACTCAGAAGTGGTTCAACTTCAGAGAAAGGTGTGGCATGACCAACATCTCCATGACAAGCAATTTCAGCCGGGAGATTGGGCTTTGTTGTATGACTCTAGATACAAAGATTTCAAGGGGAAGCTGAGAACCAGATGGCTAGGACCATATGAAGTGGAAAAATGCCATGACAATGGATCTGTCCTTATTCGAACCATTGATGAGGAAGCCATTCCCATGCTTGTCAATGGGCACCGATTGAAGATCTACAGGAGACCTCTCTCAAGAAAAGAGTTCATCAAAACTATGGAGAAATCTGTATTGGTCATAGAGAAGGGTTCTGCCTCTGCTTTTGGCATACCCTGAAGGATATAAAAAAAAAAAAAAGAGAAAAAAATAATAAAGATCCTTGGGTGAAAACCTCTCTGAGGCGCCCAAGGCAGGAGGTAGGGGTGAAAACCTCATTGAGGCGCCCCTATTGTCTTTCAAAAAAAAAAGAAAAGGTTTGGAAAAGATCCTTGAGTGAAAACCTCTCTGAGGCGCTCAGGGCAGATGGCACGGGTGAAAACCTCTTTGAGGCACCCCTGTTATCTTTCAAAAAAAAAAAAAAAGCAATAAGCAAAATATGGTAAAATTGCATGCAGGTTGCAAATGTTCTATGGAGGAGAGGAAGCCCTTCAACTCAAAGCTAAGGGTCCTTATCATGCTGTCAAGAGACCTCACCAGCACCTCCTCCAAGGGTACCCATGTTTTTTCAAGGTATGTGCAATTTTATCATGGTTTGAGTCCTCTACAGGAAGATGCAGTATTTCTATAGGAAGATGCAGTCTTTCTACAGGAAGACGCGAATTTTCTACAGGAAAGTGCAGACTTTCTACAGGAAGCCCGAACTTTCTACAGGAAGCTCTGTGTTCTACAGGAAACTTCCTGTAGAAGTTTGGGACGGCCCAGAATTCATCTTAAAAGGAGATTTAGCGACTATGGATTGGTTTGGACGCATACAAGCCTCTGTTGGCACCCTTGCACATTGCTGTTACCTTGCTCCACCATCCTTGTCGACATGCAACCAAGTTCCCTGCACCAACAAAGCAGATCGATGAGTTCTCACGGGAAAAGCCATTTTCGAAGATAAACAAATGCTGAGATCTCATACCATAGGCATCAGAACCTCCGGGAACGTGATTGAAAGGCCAGATCCTCCGTCGTGCAGCATGCACCCAAGGAGGAAGAACTGTTACGAGACACCTCGCGGGAATCCTGTAACAGTTCAACCTGCTAGAGTGGATACCATTCACAGCACCGCCATCTGCAATGAAACGCGGGCGCATGCAACCCAAGCATCCACTCCATCGTCGGCAGCGTGTAACCACGAGCCTCCGGGTCTGTGTAAGTTTGCATGCAGCAGGTAGATCCACTCACCATCGTCCAAAGACTGGAAAAATCGTGTGCAGCCACGCAGGTAAGTGTCTCGACCCTTCCTTCCATCAAATCACATGAATTTTACTTTGAATTGTTTGCATGGCATAAAAGTGAATGGTTGAGCGGCCGTATGGCCAGTCGACTGGCCACGTCGGCTAGTTATGGTGTAATTGGATGTTTGGGTGGTGGCCACGACAAAGAGAATGAGCGGCACGCACGTGAGAACACTCCCGTCGGAAGCAAGAGTTTAACAGGAAAATGCGGCGGCAGATCTGTGGGAATGGATGCGGCAGCAAGTGAATACGCAGGCGAATGATGGATGACGTCGCCCAACGGTCCGGCGGGGACAGCTCACCCTCCACGCCACGGATTGCACTGATTCAAAATCTAATCGGCTAGATTATGCGCATGCATTTATCAACCACCACTTCAAACTCGAGTGGCTATTCTGATCTCCTCTGCACTTTGATACGCCGAGCTTTTGGCTACCAGAATGCCAGTGAAGCACACCTCGAGCGCGGGCCAACTACAGTCCTCCCCGAAAATTGCGCACTACTCCTACAGGAACACAGTTTCTACAGGAACGCAGTCTCTACAGGAACGCAGTCTTCTACAAGGAAGCGGGTGCTTCATGAAAAAAGGTGGCCAATTAAAGAGGTAACCCTGAACTCTTCATGCAACTGGTTAGTAAGAGTGGCAAGATCATCGTCCACAGTCTGGTCATAAAGATATTAGTGAAATTGTTGTTTGCTGTGCCTATGCTGTCATTCTACAGGATGTCAGTATAAGTAGACTGTGATGAATTTTGTGGATTATGTGCATGCTCTGTCTTAATAGACCAAATCTCTTTCGCATTTGCCACCTTTAATTAAAACAACCGTGTTCATCATGCCGGGTGGGTTTATAAGACGGGAACCCACTGATTCAACGAAATTAAGGGAAAACCCGGCAGTGGTAGAGCTCTTCACCAGAGCACAATGGATGTCTTTTTGTGATAAGCTGCAGGGTTACGATGATGAAGTGGCCGAAGAATTCTTGCAGGCTCTGAAACCTAAATCCCAGACACTGGCCACAGTGAACTTCAGAGGTCTAAGCCTCAAGCTCACCCCGCAACATATCAGCCGGATCACAGAACTTCCTATGGGTTTGCTATGGGATAAGGAAGAAAGAAAGCTGAGCCAGCAAGCAAAGAAATAATTCTTTCCACCTGAGGAAGAATTCTCGGAGGATAAAAATAGGGTGCGAAGAACGAGCCTGTTGCCACCATGGAATGAAGTCAGTTTGCAAATCATGAAATATATCACTTGTGAGGGCCGTTTTAGCATCGTATATGCATATCACTTTCGGCTGCTCACTGAATTGAGGCACCGAATTGATCTTCCTGTAGAACAAAAACTGAGCATCCCCTATTTTCTATTGCAGTCTCTAATGGAGTGTGCCACAAAGCTGAAAGAGGGCATACCAGATCAGATAGCCCACCATGGGTTGATCAAGCTTCTTGTGGAAGATGCACTGCACTCATATAGGGTCCCCCTCTCATGGGAATCCTTCCGGAATTTGACAAAAGATGGGGACATTAAAATGTTGATCGAAGAAACGGGTTCCTCCAGCAGTGAGGAACAAGAAGCAGTGGCCGAGGGATAGAGAGAAGAAGGCCAGAAGACCCCGACCACAGTACAGGAGAAAGAACAAAGGAAGAAGCATGAGGAAAAGGAGTACAAAGAAAAAGGTGGCACACCTATCTTGTCAGCAAGAGAAAAGAGGATGAAGAGCAGAATGGAAAAAGCTGAGGTGGTCCACGTCAGCCCAAGTACCTCAACAGCACCTGCAACCAAAGCAAAAAGCAAAACTCAGGCAGGAAAGCAAGCAAAGGTGGAGACACCTGTGTCTACAGGAAAGTAGAAACAGGCTTCTACAGGAAGCCCGAAAACAAAGACAAAGGCTTCTACAGGAAGCCCAAAAATCAAAGATAAAGGCTTCTACAGGAAGCCCAAAAACAGAGACAAAGGTTCTATAGGAAGCCTGAAGACAAAGAAAGGATCTTCTACAGGAGGCCCGGAAGTGGGCAAAGCAGGGTCTTCTACAGGAAGCCCGAAATCTGAAAAGGAGGGGCCCTCTACAAGGAGCTCTGAGAGAGCAAAATGCAAGAAAGAGAAGGCTGGTATTCTCAAAAAGGAGGTAGCAGCGGCGCTGGCCGCCCTCAGTACACCTCCAAAGCCGAAGGAGAAGAGAGAGAGGGAGACCCCTCTACCATCTGAAGCCAGGAGAAGAAAGAAGATAACCACGGGCAAGCCACAGCCTCCACCCAACAGCCAAACCATTTTAGGGGATGTCCCTACTTCACCCAGTGCAAGAACCCCCGCTAAAACATCAGCCACCCCCGAGAAGGGAAGCCCAAAAATAACCTCCTGGACACGAAAAATAGGCCAATCGCCTTCTGAAGCCCGGCTCAAGGAAATAGGAAAGGGGGAAGAAGCACCACCTTCGTCACCATTGGGAGCAGCAAAGGCAGGGCCGCCAAAAACAGGAAAGGAAGAAGTGCCACCCTCGGCAGAAAAGGCAGGGCCGCCAAAAATAGGAAAGGAAAAGCATGCTCCGGGCTCTAGTTCTCGGCCAAAGACGAGGAGCCAGAGCAAAGTTGCTCAAGGATGAGCAAATAGTTTAGCTGGGGGGTGATGATGAGCCCCAATTTTTGGTACAATTTGGGCTCCTTTGGCCTACTTGCTTTTCTCAAACCATTCATTTTTTATTGCTTATGCATTCATTTCTTAGTTTATTCGTGTTGTTTGTAGGAAGAAGGGTAGGCATTCTATCTACATGACTAATACATGATGATTTCAGGTTTTTGGCATCAAAAGGGAGCAAAGACCACGAGAAAGGAGACAAGGAGACAATAAGGTGGCACTGCTGGTTTTTAGGAGAGGATGTCCACAGTCTTGGGGACCTTCCTCGTGATTCCCACCATAGCTCCGAGCTCCAACCAATCTCCCCACCGAGCTTAGAGGTAGCCAACTGTTCTACAGGAACAACAGTTACAACTGTTCTACAGGATCAGCAGTTTAACCTTCAGTTGGACAGCCGAGCTCCACAAATCAAGGAAACCTGTTGGACTATCATTTTGCATAAATACTGAGGCCGTAGCCTTTGATAGAAGCTTTTTGAACTTTTGCATTACTTTTGTAATTTGGAAGTACGAGCTACAGCTCGGTGTTTGTTCCTTTTGTAAGCCAGTTTTGGCATGACATCTGATTTTTGGTTATGAATAAAGGCAGACAGATTTTGATCTCATTCTGAGTTTCTAAGGGAGCTATAGCTCTCAGGTTAGGGCCCAACCTGAGAGCAATAGATCTCCTCGGTGTTGTAATGTTATTTGCATTTCGTTCCAGCACTTCGTTTCTTTACTTTGATATGCAATTCGAATTTACAGTTTGCTAATTTAGTCTTTTTCATGAGATTGAATAGGATTAGTTTATGGTGAATTTGCTTCCAGTTGCTTAGGTTAGAAGAGGATAGACATAATTCATTGGAGCTCCAGAAAAAGGTTGTTAGAGCTCACTGCCATCTCTGCTTAGGGATTGGGGTGCAGTCCATATCATCCACCAAAAAGAAACGCAGTTCTTTCCACGTCCATGCAAGCTGCAACATAGACATTTTCGTTGAAGATCCATCCATGCACTTTTGATATTGAACCATACTTCTACATTCTTCATTCCATGCACGGTTCCTTTCCTTGGTTTTACATTGCTGTTCATAGGTTTAATGGCACAGGTATCATAGGTTAATGAATTCTCGTTTTTGGTGCAAGACATAAGTCATTTGTTTCATTTACGCTGCTCCATATCATTCCACTTCCTTCTTCTTCTTCTTAACCTCTCCTCAAGCCACCTACTCGGCCTCTGTCCAGCTCGTTTACCCTCCAATTCATCCACTGCCACGTAGCTTCATCTTTTTGACCTTTTGTTAATCCCATCCTTCCAGCCATCAACCCACTGCATGCACTCTTTCTCCATCTGACTTCTCTACTCCTGAGCCATCACCAGTTCCATCTCCATCTCACCTATCCTCCCACACCACTCCAACACTTCACCATCTCCCAAAACTTCCACGGTCAAACATCCTGTAGAATTGCACAGACTTCCTGTAGAATCCCTGAGTTTCCTGTAGGATCCCCTGCAGACTTCCTGTAGAAGCCTGCAAACTCGGTTGCTGAGCATCCGAACGTGGTAGACTTCTGTGGACTGATGTTAGAGACCCTCAGGGACCTCCCCTAGCCATCCTGACCTTGCCCATGCTTTCCTTCCATTCAAATCGCTCCTGCACAACCAAACCCTAATCAAAAGCATCATCACAATAAATACAACCACTTAATGAAAAAATACAAAAACATTTCTTTTCAGATGCAAGTAGCTTAGATGCATGTATTTCAGTTCCCTGCAAGTAATGGCATTATTGGTAGAAGTTTCATTCACAGTTTTGCATTATAAGGGCCTAGCTAGTCAAATTAGGGTTTACTAGGGTTTTCATGCTTTGTTGACTTTCAGTTCCTTTCTGCAACTAGATTAGTCTCCCTTAAGTTAGCTTTCATCCATCACTCATAAAGCTTCTTCTGTGAGCATATATAAGTTGGCTTGAGCCCTAGCGGACTTGTGCCAGCTGACCAAGTGATAGCTGCGACAAGAGCTAGTACTTGTGCATATAGCACCGTCGCTTCCAAGTTTGTACGAACTACCGGGTTGATAAAATTAGAGATAGGAAGCTCCTGGAGTTGTAGCATTATTGCTACAATATTGGAGCCCACCACCTGTGCAGGTGTTTTTCTGATTGGCATGGAACTCACTAAAGGAGGTTCATAGCTCTACAAAATTGCAAGAAAGAATCTAGTTTGCAATGAAACGTGTTTGGCCTGTGACCTGGACGGTAATTACTTAAAAGAATTTCTTCCTATTAGGAAAAATGAGTTGGCAAAATTTTTAATTGGCATCGAATATTTTATCATATTTTTGTAGGGATTCTAGCAAGTTCTATGGGTTAGTTTTGCCAAGTACTGAAAAGTAATACATTTTTTTCAATGTCAATTTGAAATGGACCAGTAAATATTGGTTCCCTGCTTTAGTGTTCTAGAGATCATTTTCTGTTAAGTACGCAATTGATCTTTCCAGGCATTGAAAAGGAAGGGATATCCAAAAGTCCTAAGATACATGACTGAGTTTCATAAACGAATAGTAGTGTTCTGGAAATACAATAAGCATATAACCTCTTCACTAATAGTTAACAAACAGCATGAAGCCAAACATGTATGACAAGATTCATATTTTCAGGCATTGAAAAAGAAGGGATATCCAAAGGTAAAAGGTTATGAATTTAGAAGTAATATAAGCCAATCCAAACAGTAGAAAAAAGATTGAAAAAGAAGGGATTCATCTAGTAGCCTGAAAGGGCTTCGCATAATGGTTGTTATTTGACACAATCTCAGCCCTCTCCTTATACAACCCCCGCATCCAAATAGAGGATTACAACAACAGTGTAATTCTTCAACACCTGGACATCAATGCGTCAACTACAAAAGGAATGTTTCTGAGTGAGTGATCAAGAGGTAAAGGAAACAGTATTTCACTAGTTTTCTCAGTGTCCAACTTGGCACAACAAAGAAAGAATCATATTAATCTCCATTGATTGAAAAATAAAGGATTCATCTAGTAGCCTAAAAAGGCTTTTGCATCTTTATTTTTTCCTTTGTTGTATAAAATGCTGACTGTTTCACATTCTTCTTCATTAGTAAGCTTATGTCCGTTGCCACATAAAATTGACTTCCAAACTGTTGTGTTCAGTTCTGTATGCTATTCTAGGTTCTATTTGCATCTCTGTTCAAGATCAATGTTATCCAGTAGGACCTTTTAGACCTAAAAGAAAAAACTAAGTGTGAATTTGAAATTGTTTCTTTTAGATTGCAAATAATTGGTAGTTCTTGTCATAGTTAAAATATCCTAAGTTTTTAGTTCTACTTTTTCTTTTTACCTTGATCAATTTGGGAAAGCTATTAACACCATTTTCTGGCATTCCTTGCAAGCTTCCACCACCCATCATTTCATCGTTAGTATATAGTAAAAGAAAAGATGATTGTTTTTGCCTATGTGGGAACACAGCTTCATTTCTCAGTGCTTTTATCAACTTAGAATTTTCCTTCATCTCTTGTTGAACATCCTTGCTATGATATTTGGTCTCTCTGGTTCTCATAAAAATAAAGCAGGGGTGCGGTGGTACTGGGAAAGGGGGGCAAATAGGAGAAATAGACAAATTGGGCAAGGTCTGCATCTAACATTGGCTGTCATTGACAGAGTCTAGCTTTCTGAAGAAAGTCCCAAGGCAGCAGAAATGGATGCAGAGCTTCTATATATATTCCCCAATTCAAGAGTCACAATAATGAAAAGGGAGTGTACTTAGAACTGTTGACACTAGTAGTTTAATTCTTGTTCCAATTCTTTTTGTGCAAGATAACTCACTTTATGCTACAGCACAATAGATGTCATGGAAAATTGGTTACCTTACACTACCTATGCAAGTGTTTTTCTGATTGGCATGGAACTCACTAAAGGAGGTTCATAGCTCTACAAAATTGCAGGAAAGAATCTAGTTTGCAATGAAACATGTTTGGCCTATGACCTGGACGGTAATTACTTCAGAGAATTTCTTCCTATTAGGAAAAATGAGTTGGAAAAATTGTTAATTGGCATCGAATATTTTGTCATATGTTTGTAGGGATTCTAGCAAGTTCTATGGGTTAGTTTTGCCAAGTACTAAAAAATAATACGTTTTTTTTCAATGTCAATTTGAAATGGACCAGTAAATATTGGTGCCCTGCTTTAATGTTCTAGAGATGATTTTCTGTTAAGTACGCAGTTGATCTTTCCATGCATTGAAAAGGAAGGGATATCCAAAAGCCCTAAGATACATGACTGAGTTTCATAAACAAATAGTAGTGTTCTGGAAATACAATAAGCATATAACCTCTTCCCTAATAGTTAACAAATGCCATGAAGCCAAACATGTATGATAGGATTCATATTTTCAGGCATTGAAAAAGAAGGGATATCCAAACGTAAAAGGTTCTGAATTCAGAAGTAATATAAGCCAATCCAAACAGTAGAAAAAAGATTGAAAAAGAAGGGATTCATCTAGTAGCCTGAAAGGGCTTCGCATAATGGTTGTTATTTGACACAATCTCAGCCCTCTCCTTATACAACCCCCGCATCCAAATAGAGGATTACAACCACAGTGAAATTCTTCAACACCTGGACATCAATGTGTCAACTACAAAAGGAATGTTTCTGAGTGAGTGATCAAGAGGTAAAGGAAACAATCTTTCGCTGGTTTGCTCAGTGTCCAAGTCGGCACAACAAAGAAAGAATCGTATTAATCTCCACTGATTGAAAAAGAAGGGATTCATCTAGTAGCCTGAAAAGGATTTTGCATCTTTGTTTTTTCCTTTGTTGTATAAAATGCTGAGTGTTTGCACATTCTTCTTCATTAGTAAGCTTATGTTCGTTGCCACATAAAATTGACTTCCAAACTGTTGTGTTCAGTTCTGTATGCTATTCTAGGTTCTATTTGCATCTCTGTTCAAGATCAATGTTATCCAGTAGGACCTTTTAGACCTAAAAGAAAAAACTAAGTGTGAATTTGAAATTGTTTCTTTTAGATTGCAAATAATTGGTAGTTCTTGTCATAGTTAAAATATCCTAAGTTTTTAGTTCTACTTTTTCTTTTTACCTTGATCAATTTGGGAAAGCTATTAACACCATTTTCTGGCATTCCTTGCAAGCTTCCACCACCCATCATTTCATCGTTAGTATATAGTAAAAGAAAAGATGATTGTTTTTGCCTATGTGGGAACACAGCTTCATTTCTCAGTGCTTTTATCAACTTAGAATTTTCCTTCATCTCTTGTTGAACATCCTTGCTATGATATTTGGTCTCTCTGGTTCTCATAAAAATAAAGCAGGGGTGCGGTGGTACTGGGAAAGGGGGGCAAATAGGAGAAATAGACAAATTGGGCAAGGTCTGCATCTAACATTGGCTGTCATTGACAGAGTCTAGCTTTCTGAAGAAAGTCCCAAGGCGGCAGAAATGGATGCATAACTTCTATATATATTCCCCAGTTCAAGAGTCACAATAATGAAAAGGGAGTGAGTGTACTTAGAACTGTTGACACTAGTAGTTTAATTCTTGTTCCAATTCTTTTTGTGCAAGATAACTCGCTTTATGCTATAGCACAATAGATGTCATGAAAAACTGGTTACCTTACACTACCTGTGTAGGTGTTTTTCTGATTGGCATGGAACTCACTAAAGGAGGTTCACATCTCTACAAAATTGCAGGAAAGAATCTAGTTTGCAATGAAACATGTTTGGCCTGTGACCTGGACAGTAATTACTAAAAAGAATTTCTTCCTATTAGGAAAAATGAGTTGGCAAAATTTTTAATTGGCATTGAATATTTTATCATATGTTTGTAGGGATTCTAGCAAGTTCTATGGGTTAGTTTTGCCAAGTACTGAAAAGTAATACATTTTTTTTTCAATGTCAATTTGAAATGGACCAGTAAATATTGGTGCCCTCCTTTAGTGTTTTAGAGATCATTTTCTGTTAAGTACGCAATTGATATTTTCAGGCATTGAAAAGGAAGGGATATCCAAAAGCCCTAAGATACATGACTGAGTTTCATAAAAAAACAGTAGTGTTCTGGAAATACAATAAGCATATAACCTCTTCCCTAATAGTTAACAAATGCCATGAAGCCAAACATGTATGACAAGATTCATCTTTTCAGGCATTGAAAAAGAAGGGATATCCAAAGGTAAAAGGTTCTGAATTCAGAAGTAATATAAGCCAATCCAAACAGTAGAAAAAATATTGAAAAAGAAGGGATTCATCTAGTAGCCTGAAAGGGCTTCGCATAATGGTTATTATCTGACACAATCTCAGCCCTCTCCTTATACAACCCCCGTATCCAAATAGAGGATTACAACCACGGTGCAGTTCTTCAACACCTGGACATCAATGTGTCAACTACAATGGATTTTTTTTAATATATATATATATATATATATATATATATATATATATATATATATATATATATATTTCTTCTTAAACAACTAATTTTTTTTCCATATTGAATTTAATTTGAATTTGACCTGAAACTCACTTTGACTTCATAATTATGAAATAAAACAAAGTGTCTCGTTCAAACCCAAACTCCTACCTAACTATAAAATAAAGCATAATGTCTTCTCCATCTAGCATGCACTATCGTGGGAGTCCAATGGTCATCACAGTTACTTAATTTACTTAATTTTGTAATGGTCTTATGTTTTAAAGTTTTGATAATTAAACAAAATTGTAATATCATTAAATTTCTTCATAAATATATGAGATATATGACTTCAGAATAATTGGTGAAATTTTGAACAAATATTAAAAATAAGAAAATGAAGTTGTTTATATAAAGCATTCAAACTATCCAATTTTATCCAATTTTATCTATTTTTTATATAGTTTTATTAAAAATAAATAAAAAAACATCACACACTCTTCACAACCCAACTTCAATTAAAGATGTGAGCCTCTAAGTGTATCCTATATTCATGAATATTTTATTTTTGTTATTTTATTTTATTTTATTTTATTTTTATTTTTTAATAAAAAGAAATGATTGCATTACAATTTTGACATCCCATTATTAGAGTACATAACTTGCAAATAAATGATGTTGTATGCATTTGCATTTTCCATTAAATTGTCCAATTACAAGCTATTATATCTAGCCACACGGTAAAGTGATCTATTCTAACTTGTAGCCACACAGGAAAGTGAACTATTCTAACTTGTAGCTACGTGGGAAAGTGAACTATTCTAACTTGTAAAGAATAAATGATGTCGCATGTGTTTGCATTTTCCATTAAATTGTCCAATTACAAGCTACTATATCTAACCACCTGGGAAAGTGAACTTGCAAATATATAATAGATTATACTAATTCAAAGAGAAAAGCCAGCGATCTTATGGATACATACTTGATTAACCAGATGCACTTCACTCTCAGAATTCCTCGCTTCTGAGAAGAAGGCCCCTCATACATTTTCTATTCGATTCAATCGTGTATAAATCAAATAGAGATACGACTGTAAATTGTTTAGAGGCACCAAAGAGAACATTGAACATCTAGCTATTATGCCTGATGAGAGAGGAAGATGGAAACCCGTTAGAAATTTACCCAGCAGAATAAAATCAAAGACGACAGAGCTCACCCAAACCAAGAATGGAGGATAAAAAATGAGCCCTAAACAACCTTCAAATAACGAACATGCCATTTCCCAATTTTCTTTGTTTCTTTTGAACTCCTGTAACTAGACACAAGTTGATTTGAAGTTCCCATCATCCCAAGCTCGACCTGGTAATCTCATAAGCAAGGAAGCAGGCGACATTGGCAGGAACACTTCTAGCCATGGCTTTGACCAAGCCTTTTAGACAAGCCTTTAAGCCCTTCTAAAACAACAATTTTCTTAACGACATTAATTGTACCAACATACTTTGGATGGTGAAATTCATCAATCTGAATGACACTCTTCAACTCTTCAAAGCATCAGTTGGATATGCAAGTTTCCAATGAGCAGCGCCAGAAATCCCACGAGAAACAAGCAGGGTACCCATGCCCAATTGAGATGCATCATGCCGTCATGCCATGAATAGCTTTAGAGCCTTATACATGCCATATGCAATGCCATTTACAGATACATCCCTTAATAAAGTAGGATAGAGCCCTTGAACATTTCTCTGGCTCCTTCGGATCTTAAGACATGCTTAGCTACATCAACTAGGCCATTGTGTTTAATAGAAGTTGTCACTCCTGTTACCCCTAAAGTTGCAACTGAAGCAGTAGCCAAAGCACTCTATGCTTGCAATCTCCATTTGATAAGCTTAGTTGGGCAAGTCAAGAAATATAAGCAATCCCTACCACTTCTCCACACACCACCTGTTGCCCTACAGTGGCAAACCAGGCTCAACCCTAAATAGGGCTTCCATCTGACCTCTTGCACTAAACACAACTGCATTGCAAGCTGCGACAGTGGACAAAGGGGCTCCCATTCCTTTGTACATCCCTGTGAGGCCTTCTTTGGCAATGGTCTGCTTGACAACATCCATTGCACCGACATAGCGAAGATGCTGGCCAGGAAGAAGCAATGGTTGACTCTGGGGCTTCACCTCAATTGTGTCAAAGGGATGCCCAGATATCAGTTGTGTTGTTCCCCCAACAGTGCTAGAAATTAGATCCTTTGCTACATCGATTGCCATAATTGGAAGCAACTAATCCTAAAACCTAATATCTACAACACATGACTTTACTTTATGTGGAACTCTATCTGACGTTTAATATTGATAAAATCAGGCCTTTTATTTAGTTTTCAATAAACAAAAGTATTCTAAATGCAGAAAGCTTCCTTAAAATGGGTGTTCAAGGTCACTCAAATTGTACATAGAACCTTAAAATGAGTGTTCAAGTCCACTCAAATTGTAAAAAGAAGGCAGATGAATTGCTCACCTGATCAACATGCCTTGTCCAACAGTAAAAACAAGAACCCTACATGAGATAGACCAAGATTCAATAACTTGGAAGCAGCAGAACCTGGAAGTTAGTTGTTGGTTGGGGCACTCATCCTCGATAGCATTTGCGGTAGATAAAGTTGAGCTTAGAAGGAGTTGAGTACCCACCTGTAAAAATATCAAATCCATTAAAAACCCATATTAATTTTAGAGGAATTAGAGGTTAGCAAATCGGAAAGGGCATTGAATTATGCCAGAGGACAACTTTATCACCTGTGGTGGCTTGGAAACACAAGGCTTGACCTGCCATAACAAGCAAAATATTAGTTACCATAAGTAAGCGCAATGGCCCTCTGTACATGTATAGAAATGGAAAGAAAAACCATTTGAAAGAACTATATATATATATATATATATATATATATATATATATATATATATATATATATATATATATATATATATATATATATATACTTGCTCCTTAGTATTATTTTCGAATGCAGATAAGACAGTACTTCTTTGGACATTTGGAACAATAGACCACTCTCCCTTTTTCATTTCTTGTACAGTGATGGAAATTCGTATTCATAGTGTTCTATGATGTTGCCTTCATTTTATTCCCCTATGCTGGAATATTGTGATGTTACCTTCATTTTATTCTCCTATGCTGGAATATACTATCCACCCCCATCTGCATTTTTCTGACAAAATTCTTAGTATTCTTAACCTTGAAAACATCAGGAGTTGGGGTAATATTCAACCCCTCGTTGCTTAAATTCAGTGGCGCAGGTCATTTAGGCTCTGTGTTCGAAACCGATGCACTGTACTCAAAAAAGCCATTGGTTGCTTCCTTATTGTGGTCCTCATCAATTAACATCATGTTCGTTACCCGCATTCATTAATTTCAAAACCCCAAATTCTGCCCCAATTTCTTCCTGCTCCTCTTTGACCTTGCGTTTCCTCCCTCTCTTCTTCACACCACCATCAATGCCCTCATGTAACACAGTCCGGGGCTTCCTGCCCCGCTTCTTACCCAGGCCTCTAGTGCTCGCAGTGGCCTTGGACTCTTGTTGCTACTGCATTTGATGTTTCTCACATTCCGACATTGGTACATTAGTGGTTTAAGCACTGCAATTCCACAGGTCACAGCATGGGGCTTCCTACCCCGCTTTCTGCCTTGGCATCTGGAGCTCCCAGTCGCCTTGGGTTGTTGCTGTAGCAATTTTCTCTCAATCCCCAATCCTAGGCATGCCCCGCTTCCTACCCTGGCCTCTGATGCTCGCAATGGCCTTGGACTGTTGTTGTTGCTGAAATTGATGTCTCTGGCATTCCGACATTGGTGGTTTGAAGCTCTGCAACACCACAGCCTTAGGCGTGCTCCCATTGACCTTAGGCCACTGCCGCCACATTGCTCTGAGCTCCTTTCGCTACAATTCTCTCCTTGTGAGCATTCTGGTGTCGTCGTTGTTCATTGTCATACCTCCATGAAGAATTCAAACGGACTCTACCTGGAACTCCTACGTAAAAAGCGCACAGATGTGGAGCAGAGAGCATTGTTCAATGCCATAAACTCCACTAAGAATTCAAATGGACTCTACCTGGAACTCCTCCGTAAAAAGCACACAGATGTGGAGTGGAGAGCATTGTTCATTGGTAGAAGGGAGCCCTAAACAAATGTGCACAGATGTCAATTAGAAAATCGAAAGGTAGACGACTAGACTCATTCAAAGGAAGGCCTATCGGTCTAATTAGACGGCTGATTTTTCTTCAATCGTCTAACATTACATCTAACGGCTACGATTAAGACACAAAGGCATTTGGGGGGTTCATTTCAAAGGGAAACACCTTACGACGTAAATATTTAATAAAAAAAATTATGTTTAAAAAGTTCAAATAATAAAGATTATATATATTTTTATTATCTCAATCTAGAAAAGAAACCTTGTAATAATCTAAATTTAATGGAAACTCTCGAGTTGTTTTTCACTTTTCAGAATTTCAAAAACATTACTGACTAGATTAATAGGAAGGTTATTACGTGTGGGCTTTATCTTGAATGTTGACAAAGGAAAATAAAAGTACACAAGAACAATATGATGATTTAGACGTCGGATATATCTATACAAATTCTAACAATGTTGATAATATGCTATCGAAAGAAGTAATGTTGGACTTTGGTGAACGTCATCTAACACAAAGCTACAACCAAAAATGCACTTCAATTGATTAGTAACAAATACGAAAAACTGTTCACATACAGAATGGAAACAAACTAGCTCGGGCAATTGTAGCTTATCTCTAAGAAGGGATGTGGTAACTACATGCCTTCTGAACTGTGTTACAATGAGGCTTAGAGGCGCACTTATTATTGAAAAACAATGGAAAAACCTAAACATCTAGAAACATAATCCTAGAAGATGAAGTGCCAAAATTATGTGGGCCCCATTGGGGTTAATTTGGTACATCAATTTCTCGGGGTTATAACTTTGACATATGATCTTGTTTGACACATACGATACCTCATTAGAAAGATCTATATGAGGAGTACAACTTTTGAATGCAAGCCCCAAGTAAAGGCTACAAGTTTACCCGTTTTCCAAAAAAAACATCATTTAGGGCCACAAAACAACTCTCGGAGTTCAGGACCCGAAAAAACTATCAAAAATAATAAATTATGCTATAATTAAGAAAACTGTAAGAATAATGCTGGGGTCCAAGTGGAATAGGTGGGTGACCACCAATATCCACCTCGATCATTTCATTCCATTCAAAAAAGTTATACATTTTATTTTGGAAAGTTAAAATGATTTAAAATTTAAAATTATTATTTAACAATATTTTAGGAATTTTGATAAATAATATGGATAAAGCATTTAATGATGCATATATTATAATTTATGTGGTTTAAGTTAAAGTTATTTTAAATTAAATGGTATATATTCTAATATAAAATATTGAATTCAAATTAAATTTTTGGGATCCATATTGTTTTTCCATAAATTATTTATATTAATTTTCTATATATTTAATCTACTTTTTGTAATGCACTCAACTGCTTAGGAGGTATATGGTGAAATTCCGCTAGCCTAATAAAGTTCTTGTAGGTTAAGGTCGGGAAAATTAACTATGGGAACGTGATTTGCTTAGGAAATACATTACAGATGTTAAAGTGATAAAAATGGGGACATGTCCTAAGCTAAGGAAAAATCATTTTTAATTTATAAAGTGGAAAAGCCACTAAAGTGAATTTATTAAAATAAAAGGGTAAAAAGGTGGCAAAAATGACAAACACGTTATAAAAAGGGGGAAATGAGGGGTTTCTCGTCATTCTAGTCGTTTTCCATTTGATAAAAATAAATTTTAGAGAGTTCTTAGAGAAGAGGCTAGAGTTTTGAAAACCCTACTTGCAGATTGCTAGTTTCGATATTTAGACCATACACTCTAGCTAGTGGAGAGTGGGATCACTCAAATTTCTATATTGTGCTTAACTGGAGAAAAGGATTTTTGAAAGATAATGAAAGTAATGATTTTATGATTTGATTTTATCCTTTAATGTTGATTTTATCATCTTCTTTTATAGGATGGAACCACACCTATTGAAGAGACAAATACTGGCATAAACTCAAGGGCTAAGTTTCATGTGGGAGAAGAACGAGTTGAGCTACAAAGAAGGGACTAAATCCACCATTAAAAAGGAATCGAGTTTATCAGAGAGAAAAGGGGCAAATTTTTTCTTGGATTTTAGTTGATTTATACTATTGTAAGGGGTTGAGTTTAGCAATAAAGAGGTCAAGTTTCTTGGTCAAAATCATCACCATATTGAGGTTGAGTTTCTTAACCCACAAACTATGTATCTCTATTGACAAGGGGTTACAATGAAGGATGATTTCTAGTAATAGTGGGTCAAGTTTGTTGGCTTTCAAGTGTTGGGCATGACATTTTTTTTTAGAGAGGCCAATATTAGTCTTCAAAAGGTTGAGTACCTTACATTGCTCGTTGTGGGCACTATGGGGAGGAATTCTTGACTTCTATGGGCCATGTTGATTCAAGAGAAGCGTATGAGGAGTCTGTGCATATCAGTTTAAAGGCCACACGAGTTTCCTGCTTTTTGAATGGGTGGATTTGACGGCTATATGCATGAATGAAGAAGGGGTCATCCACCTATAGATTTCATTGTTGAAATTACGTGAGAGGCTAAACATTATACTAAAGATTACCTTGTTGGATTGTATACCAAGTTCCACTATTTTCGGAGCACTATAATCCTTGTTATATTTTTGAAGGAATGATATGTCCCTTTCAGATGTCATTGTGATTAATGTATGTGTTAGTGAGTTATGAATTTTTAAGGTCACAAGGATTTCTTTCTTAATGCTATTCAGAACCTTTTAGGGGTCATTTATATGCTAATTTGTGTATTATTTTTAATTAAATTCATGAAGGGTGCACCTACATCTAATAACCTAAAGTTATTTAACAAAACTACATACTAAAACCCAAGATGAAATTCAGAAATTTTGGTGAAGGATTTTAGTAAGGTTTTCTGGGAGGATCTCTTACACTCTGATTTGAATTTATAGTTTGTAAAGATAAGTTTTTTTATTAAAATAAATAACATGTTAATGATGAATGCAATTTACATTAGAGAAACTACATAAATTAAATTTCTAATGAACGTTAATAGGAATCAATCTATGCTAGAAATCAAAACATTTATCTTGTGATACACCTCACATTACCTAAATTAAAAGGCAAAAAAAAAACCATAAAAAAAAATAAATTATAACTTTATTTTAAATATTTATTATTATTATTAACTATAAAAAGAACTAATATATGAGTTAACTATAGACATATTTAAAAAAACATGTAATAAGATTCTTAACTTAGAAGATCCACTCATAATTTACCACATTGATGATTTTTAACTTGTAAATAAGATTTGTTACAATAATATAACGTATCAATACCACATACCCAAAAAACCAAAACTCATTTAATTTATATCATTTTTTAATTAAATTGAAAAGAAAAAATGGAATTACTACCTTTGAGATAAACTTCAACCCTCTATCCTAATTACTATTAAAACTATTATGGGATATGTTGTGGATGTTTAATCCCTGCCAACTATCTATTAAGTGTTGATAATTAAATTAAAATTTTGGAAACCCTATTCCAAAATAAACATGGCTATCATATCTGTGTAATTACATTTTATTTTTGATTTCCCATGCATAACATATGAAATATTTAACAATATTTTGATTTGTTGGTTTCTATTTAATAAAAATAATATAAAAATAGGTTCACAACCAAGTCAAACGCTAAAATGATGTTTGAGATATCGTTATTTATGGGATATGGGATCCCCTCCATGGAGTTAAGAGTGAATGCATGAAGATGGGTTACACTTTTGGGCCAAATGTGGTGATGAAAAATCAAGTTTTTCCTCTTTTATCGAATTGAAGCCCTCAAAATTCATATGACCACTGTGAATTTTGATTCGGAGTAAAAAGATGAATTGTGGAGAATTATGTTGTTTTTGTAATGAAATGCTTATCCTTGCAATCTTTTACACATCTTAAGAGGTATGTCTGTGTTCATGTAGCATAACTTAGTCTAAAATGTATAATTGTTAAACAATATATATATGAGCATGATTTACACAGAGAGAGTTAAATTTTTCATATTAAAATTTATTTTTTAGTGCAAAATTATATTTTTTATTATTTTTCGAAGTTGGCAAAGTAATATTTCAATTGAATTTTGCACACATATGTACCAAGAGTACCAAGAGTACCTCTTTAAAATTGTTCAAAAAAAATTCAAACATTTTGTTTAAAAGAAATTAGATGAAAAATATCATATGAAATCGAAAATGTCAACCTCATATGCCATTGGATATAGGATTCCTTCATGAATCCAACATGATCAACTCCGCCACCTACGGATAAATTTTTCCCTAAGTTTGCTAGGGTAGAAAATGGTGTTGCGGGAAATTTTGCAGAAAGGGTGCTGAAAATGTGGATTTTATGACTTCATAGGCTCAATTGAGCACTTAAAAATGCTCGATCAAGCGTTTAAATTTCAAATTCAAATAGCTCAATCGAGGGTTTCATAAACCTTCGATCGAGCCATATATGTGGTTAACATGGGCTCGATCGAGTGCTATGGCTCGATCAAGCCTTTATAAAAAAAATTGAATCCCATAATTTAGATTTTATAATCAATAAAGATCTAAAATTTAAGTTTTTACCACATATTGAAATTCCAAATTTTATTATAATTTTTGTTATCAAGTCATGTAGAAACCTTATTAAATTAATATTAATATTAAAAAAATATTCATATCAATATTAATATTAATATTATTATTAAATTAATAAATCCGATATTAGTATAAAAATTTAATATTAATATATTTTAATGTTAATATTAAATTTGTTAATTTTGGATTAATAATAGATTAATATAATATTATTAATTTTAATATAATATAAAAAATTATATTATAATATCTACTAGCACAACCACATTAATAAATGTAGTTGATATACACCTTAGGCGTCAACAAAAGGGTCATTAAAACAAAAGACGTCATACAAGCTGACTCAATATGTTAATTTTATTTAACCTATTTTTTTTTAAAATCTCACATAATAAAATATATAATGTTTTTAAATCGTGAAGTAATCATAACCTAAAGCTACCTAAAGAAATAAAACCTAAACAATTTCTATTGGAAGACATGAACCGCTCTATGTATCTTTGATGGGGTAGTTGGAACATTAATATGTTGGACAATTTTAGATAATATTTAAATGGAAAATTATCAATTTCCCTCCAGGGGCATGTAAAACACACATTTGAAATCTTGAATTTTAAAAATGTATTATATAAAAAAATGAAATTGTTGTATGACACCAAAATAAAAATAAAAATAAAAATTTAAACATAATATTTTAATTTTCAAAGTATTTTTAAATGTTTGAAATATAGAGGAGAGCGAGTGGGAGAGAATGGTAAGAGAGAGACAGGGGACACAAAGATGGAGCGAGGGGGAAGAGGAGAGAATCTACAAGAAATAAAGTGAGCTCAAGAGATGGAGTTGGAGGAAAGGATAGGGAAAGAAGAAGTTCAAGACATATAGAGAGAGAAAGGTGGAGAGAGAGAGAGGGAATGACAAGGGAGAGATGGAGAGAGAGTGTGTATATTTTTGGGTGAGATAGAAAGACAAAGAAGGAGAGATGGAGAGAAGGATGAGAGAGAATACGAGATGGAGGGAGATTCAACAGAGTTGCGGGATGAAGCTAGAGAGAGAGTCAGACAGACAGATAGAGGGAGATGGGAGAGAAAGGAAGAGAGAGAGGACTTGAGAGGGAGGGAGAGAGGAAGGGGGAGAGAGATATAGAGTTGGAAGGGGGGAGAGAGGGAGGTAAGAAGAAATACATAGAGAGAGAGAGAGAGAGGTGTAGAGATGATCGAAACTTAAACAAGAATGCTACAACTTACATATATAATCATACACATAGAGATGTAGTAGAAAAGCACTTCATTTCATTAATAGAAAAATAATGAGTTATGCTTACAAACAGAATGGAAATAAGATAACTTAGGCGATGGCAGCTTATCTCTGAGAAGAAATGTGGCGGCTACATGCCTTTGAACTGAGTTACAATGAGGCTCAAGGGCCTTTTTATTATTGAACAATAAGACAAAATCCTAAACAACCAAAACCATAACTTGAGGAGATGTAACACCAGGAGTTTATGGGCCCCATTGGGGTTAGTTGGGCAGCCAGCTTCTTGGGGTCGTAACTTGGTCATATTATCTCTATTTGAAGCGTATGATACCTATTTAGAAATATCTTTCCAAGGACTACAACTGCGATGCGATTTCCATAGCAATCACTAAAGGAAGTTTGTCAAAAAAACATCATTTAGGGACTCAAAATGGCTCCAGAAGTTCAGGACCCAAAAAACTACCATAAATAGTAAATTGTGCTATAATTAAGGAAATTCAAAAAATGAAAGAAACAATGGTGAGGGTCCATGTGGAATAAGGGGGTGGCCACCAATATCCACCTCGATCATTCCTCCCCCCTTAGGAAGCAATGGTTCCCATTGTGTTGAGTTCCTCCATGAGATGAGGAAACTTCTGCCGAACTTGGTCCCTAGTTAGCCATTTGCCTTGGTGAAGAAGTTGGCCTTTTTTGACAACTCAATGTAGTTGTATCCTCTGTTTATGAGTGTTCTTAATTTGTGTGTCCATGATATAATTAGTTGTGGCATGTTCCATGCAGTCTAGGTTGATCTCTATTTGTGTGAGATATTCTACAATATCATATGTGTCCAACAATGGTGGAAAGTATGGCCAAAGGCGATCTACATTGAACACTAGGTGCAGACCAAGGAACAATGGGATGCTGAGCTTGAAGGCATTTTCATCGATGGCCTTGGTGATGGTGTATGGCCCATATCGGAGTGGGTGAAGCTTGCGGTGGGGTCCAGTAAGGCGCTCATTATGCAAATGTAGCCAAACCTTGTCACCCACCTAGAACTTGTGCAAAACTTGATGTTGATCATGGTGTTGCTTGTACTTAGCATTAGCTTTCTCAAATATATCATGGATCTATTGGTGGATGTGTTGAATGTGCTCAATGAAGTTGTTAGCCCTTTTAGCTTCAAACTGCATGTGAGACAAATCTATTTGAGTGGATGAAAATGGTATGGCCACATCAATGGGGCATAATGGATGAAATCCCAACCTTACCTGGAAGGGGTTGTGGCTTGTTGAGCTGTAGAGAGCTCTGTTGTAGCTGTGTTGGACATAGGGGAGACTTTCATCCCATGTGCATGGATGCTTTGAGTTGTACATGCACAAAATGTGTACAATCATCCTTTTGACAACTTCTATTTGGCCATTAGTTTGGGGATGGAAAGTTGTGGCCTTATTAAGTTTTGTATCCAGCATTGACCAAAGACTTGACCAAAATGCACTTAGGAATCTACTGTCTCGATATGAGAAGATGGACTATGGGATCCCAAAGTGTACCCACACTCGCTCAAAGAAGAGCTTATCAGTGGCCTCTGTTGTGATACTCTTCTTGTAGGGCACCATGATGGCCATCTTAGAGAATCTGTCAACGACCATGAAAACACAATCATTTTCGTGCTTAGTAGAAAAGGCCCAACATATAGTCCATGGAGACAGATTCCCAAGGCTGACTAGGAGTAGGTAGAGGAGTATACAAGCCTTGATTCTTGATGGTTGTTTGGAAATGGTGTAGGTGGTGCAGGATCTAATGTACTTCCCAACATCCTAATGAATTTTCGGCCAATAAAAATACTTCTACAATATCGCCACTATTTTCTCTACTCCGAAATGTCCAGTGACCCAACTGTAGAGAACCTCCCAAATAATCTTGGCACACTCACTTGAAGGAACATAGATGTGTCCCAAGTGGCATAATAGTGCATCCTGAAGGTGAAAATTTGGAGCTTGCTTCCCTTCCAAGAGTGTCTGGTATATGCTACCGAATTCTGGATCGCTCTTGTAAAGATGCAGCCACCCCGATGTCTCATGCCCACAGGAGTTGAGCACAGTGATTAGCGCCATGACCAATGGTCAGCTAGGCAATCGGCGACATTATTAGTGCTGCCCTTCTTATACTTAATGTTCAAATGGAATTGGTGCATATAGGTGGACCATTTCTGGTGGCGATCATTCTGCAACTTCCCTTATGTCTGTATGAACTGTAGAGGTTGTTTTTCTATGTGGATGATCGTTTCCTTCCAAAAATGCAATGCTTCGATTAACAGCAGACCTACATAATGGAATACATTTATTTATCATAAGTGGGGTACTTTCAGACTATGTCTGAAAGTGTCTCACTGTGGTAAGTCACTGGATGCCTATGCTGAGTAAGAACCACACTAATAACATAGTCAAAGGCATCTGTCTCAATCTCAAATGGTTGTTGCAGGTCTGGTAATGTGAGCAATGGTGCAGAACAGAGGTGATTATTTAACTCGGAGAACACTCGTTGTTGGGTTTCCAACCAAAAGAAATTTGCTTTTTCTCCGACCTTGGTGACTTGACTTAAAGGCCAAGTGATATGAGACAACCCCAACACAAACCTACGGTAGAAATTGGAAAGACCCAAAAAGTTGTGGAGCTCTGTTAGAGTCGTTGGGGCTGGCCAATCTTGAATGACCTGTATCTTGGATGGGTCCACATGTACACCCTGCTCATCAATGATGTACCCCAGATATTGAACCTAGGTAAGGGTAAAGGTGAATTTCTCCAAGTTAGCGCACAGCTTGTGTTGTCGAAGGGTTTGAAGGACCTGTCGAATATGGTGGAGGTGCTCTTCCCAACTCTAGTTGAAGATCAAGATATCATCTAAATACACCACCACGAATGCATTAGTGAAGGGTCACAAGATGTCGTCCATCAATCTCATGAAGGTTTCAGGGGCGTTCATCAATCCGAACAGCATGACCAACCATTCGAGAAGGCCCTCCTTGGATTTGAAGGCAATCTTCCATACATCGGAGGGTTCAATAGGCACCCGGTGATAACTTGACTTCAAGTCAATCTTGTTGAAATATTTTCCCCCCTTGAGCTGGTCCAGAAGGTCATCAATTCGCGGGATTAGGTACCTATTCTGGACAGTGATCTTGTTCAACGCCTGATAGTCAATACAGAGCCTCCAGGTCCCATCCTTCTTCTGTACCAATACAATCGGGCTCCCACATGGTGATGAGATTGGCCTGATGCACCCTTTCTGTAGTAGTTTCTGAATCTACCTCTTGATGTCATCGTTCCTCAGAATAGAGCATCAATAGATCGGTCCATTAGGTAGTGATGCACCCAGGTTCAAATCGATGGAGTACTTGACCTAACAATGTAGAGGTACCCCTATGGGTGAGGCAAAAATATCCCTGTACTCCTCCACGACCTTGTTCATCCGCTACTGCTATACAGAGGAGCCCTGCTTAGAAGACATGGCCACAACCTTCTTCTTTCCTTTGGGGTGAATCATAAGAAAAAAAAAATTCCTCGTCTGCGAAATGATCTTACTGCATTCCTTTGCAGTGATCAAAGAGATGGTGGTAGGCAGGGCTACCTCCGGTATCATGTACAACTTATTAGCCAAAGTAATAATCACAGAATGAGGTCTAAACTCATATACATCATGTTGTTTCCACAAGTATGGTTATCCTAACAATACATCAGAAACTTCAGAGGAGAAACGTCACACAGTACCTCATCTGTGAAGGGCTTGATGTTGTAGG